>CM052542.1:24788016-24865354 GCA_028533065.1 Trachops cirrhosus | reverse complement strand
AAACCCTTCCCTTCTCCTCTGAAATTCCCTCCCCTCTCCCCTCTGGTCACTGACAACTCTATTTCAGTGTCTTTTGTTATATTTTACTTGTTTCTTTGTTTTGTTGTTTAGGTTCCTGTTAAAGGTGAGATCATATGGTATTTGTCTTTCACTGCCTGGCTTATTTCGCTTAGCATAATGCTTTCCAACTCCATCCATGAATATAGAGGACACATGGACAAAACTAGGGGTGTTGGAAAGGGGAGGGAGGAGGGCAGGAATGGGTGGGTGGGCTGGAATGGGAATAAAGGATAGAAACTGTACTGAATAAACTAAAATAAAAAATTAAAAAAAATTTTTTTAAACAAAACAAACAAAAAAAAAGAATGTTTCTCTTTTTTTCTTGAAACATTTAAAAAGTATTTCCCTTAACTGCATACGAAACTACACTATAATCACTTTGTGGTTCTGGATCAGAAAGAGAGTTGCTTAAAGTGTAATCCTAAACTATACAAGGAAAAACTAGGGCAGAGGCAAGGATAACACAACCAGTGCTAATCTGTAGGTCACAACACGTAGGTCAACTGATGGACTGTCTAATATGCAACCAACCAGCCATTCATTCAAGTTCTAACTATCAAATCACAACTAAGTGCTGGTCATTGAGTCAATTGATAGGGATTCTGCCTCTAGAGTTTACAGTTTTGGGGGCATATAGACCAGTAGACAGTTACATCTTGGTAGCAGTAAAGTTCAGAAGGGTCCCTAACCTACATTGGAGAATTAGAAGTTGGAGGTCAGGGAAGGCTTCCAAATGAAGTGGCATCTAAGCTGAAACCAGAAGAATGGGGAGAGAGAGAAAGCATTCTAGCTAGCAGAGGGAACAAATGAGTGGAGGCCTGAGATTTTTAAAAAATGTAGTCAAGGAAGTAAAAAAAGTTTAAATGACATATTTGTAGGGTGTAAGGAGAGGAAGGCACAGGAAATGCACAGCTTCCCTTTAGGCCATTTTAAGGATCCCAGTCTTTATCCCAAGAGCAAGGAGAACCATTAAATGAGCTTTAATTAGTGGAATTACAGGTCAGATTTGTGTTTTAGAAGAACCAATCTGGTAGCAGCGAAACAATAGGTGACTTCCAGAAGCCAAAGGCAGAGATGAGCGTTAACAAGCCGTTACAGTATTCCAGATGAGAGAGGATTGAGGCAGCAACATTGTGGTGACGGAGATAACATTGGGAGCAGAATCTCTGAATAAAGAAGTCAGAATGTGAGTTCTTAAAGTTTATTTTAATAGCCATCACAACTATTTATTTAAGCAGCTACCAATGTAACATGTAAAATAATGCTAGTTTTTGCAGTATAAGCATTAATAAGGGAGCTAAAATTCTTCTTTCTGCCACATCTAGAAAGTTAGGATTTATTTCTAACTGCAGTCCTTATTAAATGGAACTAATAACTTCATCTTTATATCCCCAGTGCTTGGCACATAATTCTTCAATAATACTTGCTGAGTGAAATACATCATGCTATATTTTCTGATTTCATTTCTGTTATCACCTAAAGCTGTTATTCACCTAACTATAAAAATGAGAGTGATACTGCAATTTTAATAAGTTAAAAGTTATTTAAACTGTTGTTTTATTTTTCAAATTTTGGAAACCTTATAGCCAAAAATAAGAGTGGCAAGGCTCACTCATCTCCAGAGAGACTCATTTCCAAGCCCTTATTCACCCATTTGTCAGTCACTAAACATATGACAGCTCTATACCTGGACTACCCTTCCACTTCCCTTCCACCCAACTTCTTCCTTTACTAAGCTACAAGAAACAGGAGAATGTCCTCTCTACAAGAAACTCTGGCGACCAATATGCCCCCCTTGTCTCCTGAGAAGATGTTTCACTAACCGTGTGAGAAAAAGTACAGGCACCTTGAGTAATAGTGAAACAAATTCTACTTGGCTACTTTCCCTTTTCCTCTCTCAGGTATGCTAGTTCCAGGCCTGGCCTTTATTTAACACACAGTTTCCTCCCTCCCTACACACATGCACACACGCTCACGTGCACACAAATGTCTCTGTCCTTATTTCACCTTTGGTCTTACATCCTGATCACATCTAGAAACTATGAGCTTTATTCATTCATCTGTCCAACAATTAGCAGTGTTAGGCTCAATAATAGAGAAATGTTTCCTTTCCAGGTTAAGTGACTTAAATGGAAAGTGGGTGTTCGAATGCATAGCACGGTGTAGTCCGTAACGGATGTCACTATCTGTTAGTTACATCTGGATTAAGATGCCTGGACATCCCAGGAAAAGGGAACTGCACACACACAGGCATTTTAAGTGCTCTTTTTGGTCAGGAGGAAAATATTTATGAGACGAGCGAGGTTTATGCAGCGAGCCAGACCTCCCATAACAAGTTTTCTCTTATTGTATGCCTGTGGTACACAAATAGAAATGGGAATATGAGAAATGAAATGAGCAGCACTAGGTCATGAAACGAGATCTGGGTTCTCTCACTGATTCTAATTATATCTGCCCAAGAGACAAAAAAATTCTGTCTCATGCCTCCCTTCTAGCTTCCTTAAGCTGCCCCTTGACTCTGCCCAGTTCTCTCTCCTGCCCTCACCAACCACAGATGCCTGAGAATGGTAGCAGTTTTTCAGCATGTGTAATGAAACAGCTGGCCTCTCTTAAACTTCCTGGAAATAGTGAGGAGTAACTTAGGCAGTTTATAAATTTGACTGACATACCTGCTGTTTCCCTGGGAATACTTAGATCCATGAAGTTTTCTTTGGCCAGCTCTTACTGTAACACTGCCTGTATGCCAGCACCAATCCATCAACTTTCAAAGTCCCCCATTTTAAATAAATGTATGTGGTTCTTAGGAAAGTCATATTGGAAACCAGTAATATAAACTCTGTGTTATTACATTTTTCCCCTTAATTCCCTAGATGATTTTTGAGAAAATTACAGTTATAAATGAGAGTTTCTGAATATCAATAATGACTAGAAGAAAAACAAAATATAAACATTCATGTATATCAAGAACATGAGGGGAACTTGGCAAACTCTTAAAGAAAAACAAGATTACAAAGGTGAAATGGTAAAAAGGCAGGAGCTGGTAAGATTCTGAGATGCATTGTCTTACGTACGCTAAGGAAAGCTGAATGTGTTCATTTGGCTGTGGCTGACCACCAGGCGCTTCCTCACGAGGAGCTTTCACTCCGCCTCTGTGCACAGCTTAGACTTGACCGGACACACACAGACTGTCATCTGAGAAGACAGAGCCCTCTGTCTGCTGGAATTGCCCTAGAATCCTCTTAATTATTGCCCCAGGCAGCTAGGATCAGTCACTCTTTTGAGTTTCAATAATAAGAAGCTTTTGAAGTTGGCTTGTGATCCCATCATGATGATTTTATTATCCTTCTGTTTTCCCCAGTCTCTACAGATTGATCAGCCTAAAAAGACCCCAGGAAAACATGAAATGTCTTTATAATTCAGAGCTCCTCTCTTCATTCTGTAGTAATAAGGGTCAAGAGGGAAAGAAGGAGCTAGATATGGAGAACTGAAAGTGTTAATTGAGTTAGATAGGCCCAGAAGGAAACCTCTGCTTCATTAAATGAACTGGAATTTAGGGGAATGGAGTTTCAGCCTTGGCATCAGCCCAGCTGGCAGCACATAGCTGAACCCAGCCAAGCTGAGCAAAGCTAATAAAGAACACATCCTCTAAATTATTGTGCTAAGGCCAATGAATGATACACTTCTGTGAAAGAAAACAAGACCCCAGTCCAGGAAACTGATGAACCAAATGGGTTTCCTCGTGTTCTTTTTTCTTTTCCATGGTTGATGTTCTATGTCATGTACAGATTCATACAGACCTGTGTGCACGTGCACACACACACTAGCTGGGCTTACTTTTTATTTTTTATTTTTACTTTTTATTGTTGTTCAAGTACAGTTGTCTGCTCTTTCCCCCCACCTCTCCCCCCACCCCAGCCATCCCCACCTCCCTCCCCTGACTACACGCCACCCTTGGTTTTGTCCATGTGTCCTTTATAGTTGTTTCTGAAAACCCTTCACCCTTTCCCCCCCATTATCCCCTCCTATCTCCCCTCTAGTTACTGTCCTTTGGTCTTAATTTCAATGTCTCTGATTATATTTTGCTTGCTTGTTTTGTTAATTAGGTTCCACTTAAAGGTGAGGTCATATGGTGTCTTTCACCACCTGGCTTATTTCACTTAGCATAATGCCCTCCAGTTCCATCCATGCTGTTGCGAAGGGTAGGAGCTCCTTCTTTCTTTCTGCAGTGTAGTATTCCATTGTGTAAATGTACCACAGTTTTTTGATCCACTCATTTACTGATGGGTACCTAGGTTGCTTCTAGCACTTGGCTATTGTAAATTGTGCTGCTGTGGACATTGGGGTGCATATGTTCTTTTGGATTGGTGTCTCAGGATTCTTAGGATATAGTCCCAGCAGTGGAATTGCCAGATCAAAAGGTAGTTCCATTTTTAGTTTTCTGAGAAAATTCCATACTGTTTTCCATAGTGGTTGTACCAGTCTGCAATCCCACCAACAGTGTACTAGGGTTCCCTCTTCTCCACAACCTCTCCAACACTTGTTGTTTGTTGCTTTGTTTATGATGGCCATTCTGACTGGTGTGAAGTGGTATCTCATTGTGATTTTAATTTGCATCTCTATTTTTTAAATTGGATTGTATTTTTAATACAGATTTTAGGAGTTTTTAAAATATATTCTGAATGTTCTTTTTCTGGCATATGTGTTTTGCATATCTTTTCCCACCTCTGGATTTTTTTCACTCTCTTAATGTTGTCGTATGATGAACAGAAATTTTTTTTATTTTAACAGAGTCATGTATGTTCATGTTTTATAATTAATGCACTGTGTGTCCTGTTCAATCAATCTTTGCTTACCCCAAAATTTTGAAAATATTCTCCACTATGTTCTTCCAGAAGTTTAATGTTTTAGCTTTCACATTAATTTTTGTGTCTGGTATGAAGTGTAGGTTTCAAGTCACTTTTTTTTTTTTTTGCCAAGTGGGTATCTGTTTGACTCACCACAGTTTTATTGATGAGATCTTTTATCCTCCACCCATTCCAGCCACACACACAGAATTATAGGGACACCTTTATTGTAAATTAGATCCCTGTGTATGTATGTCTATTTCCAGACTCTCTGTTTTGCTCCATGGATCCGTTTGTCTATCCTTACACCAATAAACACATCTTAATTACTCTAATTTCATAATGGGTCTTGATACCTGGTGGTGTAAGTATTCCCTCTAGCTTTGCTGTTACTCATCAAGATTGACTTGGCTATTCTAGATCCTTTGCATTTGCCAATAAAACTCAGAATTAATTTGTCAATTTGAGCACACATACCCAAATATTTTTTTAAAACTAGGATTTTAATTGGAATTGCATTGACTCTCTGTATCAATTTGATGATAATTGAGAGCCTAACAATATTGAGTTTTCCAATCCATGAATGTGATATATCCCTTTATGGCCATATGGTATCTAGAACTTCTTTAATTTCTCTCAGAATGTTTTATAGTTTTTAGTATGGATGTCTTGCATATGTTTCACTATATATTTGACTTGGGATTTTTAAATTTATTTTCTAATTGGTGGTGTATATAGAAATATAACAGCCCTGGCTGGTGTGGCTCAGTGGATTGAGTGCCAGCCTGTGAACCGAAGGGTCGCTGGTTTGATTCCCAGTAAGGGCACATGCCTGGGTTGCAGGCCAGGTCCCCAGTGCAGGGCACACTAGAGGCAACCACACATTGATGTTTCTCCCTCTCTTTCTCTCTCCCTTCTCCTCTGTCTAAAAATAAAAACTAAATAATTTTTTTGAAAAGAAATATAGCAGATTTTTGTATATTGAGTTATATTTAGTGACCTTTCAAAATCAATTTTTTAACTGATTTTGTAGATTGGAGGGGTGCAGTTTATGTAAAAAATATTGTGATGTGCAAATAAAACTTCTTTATAGTTTATATTTATAGATTTTATTTCTTTTTCTTTCTTTATTATCATGGTATCCAATGCAATGTTGAAAAGAAGTGGTAATAGTGGGTATTTTTGTTTTGTTCCATAATTCAGTAAGGAAGTCTTAAATATTTCACCATTTAGTATCTCTTGGCTATAGATTTTTTATAGATGACTTTTTCTATTAAAAACATTCCTTCTGTTCCTAGTTTGCTGATAATTTTTGTCATGAATGGGCGTTGAATTTTGCCAGCAATTTTTTCTGCATTTATTAGGATGATAAATGTTTTCATCTTTATTTTGTTAATGTAGTGAGTTCAGCTGATTTTTTTCTATTGTTAAATACCTTTGTATTCCTGAAATAAACCCCACTTAGTCATAATATATTATCCTTTTTATATATTGCTGTATTTGAGTTGCTGATATTTTGTTATGGATTTTGCATCTTATGATCATGAGAATGTTAGTCTATAATTTGTTTTTTTGTAATATCTCTGTCATGTTTTGGTACAAGGGTTACATTGGCCTCACAAAATGAGTTGGAGAGTGTTACTTTTCTATTTATCTCAAGATATTTTGTACAATTTATTATCATTTCTCTCTTAAACGTTTGCTAGAATTCACCAGTGAAGCATCTGTGCCTGGAATTTTATGTACAGAAAGGTTTTTAATTGCAATTTCAAGTTTTAAATTATTTATAGGGCTCTTCATATTCTGTTTTTTATGTGCATTTTAACAAGTTCTGTTTTTTCAAGGAAGTTATCTATTTCATCTAAAATTTCAAATTTATCTATAACATCCTGTTATTATCTTCTCAACATCTGAAGGATTTCTTTTATTCTTGATATTCGTAGGTTGTGTTTTCTTTATGTACTCTTTAATCAGGCTTGTTAAAGGGTTATCATTTCAAAGAACCAACCTTTGACTTTGTTGATTTTTTCTATTATATGTTTACTTCCTTTCTTCATTGACTTATTCACTCATTTCTATTATTTTCTTACATTTAGTTCCTTTGTGTTTAGTTTGCTAATTTTTCCTAGTTTTTGAAACAGAAGATTAGATCATTGATATTTCACCTTTCTTATCTTCTGGTATAAACATTTAGAGCTATGAAATTCCCTCTGAGTGCTACTTCAGCTGAACCTCACACATTTGTATATGTCATATTTTTATGAATTTAAAATTCCAAACAATTTTTATTTCTGTTTTAATTTATTCGCTATATGAGGTACTTGCAAGTATGTGTTTCTTAATTCCTTAGCATTTGGTGGGTTTCTAATTAATTTTCTGTTATTAATTTTTACTTAATTGCCACTGTAGTTAGGGAAAATTCTGTATTCTTTCACTTCTTTGGACTTTATTGAAGATCACTTTTTTGCCCCACATATTCCATAAGCATTTGAAAAGAATGTGCATTTTACATGTATTGAGTGTAGTGTCCTGTATGTGTCAGATTGGTTGGTTATTTATTTATGTTATTAATTGGTTATTTGTATTACTCAAATCTTTCCTGTCCTTATTGATTTTTCTTCCACTTCTTGACCCATCAGTTACTAAGAGGTTAAAATCTCCAATTTACAATTGTGGAATTGTCTGTTTTTCTTTTTACTTCTTTAAAGTTCTGCTTTACATATGTTTATGTTATTAGGTGCATAGGAATTTAGGTTTATTATAGCTTCCTTTTGAATTGACTACAGTCATGAGCCACAATAATGATGTTTTGGGCAACAACAGATTGCATGTACAAAGGTGGTCCCACAAGATTATAATGGAGCTAAAAAATTCCTGTTGCATAGTGATGTCTCAGCCTTCATAACATCCTAACACAGTGCATTAATTATGTATTGCTCACTTTTAGATGGGTTTAGATATACAAATCTCATTGTGTTACAGTTGCTTACAGGCTTGTAGCTAGAAGCAATAGGCTATACTGTACAGCCAAGGGGTGTATTAGGCTACACCATTTTGGTTTGTATAAGTACAGTCTATGATGTTCGCACATCTGCGTCACATTTCATCTATGACACATTTCTCAAAATGTATCCCCATTGTTAAGCAGCACGGGACTATATTTTATCTTGATGAAATGCCCCTTTTTAGTTGTCATACTTCTTGCCTTAAAGACTGTGTTGTCTGGTAATAACATAACCACAAGAACTGTCTTTTGGTCAATGTTCACAAGGTATATATTTTTCCATCTGCTTGCTTTTTCTTCCTTTGTCATATTTCATATTTCAAGGTCCTTTTATAAAACAGATATAATTGGATTCTGGAGTTCTTTTGGCTTAGTATGTCTATTTTTTCCTGTTATTTTACTTAACTTGTTTTTAGTAAAAGGCAAAAGATTTGTGCATTCTGAAGAGAAACCAGAGTATTTAACTTGTTTTTAATATAAGTATTTATTTAGATTTGACTATCATTTTATATTTTGCTTTTTGTTTTCTCTTTATTCTAAGTTCTTCCTCATTTTTTTCTCTTTATACCTTATTTGGAATTAATCAAGTATGTTTTAGTATTTCATAATTCTCTCCTTAGCTTTTAGTGATACATTCTTATATAATGCTTTAAGTAGCTACCTTATGCAAATATACATCTTGGACTTATTAAAGTCTACCTTAAAAATGCTCTCTAACCACTCCTCAAATAATGCAAAAGTCTTAACAAAGTTTTGCTCTATTTACCCCCATTTTTGTCCTTTGTGGCTATTGCTTTCATATAATTTACTGATATATATGTACATATATACATTAGTATGTGTGTATGTATTATAAGCCCTACAAGCTATTTTTTTAAATTATTGTTCTAAATAGTCAATAGTCTTTTTGGTTCTACACACATACTTACCCTTTCTTATGCTCTTCATTCCTTCCTGCAGTTTTATCCTTCCATCTAGGATTACTTTCCTTCAGCCTGAAGATCTTCCTTTTTACTTTTTGTACTTTAGGTCTGCTGGTAACAAATTCTCTCAGCTTTGATTTGTCTGAAAATGTTATTTAATCTTTTTTGGAAGATATTTTCACTGAGTATAAAACTCTAGAATGACTATACATATAATTATCTTTAAAGGGCTAAAATATATCAACAGCCAACCTAGAGTTCAGTACGCATTAAAAATATCCATGTTTCTTGGATATGGGCCTTCTTAGGCTCTTGATTGAGAACCTAATAGGGCTTCATCTCCTTAGCCCTGAAAAACCATCCTACTTTTGAGAAAATTAGGGCTTAGTTCTTTGACCTCTCTTCCTAAAATTTCACAATCTTGAGGAAATCAGCTATGTGTTTGAGATAGAGCTCCTCCTTTTAGTGAGACATTGTCCCCTAAAACCTCAAGATAATGGGAGATTTCATTCTATGTTTCAGAAGCTCTCAGCCTTGCTTCACAGCTCCAGTGTACAGGCTCAGAACTCAGTAAATGTTCCATGGGGAAAATTGGCCACATACATGGAGCTCCTCAAGTTCCAGTCTGTCACAGAAATCTCTCTGATTTCTCTTTCCTCCAGTAGAGCTCCTCTGCACAGGCCAACCCTGATCCTAAGTTCATGCCCTTGAATTGGCAAATGACCTTAGGAAAGAAAACAGTGTCAGCTACCTCAGAAGCCTTTCCCAGGCAGGTCTGGAAAGTTCATTTAATGAGTTCCAGCCTTCATGAAAAACACTACAGCACTGCAGTGCTTTTCACGATAATTTATCTGACTTTTTCTAGTTGTTTCATCAGCAACATTGCACTGTCGCAATCTGTTACATCCTACCTGGAAGCTAAGAAACATTACCTTCTACCCTTCCATCATAATGAGTTTTTAACTAGTCTTTCTAGCTCTGTTCCTGCCCTGCCCACTCCCAGAGCAGCAGCCATAGTGTTCCTTTTAAGTACATCATGTTACTCCTGTGCTCAAAACCCTCTAGTGCTGCCCTTCGAACTTAGAGTAAGTTCAGGTTCATTGTCTTTTTTTTTTAAGATTTTATTTCTTTATTTATTTTTAGAAAGGGGAAAGAGGAGGGAGAAAGGGAGAGAAACATCAGTGATGTGTGAGAGAAAAATCACACACATCCAACCAGGGACTTGGCCCACAACCCAGGCATTTGCCCTGACTAGGAACCGAACCAGTGACCCTTTGGTTCACAGGCTGGTGTTCAATCCACCAAGCTCACCATCCAGGGTGAAGTTCATTTTTACAATCTACAAAGTCCTACATCATCTTATTGCTACTCCCTTTCTAACATATTCTCCTTCCACTCTCCCCTTTCCTCACTCAATTCCAGCTATATACGAACCTTCTTTCCATTTCTCAAACACACTAATGTGTTCCCATCTCAGAATCTTTGAAATTGTTATATACCCTCTACTTGAAAGCTCTTTTCTCAGATCTTCATAAGGCTTTTCCTTTATTTCATTTGGGAGCTCTGTGCAAATGTCACCTCTTCAAAAAGGACTTTCCTCTATCTTTTAAAGCTTACTTTAATTTTGATCATAGCAATTACCTAATATTATATTGTATATGTGTTTGTTTCTTTTCTGTCTCCCCCACTAGAAGGTAAGCTCCATAAGAGGGGAAACTATATCTGTTTTGTGCACTGTTCTATCCCCGGGCCTTCTTAGAACAGTGCATAACCTGTAGTAAATGCTCAATAAATACTCATGAAATGAATTAGATATCCCTTATCTTGAAGAATTATCAATTTAAAGAGAAGATGAATGATTGGAGTAAAATTGAAAGTACTCTAACATAGATGTCTACAGAATGTTTTGGGGAAGGAGACACTGACTTAGTTGGGGTGTAGTCAAACGAGGCCTCAATAAAGAGGTGAGTATTAGAAATTGAATATTGATGTATGTCTGACCAGGAAAAATAGTCACCTCAACATACGCAAATGACTTTGTGTTCAGAAAACAATGGGTCTAGAACTTGGGGGTGGATGGCAGGAAATAACATCATATATAACTAGAGATCAAGGAAGAGGGGAAAAGGTCACAGAAGTCCTTGTGTATCAGGATAAAGAATTTGGACTTTACCCTAACGATAATATGGAACAAAGATTTTTCAGGTGAGGAGAGATGCAAACAGATGTATATGTTTTTATGTGTTTCACTACTCCTTACTGCAATACTCACACTAAAACTTTGAGTGCATTGGTGTAGAAAATTTCTGACTTGGTTGAAGGGCCTAGTTTTAAAACATAAGACATCATCTCAACTCACAATGTAACCTGGGAAAGGCATCATTTCTTCTTCTGAAATTCCATTCTTCATTCTTAGAAGGAAAGGATTGTATCCCTGTGGTTCTGTTTATGTACTTTAACTTGATGCCTTGAGGAGAAATTTTTAATATTTTTTCTACTGCACCTGCCAGAAATAATTAAAACTTCCAATTCTAACCAACCTAAACTCAGTGCTCCTCTGAGGTTTTCCAATATTTAGGTCAGATGCCAGGAAAATAGTAGCAAGACTAGTAGCAAGACTTTTTTTCCTCTGGCTGGGATGGGAATACCAGTGGGGGGGGGGTGGCGATAGAATAAGTCTTTTTCTTGCAGTTGTGATTCCAAAGAGTCCCTATCCTGCATCTGATGTGAACACTGAGAAGCCCAGCATCCACTGCAGCACCAAAACTGACTTGGAGCATCAACCAGGGCAGAGGGGGCGTAAACCAGGAAAGAAGCGGGGCCGGACACCCAAGCCCCTCATTCCCCATCCCATCGCCACCCCATCTAAGTCAGCTGAACCTTTGAAATTCCCAAAGAAGAGGGGTCCCAAACCTGGCAGTAAGGTAGGTAAAAATGTGGGTTTCTCAGAAAGGAATAAAGGGTTATAAAGGGGCAACCCATCCATATCCTTCCATCTTGGAAAGGGGCGTGTCCAGCCCTATTCTCCACCTTGTGCGTGCACTTAAGAGGAATCTCCTAGGTTGTCCTCCCTACTTAGCTATTTACCTGGGAGTTGGTAACATTAGACATAGTGTGATGTGGATAAGAAACAAATTTTGATTTTGAAAGTTACTCTCATTCAAGGGGATTCTGATCCAATGCCCTCCACAGATGGAAGGCCCTGCTCCTGATTGTTAGCCTCCCCAAAGTAAATGCCCAGGCATGTAAACAAAAAGAGGAAATTGATTTCATGAATGTATTTCTTTCTATTCCTGCCCCTTCTTTAAAAAAAAAAACAACTATCAAATAGCTACTAAGCATAAGGTTCTGTATCAGACCCCATTACATATCACATAATTTTCACAAAACCATAGAGGGTGATAATGTTAGTTATTTAAGAGTTAAGTAAATTGAGACTTACAGATGTGAAATGACCTCCCTAAGGCCACATAGGCCACAAACAGCAAGGGCTACAGAGCTGGGTCCCCAGATGGTCTAGTTTCAATGTCACTGCTGCCCTACCACACACCCACTCCCTCGCATTTTTTGAGGGAGCTAACACTTACCTTTAGTGTAGGAAAAGACTGCTGAGTCAAACTTCACTGAGCATTGTCCCTAAAAGTACCACCTTTAAGTCATGACCAGTTCTTCATGCGTGTGAAGGGAAACCATTGATGTGAAAGTTCCTCAGAGGCTTCTCTGGGGCTTCCTTTGGCATCACCTTCCACATTCCCTTCCTTCCTGTTCTGGGTTTCTCTGCAGCTCCTTCCTGAACTAGACTGCCTGACTTCCACCATGGAGATGGTGCCCAGTCCTCCTGGGAACTCCATTCCAATCTCCTAAGTTCTTCCCTAGGTTTGGTTGGTTGGTTGGTTTTCTTTTGTTTATTAGCTCCAGCTGACTTCAGTCCTAGAATATAAGCTCCTCAAGGTTAGGAACCGAATCTTTTTCTTCTCTCTTTCTCCTGCAGTGCCTTATATATCAATCTCTTGAGAGATGTTCAGTATATGCAGGATGGGTGGATGGATGGTTTGAGTGATGATGTTCTAATTGAGATTGTCTCTCATTTACTGGCTTTGAATTCTCGATGTCACATCCTAATCTTTGTATGTAACATGTAATGCCCCTGACCTACTACCACTAACCCCTGACCCAGGTCCTGATTTACTTTTGTCTCTGTAACTCTTTCTAATTCTCATGTTGTGGAGAAAAGGCTGAAGACCCTAGAATTGCAAGGCCAGAGAAGCTGTGCTTTTGATGATGTGAAGACATCTTAAAGACAGTCAGATTAAAGAGGGAAGAAATTTGTCTGTGAGGTTCTGAAGACAGAACCAGAACCAAATAAGCAGAAACTCAAGCAGACAGGCTTTTTCTCAGGATAGAGAAACAGTTAAATCCATTCTAAAATACAAGGGCTGGCAGAAGTAAGGCCTGCTCAAGTGTGGTTGGTAGGGTAATAATATGGGTGCAATAATTTATCGTTTTAATTCGAGCATTTCACCTGAAATGTCATATGGTGTGCTTGAGTGTGATATTGTTACGTTACAAAATTTCATGCTGATGATTTTGTAATAAAAAAGGGACGTTATTTCTGCCAAACCCTGTAGCAGTAGTGATCTCCCATCATTAGAGGTATTTCATCAGGGACTAGTCGGATGACTGTATGGGAGGGGTGTTTTCAGGGACAAGGAAGCAGACATACTGGATGGATGGTTGGATTAAATAACCTTTAAGATCCTTCAGAACCTAAGGACTATGACTCTATGATTGCTTCTCCTCTGCTTCTTCAGGCAGTCCCAAACATAAGTCATCTTTATTTCCAGCCTCCTGAAAACAATAATTCTCCTCCTATATTTTAATGGCCTGGCATTTGACTCCCTAATTCCCCTTCCTGTTATTTTTGCCTACTGCTATAAGTGTATATCCTTTCGTTTTAACCCATAACCCTTATATTACTTTCTGAAGCAAAGTGGTCTTGTGACTAGAGGCTTTGAAACCAGACAAACTTGGTTTTATATCCCACCTCCGTTTGTTACCACCTGTGTGATTTTGGGAAAGCTTCTTTGAGTAAGGCTGTGAGCCCCAGTTTCTCATCAATAAAATGGAGATGAGGTAATATATGAATAAATAGAATACATGTAATTGCACCTATCTCAAATAGTAATACGTAATGTCTCCCATTTTCCTGGTTTCTTCTACAATATTTGGTCACCTAACTTACCAGGATTGTTCCTTCAGGGACCTCATGAAATCCTACCACCAACTCAGTGAAGTTGAACCTGGTATTCCTTTCTACCCTGACTCATTGTTTATGTGGATTTTTACTTTTAGCAATCTCAAAAAATATGAGGAGCTGTCCATGTCCCATGTATGCTCTCATAGGTGTTTATGTGACTACTTTCACAGGCAGGGCCATCTTATAGTATATGTTTGCTGTCGTGGGTGCTCTTTAGATAATAATACCCCTAGGAGGCAGACAGGTTTATACAGCTCCCAGCAGTGGACCCTACCTGGCATTCAGTGAAAAAGGGACTTCTGGACCTCAACAATGATTATTTTACTTGTATTAGAAAAGCTTTTAGAAAACTTTATCTTGGCAAGAACCTTCTGAGATCCTTCTCTCCCAGAGGCTGCCCTGACCACCATAGGGAAGATTCTAGATGTCTCTCAAATCATTTTTATTAATCCCACCATCACTGGTATTCTATACTGTATGCTTCATGGAAAAACATTATTGACACGTATATGTCAAGTATCATGCTAGCAATCATATCAAAATCAGACTCTCAGGGAGCTCCATGCTAATAACATATGCTTTTATAAATATATGTAATGACAATACATTGTGACAGAGACAGCAACAATACGAAGAACAGACATAGCACAAAAGAGACAGTAACTAGAGAAAATCTAGAAACATTTCCTGGATAAACAAATATTTGTAAGATTAAAAAAAAGAAAAGTCATTTTAAACAGAAGGAATGGTCTGTTATTATAAAGGTATAGACCCCATGGTTTTTAGAGAAGTAATATAGTTAAAGATTACTAGAGTATAAGGTTGAAGATAATAAATGGCAGGTAATGAACCCAAGAGGTAGGCAGAGGAAAGTAGTTTGTAGAATTAGAAGAAGGGACATTTCCACTTTTCAGGAAAGAAAGTAAATATGAAAGACAGTGAATTAAGCTTTGGCTGTACAGAAGCCCAGAATATTATTCATTGATTCAGAAAATATTTACTAAGCATCTATTGTGTGTACAGCTCTGGATAAGATGCTGTGTGCAAAACAAAGATAAAATACAGTCCCATCTACAAATATATTTTTGTTTCATGGGTGAATTAAGGGCTAGGAATAGGGGAATGAGAAGACAAGTTACCTATCATGGGTAGCAAACTTTTCCCCATCCATTTTGACAGAGGAAACCTCGGACTTTGATGAACCCACCACCCACCTCACCAACAACCAGCACCCCTGAACCGGACACCAGCACTGTACCCCAAGATGCTGCCACCATCCCCAGCTCAGCCATGCAGGCCCCCACAGGTAAGAGCAGATCCACGGTACTAGCTGAAATAGCCCCAGACCCCTGTGTCTGCACTTTCTCATTTTGCCCCAATAATTAGCCCCCTATCCATTTATAAACCTAAATAGGGTCTTTTTAAAAAAATATATATATATATCTTTGGCATTTGAAATAGCTTCACAGACACCTCCATCCTGTCAAAAACAATCAAAGAGACTTGGGTGGATAGTCTGTGAACTCAGAGTTGGGGAGCTGGGGTGGCCCAGTTTATAATATTACAAATCCTTTCCAGTTCAGGGTGCCCCATTCTTAGTGATTCCTTCCAGAACCCTTCCAGCATTACAATAATCCTGCCACTGCTCAAGGTCACATAGAATGAGCCAAGGTCCAACTGGGGAATGGTGACCCATGATCAATAAAATCTGCCATAGCCTGTCCAAGAGCAGGCAGTGGATACAAAGTTAGTTCCCATTTTTCCTAGGCTATGAGATTTAGGCCAAGGATGGGACTGTCAGAAGAGATGGTCAGCTTTATTTAAATGGAATAGTGAGGCGTGGTCGTGAAGATTCTGCTTCTATGGGTCTTCTACTTACTGTTGAAAAGGCACCTAAGTGGCATCTAGACTGATGTGGGGTAAACCAAATAGGTATACAGGCATCTTGCGGGCACAATAAAAGCTATCATAAATTAAAAGCTATGTTCCACACTATATTCTTTTTTTAGCAATTAACTTTGGTATTTTGCTGCTAAAACAAAATATCAACAGCTCAATTAAAAATGAGTTCAAGTAGTTTTTTGGTGGAGTCTATAGGACATAAAGGACTCAACTATATTCTTTATTACCTACCTTTTATTTTTTTAACCACGCAACACTTTTTAAGAATTACTATATGCTCATAGTCTAAAGGAAAATTAACTCTATAAGAATTATTACAAAAATGAAAGCGAACAGACCCCCCATCCCCTATTATTTACTGCTCACCAAAAACAATCGTCTTTTTAAATATATTTTATTGATTATGCTATTACAGTTGTCCCATTTTCCCCACTTTATTCCCCTCCACCCTGCACACCCCCTCCCACCCACATTCCCCCCCTTTAGTTCATGTCCATGGGTTATACATACAAGTTTTTTGGCTTCTACATTTCCTATACTATTCTTAACCTCTCCCTGTCTATTTTCTACCTACCATTTATGCTCCTTATTCTCTTCACCTTTTTCCCCTCTCTCACCCTCCCATTCACCTGCTGATAACCCTCCATGTGATCTCCATTGCTGTGTTTCTGTTCCTCTTCTAGTTGTATGCTTGGTTTGTTTCTGTTTTAGGTTGTTTTTGTTTTGTTTTAGGTTGTTTTGTGGTTGTCATTTTACTGTTCATATTTTTGATCTTCTTTTTCTTAGATAAGTCCCTTTAACATTTCATATAATAAGGGCTTGGTGATGATGAACTACTTTAACTTGACCTTGTCTGGGAAGCACTTGATCTGCCCTTCCATTCTAAATGAAAGCTTTGCTGGATAGAGCAATCTTGGATGTAGGTCCTTGTCTTTCATGACTTGGAATACTTCTTTCCAGCCCCTTCTTGCCTGCAAGGTCTCTTTTGAGAAATCAGCTGACAGTCTGATGGGAACTCCTTTGTAGGTAACTGTCTCCTTTTCTCCCGTTGCTTTTAAGATTCTCTCATCTTTAATCTTGGCTAATGTAACTATGATGTACCTTGGTGTGTTCATCCTTGGGTCCAACTTCTTTGGGACATTCTGAGCTTCCTGGACTTCCTGGAAGTCTATTTCCTTTGCAGATTGGGGAATTTCTCCTTCATTATTTGTTCAAATAAGTTTTCAATTTCTTGCTCTTCCTCTTCTCCTTCTGGTACCCCTATGATTCATATGTCGGAACATTTAAAGATGTCCTTGAGGTTCCTAAGCCTTTCCTCATTTTTTTGAATTCCTAGTTCTTCATTCTTTTCTGGTTGAATGTTTTACTTCCTTCTGGTCCACTCCATTGATTTGAGTCCCAGTTTCCTTCTCATCACGGTTGGTTCCCTGGACATTTTCCTTTATTTCACTTAGCATAGCCTTCATTTTTTCATCTGACTTGCGACCAAATTCAACCAATTCTGTGAGCATCCTGATTACCAGTGTTTTGAACTGTGCGTCTGATAGCCAACCGGTTGGCTATCTCTTCATCACTTAGTTGTGTTTTTTCTGGAGCTTTGATCTGATCTTTCATTTGGGCCATTTTTTTTTGTCTCTGTGTGCCTGTTACATAGTAAGGGGTGGAGCCTTAGGTATTCACCAGGGCAGGGCAACCCCAGTCGTTGTGTTGTGATGCTGTATGTGGAAGAGGGGTCCAGAAGGGAACAGTACCACTTGCTTTGCTCTCTGCCAGTTTTCAGTCACTTCTCCTGCTACCCACAATCAAATTGGGCCTGTCTGGTGCTGATTCCCATGTGGTAGGTTTGTGTAAGTTCTAGGATCCTATGGGTCTCACCAACGAACTCTCCTGGGAGGCTGGGAGTTTCTCCCGCTGCTGCCTCAACTCCCACTGGTGTTTTCAATCAGAGGTTTGAGGCTTTATTTCCCTGCGCTGGTACCCTGGGTTGCCCAGTCTGCCTCACTCCCCAGTTGTTCCTCCTGGTTTATCTACACAAAAATGTAGGACCGTCCACTACACCAGCCGCCACCTCGCTGGGTCTGCCAGCTGCTGCCTGGCTATGAGTCCTCTCCACCAACTGCCTGTCTCCACCCATCCTACCACTCTGGATGAATATTTCTTCTTTAATTCCTTGATTGTCAGACTTCCATACAGTTCGATTTTCTGTCAGTTCTGGTTGTCTTTTGTTTTTAAATTGTTGTTGTCCTTTTGGTTGTACAAGGAGGCACTATATGTCTACCTACGCCTCCATCTTGGCCAGAAGCCAATTTAGCTGATTCTTTCATTTACCTCCATATAAGAAAATAGAATTTTTTTAAATCTGTCTTAATTTTTTTCCTTTTTTTATTGTTACACAATTACAGTTGTCCTCATTTTCCCCCAATTACTCTCCCCCTGCCTTACCCACCACAGTTGTCTTTGTCCATGGGTCTTTTATACATGTTCCTTAACGACCCTTCCCCTTCTTTGCTCTGTTATCCCCCTCCTGCTCCCCTCTGGTTACTGTCAGTCTGTTCTTTATTTCCATGTCTCTGGTTCTGTTTTGCTCACCTGTTTGTTTTGTTGATTGGGTTTGACTTATAGGTGAGATCATATGTTATTTGTCTCTCACTGTCTGGCTTATTTCACTTAGCATAATACTCCCCAGTTCCATCCATGCTGTTGCAAAGGGTAGGAGGTTCTTCTTCCTGTCTGCTGCATAGTATTCAATTGTGTAAATGTACCATAGTTTTTTGATCCACTCATTTACTGATGGGCACTTAGGCTGTTTCCAGCAACTTGGCTATTGTAATTTATGCTGCTATGAACATTGGGGTGCATAGGTCCTTTTGAATTGGTGTTTCAGGGTTCTTAGGGTATAGTGTTGCCATTTTTTAGCTTTAGGCATTTTTCAACTAACAACCCCTTTTAGAAGATGATTTAATTCTTCTTAATATCCTAGCCCCTTATCCACCTACATGTACTTCCCTATCTTAATACTGTATCAATATCCTATATTTTGATTAAGTTGAAATTCAGTATTTTGTTATTGGAACTTGTTAAATGCTCTTCTCAACAGAGACATGTAATGTACTATGATTACTTTTCCTTTGTTGCACAACATTTTGATTTCAGAGTAAATCTTGTTAATTTTTTATTATAGGTTTATTTCACAACCTTAAACTATCTTACTACTGTATACATCTCTCTTTATGTTCAAGTACAATATATATCCTGTCCATTGAACTCTAAAAGAAATCTCTCCTGGAGGCTTTGGAATTTCTTGATATCCTCCTCACCAGTCTTTTGGATTATCCTCAGTTTGCTACTTCCATGTCTTTGTTTTCCCATGTAAATATTTCTTATATTTACTTCTTTAGTTTTGTTTATTTTCTTTGAAGCTTCTCTTCATACCCAGTATTCTGAAATTTCAGCTAAGGTGTGAGTATTTTTACCGATAATGGTGGACACTTAGGATTCCCATTTCATTCCTTAGTTTCTTGAAATTTTTAAAAATTCATTCATCAGTGATTTTCTACTTTTTCTCTATTCACTCTTTATGGCATACATGTTACTCAGATGTTGAACCTCTTGAACTCCTCTGATTTTCTTAACTTTCTGTATTCTTATTCCTATTTTCTTTGTCTTTTGCTCCACTTTCTTGAAGCTTTTCTCAATTGTTATCTTTCAACTTCGTATTGAGCTTACTGTTTCTGACATCTTACTTTTAAAAGTATCATTATTTACTATTGTAGTGGCATTTTCCAAAGGGTATTTGGTGGAAACCAGTCTTGCAGAATGCTCTTCATAAAAGTATTTAACATACATTGAGGAAATTGGTCACATACAATTAGGAAATGCTTATATTCTGCTTCCTTGCTCTTGAATATTTGTATCTGCTACGAAGAGCTTTCTTGTTCTCTGAAATTTTTACTAGACTTTTTTTAGGTTACAGCAAAATTGAGCAGTGGTTATAGAGACCTTTTTCCCATATGCCCCTGATGCCCCCACATGTATAGCCTTCTCCGTTATCCTCATGCCCCACAGAGTGGTACATTGTTTCCATTGAGGAACCTACATTGAAATGTTATTATCACCCAAAGTCCATAGTTTACATTAGGGTTCTTTCTTGGGGTTGTATGTTCTATGAGTTTCAACAAGTGTGTAACGACATGTATCCACCATTATAGGGCCCACTTATATGTGGATTTTTTCAATAAATATACAGTTGGCCCTCCATAGCCCTAGGTTTTGCATTCACAGATTCGACCAACCACAGAGCAAAACAGTATTTTCCAGGGATTTTCACTGCACAGGGGTCAGCACTCCTAACCCTTACATCTGTATTTCTTCCCTGGACTGTGACTTTTGTGTTGTATCTAAAAAGTCGTTGCCATACCCAAAGTCATCTTGGCTCTCTCCTATGTTATCTTCTAGAAGGTTTATAGTTTTGACTCTTACATATTAGGTATGTGATCTATTTTGAGTTAATTAATTTTTGTGAAGAATGTAAGGTCTGCATGTAGATTCATTCTTTTACATATGCATCATTTGTTGAAAAGATGATCTTTGCTCCACTGTGTTGCCTTTGCTGTTTTGTCAAAGATCAGTTAACTACATTTATGTGGGACAATTTCTGGACTCTCTCTTCTGTTCTATTGATCTGTTTGTCAATTTTTTCACCAATAAACATCTTGTTTATTATCTAGTACATCTTGATTGCTGTAGCTTTATAATAAGTCGAAGTTGAGCAGCATCAGTCTTTCAACTATGTTCTTCTCCTACAATATTGTGTTAGCTATTCTAATCTCTTGCCGCTCCATATAAACTTTCCATAAGTTTGTCAATACCCACAAAGTAACTTGCTAAAATTTTGATTGAGATGGCATTGTATCTATAGATCAAGTTGGGAAGAACCGACATCTTGACAATGAGTCTTCCTGTCCATAAACATGGAATGTCTCTCCATTTATTCAGTTGTTTTATTTATTCATCAGTTTTGTAGTTTTCCTCATATAAATTTTGTTAGATCTATGCCTAAGTGTTTTGTTTTTAGAAATGCGCATATGGTATTGTGTTTTTAATTTCAAAAGTTGTTTATAGCTGTTATATAGGAAACTGACTGGCTTTAGTATCTGGAAACTGTATCTGGCTATAATTGCTTATTAGTTCCAGGGATTTTTCATCTTTCACATTCTCTACATAGACAATTATGTCATCTATGGGCAAAGAGAATTTTATTTCTTCCTTCCCAATCTGTTTTCTTATCTCATTACAATGTATTAGTTAGAACTTCCAATACAGTTTTGAAAAGTTATGGTGAGAGAGAACATCCTTACCTTGTTCCTGATCTTAGAGGGAAAGCTTCTAGTTTCTCCCCATTAAGCATGATGTTAGCTGTAGGTTTTTTAGAGATGTTCTTTATCAAGTTGAAAAAGTTCCCATCTATTTGTAGGTTGCTGAGAGTTTTTACCATGAATGGGACTTGGCTTTTTGTCAAATAGTTTTTCTGCATCTGTTGATAGATTATATGATATTTCTTCTTTAGCCTCTTGTGATGGATTACATTAATTGATTTTTAAACATTAAACCAGGCTTGCATACCTGGGATACATCACATTTGGTTGTCATGTATAATTGTTTTTGTATATTGTTGGACTCAATTTGCTAAAATTTGTTGAAGATTTTTACATCTATGTTCATGAGAGATATTGGTCTCTAATTTTCTTTTCTTGTAATGTCTATTAACAAACAAAATTTAACTCAGTAATTTGAAGACCTAATTGGAAATGATTCATGAATCTGGCAGCATCTCATCTAGCAAAGAGAGATACACTCTAAGGGTAATACAAGATGGAAGGCTTTTATAGAAAGAAGACAGGAACAAGGAAATCATTACTAAGAGGAAAATGAACATTCTTTGGAGGAAAGTAAGAGTCCAGGTGACTACGGTTTCTTCGTGGCCAAGCTACAGCATTTCCATTGGCTGGGCTTGTTGCTGGACAAGAGGAAAATTTTACTTCCTCGTACTAGAGTACTAAAGTAGCTACATTTTCTGTTTGGGAGTTGGAGGTAAGTGTCTTCCTGTTGGGTCTATAACTGACATTTCCTGTTTGGAGTAATTGATGTCTTTCTACTTGGGATAATTGACCATGTAGTGGTATGGCCAAAGCTCCTCCTATAGGCCTTCTCAAATCCAATTTTAATCAAGGTTTCCTTTATCAGTCTTCACATGTCTTTGGTTTTGGTTTTAGGGTAATGCTGGCCTCATAAAATGAGTTAATAAGTATTCTCTCTGATTCTGTTTTCTGAAAGAGATTATAGAAAATTGGTAAATATATTTCTTAAATGTTTGATAGAATTCACTAGTGAATTTGAGCTTTCTGCTTTATATTTCGGAAGGTTATTAATTTTTTTTCTATCTGCATTTTTCTGCAACTTTGTTTTTTGCCTTAACAATGCATCATGGGCATTTTCCACATCAACACATACAAATCTAGTATAGTCTTTTTAATTGACACATTGCAATTTGTAGTATTTCTGCATTTCAATTCTCTTAATCAGTTCTTCTTGTCAATACATAGTTAGATGTTTCTAAAATCTGGCTATTACAAATAAAACAGTAATGAATATCTTTGTCGTTTCTTTGAGTACACTGTGCACACAATGAAAGTGTTTCTATAGAGTGAATTCCAGAGGGTGATTCAGAGTATTGAATGAAAGTTTAGTTCTAAAATGTTCAAGTTCGTGTTTCCTCTAGAGCTTAGACTAATATTCTAAGTTTGTTTTTAAAAACTACAATTAATTACTTTTTAAAGATTTTATTTATTTTTAAGGAGAGGGGAAGAGAGGGAGACAGAGGGAGAGAAACATTGATGTGCAAGGGAAACATTGATCAGTTGCCCCTTGCACACCCCCAGCCGGGCACCTGGCCCACAACCCAGGCATGTGCCCTGACTGGGAATTGGACTAGCGAACTTTCAGTCTGTGGGACAACGCCCAACCCACTGAACCACATCTGTCAAGGCAGAAGGTTATTAATTATCGATTTAAATTCATATACACATATATATATGTGTCTATCCAGGTTGTCTTTTTCTTCTTGTGTGAGTTTTAGCACATTTTTTCTTTCACAGAATTGCTCCATTTCATCTAGATTTAAATTTGTGAGTATAGAATTATTCATAGTATTCATTTATTATCTTTTGAATGATCATGGGTCTGTAGTGATGTCCCCTCTTTTATTTCTGATA
This sequence comes from Trachops cirrhosus, assembly GCA_028533065.1. Classification (NCBI taxonomy): domain Eukaryota; kingdom Metazoa; phylum Chordata; class Mammalia; order Chiroptera; family Phyllostomidae; genus Trachops; species Trachops cirrhosus. The sequence goes on along the minus strand of CM052542.1, from coordinate 24,842,093 downwards.
TTAGTATTTTGTGTTATCTCTCTTTCCTTTTTATTTAGCCTGTCTAAAGGCTTATTGATTTTATTGATCTTTTAAAAAAAGGAGTTTTTGGTTTTATTGACTTTTCTGACTTCCTGTTTTCAGTTTCATTGATTTCTGCTCTAATTTTTATCATTTATTTTCTTCTGCTTACTTTGGATTTAATTTACTCTTATTTTTTTAGTTCCCAAAGTGGAAACTTAGACTATTGATTTTAGATCTTCTTTCCTAACATATACATTCAGTTTTGTAAATTTCTCTCTATCCACGGCTTTTGCTACATTCCACAATGTATTTTCATTTTCATTTATATCAAAATATTTTTAAATTTCTCTTGAGATTTTTTTTGACCCATGTGTTATTCAGAAGTATGTTGTTTAATCTCCAACTATTTGGGGATTTTTTTTAACCTATTTTCTGTTACTTCTTGTTTATTTTCATTATGATCTAAGAGCAGACATCACATGATTTCTATTCTTTTTAATTTGTTAATGTGTATTTTGTAGCCCAGAATGTGGTCTGTCTTGGTGAATGTTTCATGTGAGCTTGAGAAGAGTGTGTGTTCTGCTATTGTTGCATGAAGTAGTCTATATAAGATATCAGTTATATCCAGTTGACTGATGATGCTGTTGAGTTTAACGGTGTTCTTCCTGATTTTCTACCTGTGGATCTGTCCATTTCTGATAGAGGGATATTGCATTCTCCAACTACAACAGTGGATTTATCTATTTCTCCTTCCACTTTTATCAATTTTTGCCTCCCATATTTTGATGCTCTGTTGTTAAGTGCATATACAGTAAGGATTAATATGTCTTCTTCATTAATTGACATCTATATCATTATGTAATGCCCCTATTTACCTATGATAACTTTCCTTGCACCAAAATCTTTCTGAAATTAAAATAGCTACTCCCACTTTCTTTTAGTTAGTATTAGTGTGGTATGTTTTTCTCTGTCCCTTTACTTTTAATCTATACATGTCTTTATTTTTAAAGTGGGTTTAACTACAATAAAAAATTAAATAAAGTGAGTTACTTGTAGACTGTATACAGTTGGGTCTTTTTTTTATCCACTTTGATAATCTCTGTCTTTTAAATGGTGTAGTTGGACCACTGACATTAAGTAATTATTGATATAGCTGAATAAATTACCTGTCATATTTGTTATAGTTTTCTATTTGTTACCCTCATTCTTTGTTTCTGTTTTGGTGTTCCATTCTTTTTCTGCCTTTTGTAGTTTTAAGTGAGCACTTTATATGATTCCAATTTTTCTCCTTTTTTGCCATATCAGTTATATTTCTTTAACTTTTTTAGTAGTTACCCTAGAGTTTGAAGTATACATTTATAACTAATCCACATCTACTTTCAAACAATACTATACCACTTCACAAATATAATAATAAAATAATTCTGATTTCTACTTCCAGTTTCTTATATGATGATGTCATTCATTTCATCTACATGTAAGTATACGCAAACACATATATACACACATATATACACAAATACATTATTATGTTTTTACTGTGAACAGACTATTATCTGTTATATCAATTAAGAATAAGAAAAATAAGTTTTTGTTCTGTCTTCACTTATTTCTTCTCTTAACGCTCTTTTTTTCCTTAGGTAGATCTGAGTTTCTGATCTCTATTATTTCCTTTTCCCTAAGGAAATGCTTTAACATTGCAAGGCAGGTCTACTAGCAACAAACTCCTTCCATTTTTCTTTGTCTAAGAAAGTCTTTATTTCTTCTTCAGTTTTGAGGGATAATTTTTCAGGGTACAGAATTTTAGGTTGGTAGGTGTTTTTTCTTAACACTTTGAATATTTTACTCCTTTCTCTCCTAGCTCTCATGTTTTATAAGAATATGATTTTATTGTTGCTCCTCTACAAGTAAGATGGGTTCTTCCTTGATTTTTTTCAAGATTTTTTCTTTATCTTTGATTTTCTGCATTTTGAATATAATATGCCTAGGTACCGTTTTTTCGGCATTTATCTCATTTTGTGTTCCCTGACCTTCCTAGATCTATGATTTGGTGTCTGACATTAACTTGGGGAAATTCTGTGTTGTTACTGCTTCAGATATTTCTTCTGTGTGTTTTTTTTCTTTCTTCTCATTCTGGTATTCCCATCATGTGTGTATGTTACATCTTTTGTAGTTGTTCCACAGTTCTTGAATAGTCTCTTCTGGGTTGTTGGTGGGGGGATTAGTCTTTTTTTATTTGCTTCGTTTTGGGGAGTTTCTATTGAGATATCTTCAAGCTCAGCAATTCTTGCCTTGGCCATGTCCAGGCTACTAATGAGCCCACCAAAGGTGTTCTCCATTTCTGTGACAACATTTCTAAAAAATAAAAGGAACAAGTTGAGCAGTTCGGGAGATTAATGAGCTGCTCATAAAAGACGAAATACATGGAATACCCAAGGACAGTAAACTGGGTCTCTTTGTTGCTGGGTTTTTTTTTTAATTTTTTATTGTTATTCTATTACAGTTGTCCCAGTTTTTCCTTCTTTGCCCTCCTCTGCCCATCCCACCCTCCACTCCCACAGTAAACTCCCACACTGTTGTCCATGTCCATGGGTCATTCATACATGTTCTTTGACTAGTCCCTTCCCCTTCTTTCCACCATTACCACCTCCTCACTCCCCTCTGGGCACTCTCAGTCTGTTCCATGTTTCTATGCCTATGGTTCTATTTTGTTTGTTAGTTTGTTTTGTTCATTAGATTCCTCTTATGGGTGAGACCATATGGTATTTGTCTTTCACCATCTGGCTTATTTCACTCAGCGCAGTATTCTCCAGTTCCATCCATGCCGTTGCAAAAGGTAGGAGTTCCTTTCTCTCTGCTGCATAGTATTCCACTGTGTAAATGAACACAGTTTTTTGATCCACTCATTTACTGATGGGCACTTAGTTTGTTTCCACTACTTGGCTATTGTAAATAGCACTGCTATGAACATAGGGGTGCCTAAGTTCTTTTGAATTGGTGACTCAGGATTCTTAGGGTATATTCCCAGCAGTCTGTGACAGTGTTTTTGATCTCTAGAATTTTTTTTAATTCTTTCTTAGAATTTCCATCTCTCTGTATACACTGCCCATCTGTTTTGTATGCTACTTTATCCTTTTGAACCTCTTAGCATATTAATCCTAGTTGGTTTAAATTCCCAATCTAGCCCTGGCTGGTGTAGCTCAGTGAATTGAGGGCAGACCTGCAAACCAAAGAATCGCTGGTTCGATTCCCAGTCAGGGCACACGCCTGGGTTGTAGGCCAGATTCCCAGTGAGGGCCACATGAGAGGCAACCATACACTGATGTTTCTCTCCTTCTCTTTTTCCTTCCCTACCCCTGCTTGCTCTGTCCCTTCATGCTGCACTTTTTGCTTTTAGTATATGTCGTAATTTTTTTTGATAGCCAGATGTGATGTACTGAGTGAAAGGAATTTTTGTAAACAGGCCTTTAGTAAATGTGACATTGAAGTGTAAAGGGAGAAGTATTCTATAGTCCTACAAGTAGGTCTCAATCTTTTGGTGAGCCTATGCCTCTGGACTATGAAATTCACTAGTGCTTTTTAGCACCCAACCCCCACCCCTCTTAGGTGGGACAGCATGGCTGGAGGGGGTTGGAGTCGGGTATTGCTTCTCCCAAGTAGATTAGGCTCTGATCAAAACCAGCAGGTTAAACTCTCATAAAATAGTTTCTTCTAAAAGCAGACCTTGTTAAGAACAGAATGCTCTGATTTTACAAAATGGTTCCTTTACCCCTCTCCCTGCTGGAAGCATGAGGGGATTTTTCCCCATGTTCACTATGAGAACCTTGTTGAACTCCTGAAGGTAAAATGCACAAAAGTGTAGGGAGCGCCCCCTGCTACAATATGACTGGGTCCCCCTGGAATTTTTAACTCTCAGGTTTGTCCACACTGAGCTTCCAGCAACTTGTCAACTTACAGTTTATATTTTCCTACCTTGGCTCTGGTTCCCATGGAGGTTTCTGCTCATGGATTTCTGCTCTAGTAAATCGTGATTCTCTGTATTCACTTGTCTATCTCTCCAAATTTGGGGGATAGCAGTTTGCCCTGTGACCTCACTTCTCTGTTGGATCTACAAAAGACTGTTGATTTTTCAGGTTGTTCAGTCTTTTATTTATTGTTAGGATGAAGTGGGTACTTCCAAGTTCCTTATATGCTGGTTCATTCCCAATTTTTTTACAACCTCAGTTCTGATATGGATGCAGTAGAAAACCAAAACATGACATTATACAAAAATATCTTTATGACCTTAACATTGGGAAGGATTTTTAAAAACAAGACAATAAACATAAACTATAAAAGAAAAGACATAAGGACCTTTTATGTACCTGGAAAAAGTAATATCAATATATTCAACTATTTTTAAATCAGGACAGCTCATTGCTCTTCCCCCTGGCATTGGTCAGAGTGGCTCACCTGGAGTGGCTTCCAAGATGGTGCGTTCACATGGCTAGCCAAACTGGTGCTAGTTGTTAGTTCTTCTCCACACACCCCAGAGGGTAGCTTGAGCTTCCTCCTACCATGGTGGCTGGGTTTCAAGAGCAAGTGTCCCAAGAGACAAGAAGTGGAGGTGACCGTTTTTTTAAGGTTTGAGCCCAAAAATTAACACAGTGTCATTTCCACCATATTTTATTGATCAGTCAGTCAGAACCGAGATTCATGAGAAGGGGAACAGACCCCACATCTCGATGTGAAGAGGGTCAAAGAATTATGGACCATGTTCTAAAACCACCTTAGTTCATTCTCTAGACATAAATTATTTGCATATTTCCCCACTTGGATAATTTATTCTTCCCCTTGCAAGATTCACCATTAAAAGTCTCATCAAGTTTACATCCTTTTGTAATCTTGCCTAGGTGGTTCAGTTAGTTGTCACTTGGTTGGAGCATCATCTCACATACCAGAGGGATGCAGGTTTGATCCCTCGTCAGGTGCATACAGGAGGTGGCCGATTGATGTTTCTCTCTCACATCAATGTTCCTCCCTCTCTGTCTGCCCCTTGCCGTCTCTCTTTCCCCCTCCCTCCTTCTTTCCCTCCTTTCCTTTCTCTTAAATCAGTAAACATACCCTTGGGTGAGGATTAAGAAAATAATAATAATAAATAAAAGTCTCATCAGTTTACACATCAGGCTCCAGATGTAGGATCTCCTCATCTAAATCAGATCCAGGTGCAAATCAGACCTCTCAGGTGCAGTTTCCCAGGCACAGCTCCTTGACTGTAGTTCTCCAATCTGAATTCCTGTGAACTAAAGCAGCACGTTGTCTAGTGCGGTGGTTACCAGAGGGGAAGTCAGGGGGAGTATGAGAGGGTAATGAGGGTCAAATATATGACTGATGATCAAAGGAGACTTGACTTTGGGTGGTGAGCACACAATGAAATATACAGATGATGTATTACGGAATTTTACACTTGAAATTTTTATCTTACTAACCAGTGTTACCCCAATAAATTTTATAAATTGTTTTAAAAATAAGTAAAATACACTGTGAAATAACAATGAGATATACTGGGGGGGAAGAAACGTGTTGTCTGTTCCCGATATACCCAACATACAATGGTTGGATGGGCAGAGAATAATTTACAGATACACCTGTTCAAAGGGGAGAAAAACTAGAGGCACACAGCAGTCACTGGTCCATACAGATTCTGAAATCCAGTTTGGCACATGTTGCCAATTCATTAATTTGATCCAGTACTACTTTCCAGGGGCTGTTTTTCATTACTCTTGGTTTTGTCCTCTGAATCATCATTCCTTTTCCCTGAGAAAACTGAGATTGCTTTCTCCGTCTTCTTCCTGCCTATAAAAGATTGGGGGCTCTAAAGGATTCTTTTCATTTTGTACCAGCTTTGTCTTTTTAGTCCTAACTGGCAATGCTTCCACCAGAATGATTCTCTTAAAAACTTGAGGGATTGTCTATGAATCCCTGTTGGGATTTACTTCCTTAGACAAAAGCTACAACCGCAGATCTCTTAAAGGTAAGCCCTTCTCTGGTTTGGGCTTCCTGTGCAGCTGCTGTGAGACAATGCCCAACAGATTCTATTGTTTAAGGAAGAGAATCTGAGAGATTTGCCCGTAAGATTATAGGGCCTTTTGGTCTAAAGTAGTCTATGGAGCATAGTTTTAAATCACTCTGACTTCTCAGCAAGAGAGTTTGCTTTCCCATTCTGGATTTGACATTTTCTCAACTTAGGATATTTTGCCTCAGGGAAAGATTGGAAATGAGAAGCAGTTTTGTTTGTGAACCCTGCAAGTCCTGAGTTTTTTATGTTTTACGTTTTGTTTATTTCAAATTGATTCATCTTGCATTTTTATCATAGGTAGTGAAAAGAAGCTAGTGGCACTTTCATCAGCTTAGCTATTTCATTGAATTCATCAGGTACACTTATTTCCTTGTTCTTCAAGTGACAGGGCTGCCTAACTTCCCATCACTCCCTTGTGTGTCCCCTGTCCTCCATCTCCCAATAAGATTTTTCTCACTTTCCTTTCAGCTCTCACTGACAGCCTTCTCAGCACTTGCTTGGTGGCCCATTATGTTTCTTTCTGATACTCAATCCCAAAGTCAATGTCACGTGTGTCTGGCTTTTGTTACTGCCACACCCTATTTCTAGCACTACAATCTGTTCCAATAATCTTTGGCTACATAACAAACCACCACAAAACTTGATGGCTGGAAACAACAGTGTGGGCAGGGCTGAGTGGCAACAGCTTGTATGTGTTCCATGCAGTGTCAGTGCGGCAGCCGGACTAGGGCTGGAGGAGCACTCCCATACATGCTGACCAGTGGTGCTGGCTGTCGTTTCTCTCCACATGGACCTCACCACAGGGCGGCTTTGCCTGCTCGCACATGGTAGTTGGGTTCCAAGAGTAAATGTCCCGAGAAACAGGAAGTAGAAACTGCTAGTGTTTTAAATTTTTAAACCCTAGGCTTAGAAACTGACAATGTCATTTCCACCATAGTCTATTGGTCAGATATCACAGAGATCTATGTAAGGAATGTCAAAAAATTTGGAGGCTGTGTTTTAAAACTGCCACACTCTGCTCTGGTTGGTGTAGCTCAGTGGATTGAGCATTGGCCTGAGAACTAAAAGGTTGCCAGTTTGATTCCCAGTCCAGGCACATGCCTGGGTTGCAGGCCAGGTCCCCAGTTGGGGACACGTGAGAGGGAACTGATCAATGTTTCTTTCCCTATTGTTCTCTCTCCCCTCCCTTCTGAAAAATAAAATCTTTAAAAATAAATAAATCTTCCACATTCTTGTAAGGGTCTCATAGTTTTCCTTTTATATTTCACACTTTAATCTATGTAGAATTTTTTTTTAATCATTAATGGACTGGTTATATATTTTTCTTTTTCCTGTGTTTTAATTAGATGAAGTTTCCATACAGTGAAATATGCAAATCTTAACTGTATAATTTGATGAATTTTAGTCAGTGTAAGCACCCTTGTAACTAACTACTCCGATTGAGTTAAAAGTCATTTCTAACCACCCCCCACTCCACAGAAGTTACCTCATGCCTCCTTACTAAGTCTTCACTTTGACCCTTGATTTCTATCACTGTAGATTAGATTTTTCTGTTCTTGAACTTAACATAGATGGAATCATGCTATATGTATACTTTTTTTCTCTCTGGTTTATTTCTCTCAAAATGTTTGTGAGAAGCACCCTATCAATGGTTTGTTATTTTTTACTGCCAAGTGATATATTTTTTAAAGATTTTATTTATTTATTTATTTTTAGAGAGATGGGGAAGGGAGAAAGAGAGGGAGTGAAACATCAATGTATGGTTGCTTCTAGCACACCCCATACTGGGGATATGGCCTGCAACCCAGGCATGTGCCCTGACTGGGAATCAAACCTGTGATCCTTTGGCTCGTAGGCCTGCGCTCAGTCCACTAAGCTATACCAACCAGGGCCCAAGTTGTATTTTAATAAGTGATTATGCCACAATTTGTGTATCTATTCTCTTGTTTATGGACATTTGGATTGGTTCATGTTTTGGACTATTATGACTAAGCCTTACAAAGTTTTCATTTATTTTCATTAGTCTTCCTGTCTCTTTGAGTTCTTGCATTTTTATTTTGTTTTCAGCAAAAGGGTCATGTATTAAATTTTTTATTGATTTTAGAGAGAGAGAGAAACATCAGTTTGTTGTTTCACTTATTTATGCATTAATTGGTTGCTTCTTGTATGTGCCCTGACCCACAGCCTTGGCATATCGGGACAATGCTCTAACCTACTAAGCTACATGACCAGGGCAAAAAAGTCATGTTTTGACATGGAAGTCCTATTTCTAACAGACTTCAACAAATCCTTCAATTGTTAGATCTACCTCCACACACGCCTCCAGAGGCACCTGCCCATTCTTGGGTCTTTTGTGAATTATAAGATGAAACAGCTTGGTTCTCATCATTGCCCATTTTTGGTTAAGGATTCAGCTTTCTTAGATCTGCTGAGTCAGTTACTGCTTTGCCAGTCTCCTTTCCTGCTTCCAAAATTTTATGCTGTCTTCCCTTGTTATCTGGCTCATTTTAATGGGTTTTAGGAGAAAACATAGTTAAATATTTATTTCAATTCATCTGATTTATCCTTTTTTCCTTTTTTTTCACCTCTCATTTTCTACAGCCTTTCTCTCCCTTTCTATTTATCATTTTCTCCTCTCCACCTTGCTTCCCCTAGAATTGGAATGATAAAAGTGGGAGAATCCTCAGAGAGCATCTGGCCTGGCCCCTCCTTTTACAGTTGGTAGACATGAGGCCCATAGAGGGTGGCAGTCCATCCACAGCCCACACAGCTACCACTCTTATCTTTTTGGCCTCTAATAACAAAAGAGACTTTTTGCCCCCCAACCCCTTCAGTGTGAGAAAGGAGAGTACCCCTACTCAAGTGGAAACCTAGAAGGCAGGTCAGCAGGGAGAATGTCATAGCTGTGCAGGCTTTGGTGAGTCCTCTCCAGAGACCAAGGAAGCAACTCTGTTTAGGACTGTCTCTGTCTCCAGTGCCCACCCATCCCCTACCCCACCACAGTGCGTGTTGGAGGGTTGCCGTTAGGAGAGTGCCCAGCTGTCTTAACAGGAGAAACTCCTGAAACAAACAAACATCTGAATTGGGGCCCTCAAGCCCTTTCCATGTTTTTCTTCATCCCATTTTTTTCTCTTTTTACTGCTTTCTTTGGGCCTGAGTGTTGATATGGAAGATAAAAAGGGGATTCCAAGGTCCAGAACAGAAAGCAAGGCAAGTGACCAGTGGTGTGACCATTCTAAGTCCAAGACCCCCCCGACACACACACACACAAACACACACACACTCACAGTCTTGCTAATATTGCCATGGCCCCACAACACCTTACACATATAAGGTAAGATACATAAAGAATATGTGAGGCAACCAAGCACCAAAAATGAATGTGTGTGCATATATATATGTGTGTGTACATCTATGAAATTGTTTAGATTTTCTCTTCAGTGCACAGAAGACAAAGTACAAGTTCCGTGTCTTGGCTTTTGGTCAGGCTGTTCTTCCAGCAGGCTATGTTCCCAGAGCCTTTGGTCATGCAGTTTGGGCTGGGAGCAGCTGGGCACAGCCACCCTCTGCCCCCTCCCACAGTGTGTCACTAGCTTAGCAGCTGGGAGTCCTGCCCGGAACCAGAGTCCAGGGTAGAGAAGATAGAAGAAAGCACTGTTATCTAACTTCTCTATCTATCTATACTCTGTATGGTTCTTGAATTTAATTCTTTGTCTCCTGCAGTTTGTATTTACTTGAACAAGAACGGCAGCACTGGCCCCCACTTAGATAAGAAGAAGGTCCAGCAGCTCCCTGACCATTTCGGGCCAGCCCGCGCCTCTGTGGTGTTGCAGCAGGCTGTCCAGGCTTGCATCGACTGTGCTTATCACCAGAAAACCGTCTTCAGCTTCCTCAAACAGGGCCACGGTGGTGAGGTTATCTCAGGTAAGCTCCCTTGGGCTAGTATGGCCTCCCAGCCAGAGGGCGAGGCCTTCTCCACTGGCTAATTTCTGACAAGCCATCCTGGTTCCCACTTCACACCTGAAGGCTCTAAAGAAGGGTGAAGGTATACTCTTCCACAGAGAGTCCTCCTTTCTACACCCAGAGCCTCTCGGAGTCTCATGCATACCTCTGCCAAGTAGAAGACCCACACAGGCTGTTTAGAGTCCTGAGCCCCTAAACAGATTCCCCTACTGTGTGCCTGCTTCGCCTCTCCATACAGAAAATATGTGAGTGTGGCACCCCAGAAGATAGAAGACTCAAGAGGAGGCTGTACTGTGGCCACAGGAGAGTTTCTCCAAACTGCCACAGCCTCCCACCTGGCGTGAGGGAACCTCAGACTCTTCTTTTGTTCTTTTGACTCCTTAGCTTCCCAGTTCTGAGCCAGCCCTGATACAAGGGGGTTAAATCCCAGGGCAGAGTGGGAAGAGCCATTCCCTCTTTCTTTCCTGCTGTGAGAATCTGAGTCAGCTGCACGGTGTTTTGTTGTTTTCACTGAGATTATTCACTTTTTCTGCTGTGCCCCTGTTCTGTTTCAGTTTTCATAAGTCCAAAACCCTATTCTTTACTCACCAAACCCAGTGAAGACTTGACCTAAAGCCTCTGAATTTTAACTGTATGCTACTCCATAATCTCCCATTCCTTCCTTCTAACACATTCGGCCTGAAGAAGCAGCTGACATGGAAAAACCCATAAATAATCCAACTGTATTCTTTTGGAACACATTTATTGAGCCCTTACTATACGTCAGAGGTTATTGCCAGGACACTGGCTGGGGACGGGGAAAAAGGAAGATGACAGGCTCAGGCGCTGCCCTGGTGGAAATGGAATAATATTTCACAGCTAACTGTGAGAGGTGTGACAATAGAGAAATACGTGCAGGGTGGTGTGGGAGGCCAGGCGAGGGAGTAATTGGCTGAGAAGAGGAGGAATTGTTGTGGAAGGCGGAGAACTGCAAGGGAAATCAAGCCTTCCTTTCCTTCTTCATGAGGCAGAGGCCGCTGCTGGTCTCTCCTTTCCTTCTGTGCAGCAGTCTGCAGGAACCCAGCCTTCTTTGCTGCCTCTCCTTAGCTCCTAGCACCTATACCTCTGCCCCAAAACTAGTTCCTGAGAATGACATGTCCCCCCATTTCCTGCTGCTCTCAGACACAACTGCAGAGATCTTTAGCTTTTTAAGGGCTGTACAGATACTTTTTGAATAGAAAAAGAGTGAAATTAAACACAGCATGGCATAGTTCCCAATGTTGCCGAAATTCTAGTGCTCTTACATAGATCAGATCGTTTAACAAACCCCTGCTGCAAAGGCTGTATTCTCTTCTGCCCAGCTTCTGTTCTCAGGCAGTGCTTAGGGAAATAGCACACAGAATGAACAGATTTCCTGGACAAGGCCCAGCCAACTGATGGAGCAGATAGAATTATGTTCACAGTTGTTTTCACAAGTTGCATAAAATCATTCCAGAGCCCCAGGTGCAAGGGACTTGGCCTGGCCACTCCCATTATTGCAAGTCCTTTGGAGTTGGCGAAAATCATACCCTCGAGGGAGGGAGGGAGAAAACCGGGGCACTGATTGCCTTTGTGTAAGCAGGTAAGCCTGAGGCAAGCCGTGGGCTGAACTCCTGCCCAGCGCTGCGCTGCATGCCCGGCTGACGTGCTCAGCCCTGTTTACTTCACTCCACAGCCGTGTTTGACCGGGAACAGCACACCCTCAACCTCCCAGCCGTCAACAGCATCACCTACGTCCTCCGCTTCCTGGAGAAACTCTGCCACAACCTTCGCAGTGACAATCTGTTTGGCAACCAGCCCTTCACACAGACTCACTTGTCACTCACCACCACAGAGTACGGCCACAGCCACGACAGGTACCTACCAGGTAGGAGCTGGGATGGGGCCTGGGCTAAGAAAGGGTGCAGAGCCAGTAGCAGCACCAGCAAGGGCCCAGGGCCAGCCCTCAGACCTACTAGCCTGGCACCTATTTTCCAGAGGTCTGGCTTTCTGTCTCCAACCTTTGTCACATCTGGGACTTTTTGGTCTCCTCTTATCTTTACTCTCTCTTCAGGATTTTGTCCCCTCTCTCTAGGATGAACCTTCTTTCGTCTGGATTGTTATTCCTAGAAAAAGTGGTTCAGGAGTCCCCCTCTGAGCTCCAAACTGCATGTGGAGCCACTGCAAAGTCACAGTACATCTCCCAGTGTAAATCTGGCAGCAGAGGCCTACCATAGAGCTCCCTTGCCAGCAGGAAGGTTTAGTCGCAAGCTACAGATTGAGAAATTTGCTCCCCAGTGATTGGCCATCCACTCTTTCCTTTGGCACGTGGCCCTAACTCCTCTAGCACTGCCAGTCTAGCAAGTCAATTCAAGTTCCTGCTGTTTCTCACTAGGCTGGAAAATAACTTTCTTAGTTAACATACCAGACCCACAGCGGGAAAGCGGATGCCACGTGGCCGGATCAGTGACTAAGCACTTCCGAGAGAGGTTAAAGAGTGAATGGAACGCGGCATCTCTAATCTGGAGCCCAGGACACAGCGGACAGGAAGGGAAGGAAAGCTCGGCCCAAAACGTAGCGAGGTAGGTCATTGTTGAGAGAGGGAGGAAAGGCCCTTTAAAGGAGCCTGTGGACTTTGTCCTGGCCAGAGGAATAGAGAGGTGGTGCTCTCAGTTTCAGGGCTGTGCTGGCTGTTGATGGGGGAGCATATAAATTGAAAGGTGCCCCCTACTGACCTTCTGTACAAGTCTTGTTCCCACACTGCCTTCCCTGTAGTCTTTTTATCATTGTCTTAACAAACTCACTTCCGAAAAAAGTGCCACTTCTGACAAAAGTGCCCTGGGCAGTGACTACTGACCCAGCCCCAGCCACCACCAACCCTATATTTTTGCACCCAAATGAGCATTGCTGATGTAACTTGTAAAAATATACCTGAATCTCAAATACTGCTTGTAGGGACCAGACACTGGTTCCTGCAGACATATTTGTGACCCCTTCACTATCCTTTCTCTCACCTAAGCTGCTCTAGGTTGCTTTCTTTCAGCATCAGAATCTTTGAGAACAGAAAAAGGCATTCTTACTTACAGTTAGAATGTCCCACTGGGCATGGTAGAGTTGGTGCAAAGGCAGGCTGTCCCCAGCTATTGACATTCAGAAACTCTAAGCTGCACGTCAGTAATGAAAGTTAGGCCTACCTGGGATTCTGGAAGAATGGATACATTAGAGGGAGTAGCATGCCCATGAGTGGAGCTGGTAGACTAAAGACAGATTTCTCAAAGAAATAGCAACTCAGAATTCCTCAGTGGAATATGGTCCTTAACTAAGAGAAACGTACTGGTGGCCACATGCAGAGACTGTCAGGGGTGTATACCGTGGACTGGCAGTCACGAAGGTAGTTGGGGGTTGGGGACATGACCTTTCCTGGGAATTCGATGCCAGTTTGCATCTCTCTGATTCAACTCTGATTCAGACAGGAGGAAGCAAGCTTTAGCCACTCTTCCTTCTTGCCTCACCAAGAAAGACACCAATACCAGGGTTATCACATTCTGCCATTGGCTCTCCCCCTTCCTTTCTCTCATTTTCAGACAGATTCAGCCAACTCTCTGCACCCTCTTGTGCTCCCTAACCTTTGTTTCTCTTAGTGGGTGCCCAGCAACTTGGCTGCTCTCACCCTACTTTTTATTTGCTTCCCTGAAATGAGCATTTTAACTCTGCCCAGACAAGTCAGAGCATTGCCTAGATTTCTGATTCCTCTGTGCTCCTCCTTCACTCATCTTCTCTGCCTGCCTACCTGCCTGCCCCCCTTACTAACCCTTTGTCCCACCTCTGATCATTTATCATTTCCTGCACTTTTCTGATGAGTTACCCAAACCTCTGCCAAAGAACTTGATCTGGACAAAGACTGTCCAAGGTGCCCTTTGGATCTGGTGCTTATCACTCCCTCCCTCCTGCTTGGTTACATTCTTCTGCTAGTTCACAGCCAAAGGTGCCGCCTCTGTCATCTAGGTACTTCCTGGAGCCCTTTTCCCTACAGGTTCATCTGCACACTGTCCACCTTGTAGAGTCTCGGCCTAACTGACATACCTCATTAGGCTTCCTTACCTAAGTGAAGGCTTAACGTTGTGTCTCCAGCATTTTATTTTAAAAAATTTCAAATCTACAGAAAGGCTGTACAAATAATACAATGAGCAACCACGTACTCTTCACCTAGATTTACCACTTTACTTTTTGCAATATTTACTTTATCTGTTTCTCTAAGTGTATGTACATATATATATATCCGTATGTTTTTTATTTACTAAACCTTTTGAGAGTTAACTGCAGATAAGAGACTTGATCTTCAAATACTTTTGTTTGTGTCTCCTAAGAACAAGGAACATAATACTATCATCACACTCAAGAAATTAATAAAATCCAGTATTGTTGACCCTTGAAACAACATGGGTTTGAACTGCACAGGTCCACTTGTAGGTGGATTATTTTCAATAAATACTATAAGTGCATTTTTTCTTCCTTATGATTTCCTTAATAACATTTTATTTTCTCTAGCTTACTTTATTGGAAGAATAAATATATAATGTATATTACATATAAAATATGTTAATTGACTGTTTATGTTGTCAGTAAGGCTTCTTGTCGAGAGTTAAACATGGATTTTCGGCTGTGCGGGGGCAGGGGGATGGGGGGACGGGGAATGGGTGGAGTAACGGGTGCCCCCAATCCCTGTACTGTTCAAAGATCAGCTGTAGCTGACAAAGTTCATGTTTAATTTTCCCAATTCTCCCAATGATGTCCTTTTTTTACAGTAAAACATTTAATTTTTTTAATTATTTAACATTTTTTTCAATTACAGCATATATTCAATATTATTTTGCATTAATTTTGAGTGTACAGCATAATGGTTAGACAGTCATATACTTTACAAAATTATCCCCCTGATACTTCAAGTGCCCACCTGGCACCATAAATACTTATTACAATATTATCGCTGTGTTCCCTGTGCCAATAATGTTCTTTATAGTTGTTTTTTGCTTTTTGTGTACTTTTTCAACCTAATCCAAGATCCAATGAAGGATCATCCATTGTATTTAGTTGTCCTGTCTCTTTAGTTTCCTTTTATCTAGAGCAGTTTTCTAGCCTTTTTCCTACCTTCCATGACATGACATCGGCATTTTGAAGAATCCAGCCCGTTGTTTTGGTTGAGGTCATCAAACACTTATCAAATACTTACTCTTTGCCAGATCCTGTATTGACTCTGGGGAGACAGAGATGAGACAGGCACGATCCCTGCCCTGAAAGAGTCCCAGCTGAGAGAGGGAGATACAAGTGAACATGTGCATGGTGAGAGCACGGAGGTCCTCTGGCCCAGTCAGGAGTGGTGAGCAGGAAGTAAGGCGAAAGAAGATGTCAGGAAAGGATTCCTGGGGAAGGTTGGGGTGAGGGGGCAATGTCAGATCGGCGGAGTCCCTTCTTCAGCGCTACGCACGTCTGCATCCAGCAGGGGTCCTGTGAAAACTGAGAGGGAGCTCCTTCTGGCTTTCTCCACAACTGACCGTATTAGACAGTAGATAGCATTAATTTAGCAGGTCCCAGTGAACATGCATTCTAGCCCTTGAAATCCACCCAGCATTAACTCTGGGCCTGCTGTTTTGGAATTGCCCAGGCCACGCTCTGCTGGAGGAAGCGGTTCACTTTTCCCGTGACAATAGGTTCCTTGTGCCTGTCTTTCAAGTTGCCATCCAGGTCTTCTGAGCTAGTTATAAAGTGGTTCTCCAAATCCCCAAATGCACAGTGATTAAAACCAAATAAAAACTGAGTTCTCTAAGGATGCCCCTTCAATCCCTACTGTAGGTTTCCTCACAGAACTGTCAAGAGTTTTAAGATGACTCAAATGTTCATAATTAACTGAAACTATTGATTCCATCATTTAGTCAGTCAGTCAGTCAGCCCGGTATCTACTGACTACACAACACCAGGCTCTGATTTAGAAACGGAAGATTCCATTGTAAACTAGAGGGCAAGGTCCTTACTCCCACAGAGTTTCCAGCCAGGTAAAAAATACAAACAAATAAGCAAATAGTTAATTTCATGGTAATGAATACTTGAATAGGACAAGTTCAGAGTTCAAAAGTTCAAATGAGGTGTGTCAGGTAAGACTTTCCAGAAAAATAACATCGTGTGAGAGACGAGGCTGGAGTGGCAGGCAGAGGCCCACTCAAGAAGGCCTAATTGACTATATTACATACTTTAAATGATATCACTAGGCAGTGAGGACCCACTGAAATGTTTTAAGCCAGGGAAGTGACAATCAAATTTGTGTTTTAGATAGCTCACTCAGGGTGCTATGTGGGAGAGTGGATTGGAATGTAGCAAGACAGTAAGCAGGAAAACTTGTTGGAGATTTCTGCAGAACTCTGTGAGTACTCCTGGATTTGGGGATTTTCCTTTCTCTTGATATCCAAATCTAAATAAAATAAACCCCAACCCAGAATAAGGTTACATTTTCCTGGTAGTTGTTCATACTTCTGGCTATCAATTCCTGCTTCTGACTCCATTCTTAATTCCTTTCCCTGGCAACTCCCGTAGCCCATGGTCTCTCTCTACAGTCCTTTGCCCCAAACCTTTGATCCTGTTCCTCATCCTTCATTCGATCCAGTCCCTCGAATCTCAGAAGTAGAAAGCGCGGTGGAGATGACCTCCTGTGTACCCCAACAGACAAGGGGGGTCAACTGGCTTCTGCTTAAATACTCCTAACAGTAGGTTACTCACTATCACCTTTGGCAACCAGTGTTACTTTAGATACTTCTGATTGCTAAAATGCCTCTCTTTTTAGCTGAAATCTGCCTTCTTATAACTCCTGCTCACTGTTCTACTCCGTGCCTTCCAAAAAACCAGCTCTACCTCCAGGCCTCTTCCCATCCATGACTGCCTTTAGGGTTTTTTTCTCCTCCGACCTTTCTCCAGATTCTACACTACCAGGTTTTTCTTCTTTGCCTCTCACCAGCACTCTGATTATCCGCCACTGGGAACTCTAATTTTTAAGGTCAGCCTTGCAATGTGATACTCAGAGATCTGCCACTCACTGAAAATAAATTCTTAAGGTCAAGGTCCTTATCTGTCTGTTTACCTCTGCATACCCCATACCTAGCATAGTGGCTCACAAACAGAGTATGCAACACATTTTTTGAATGAACAAATGAGCTCCCTCTCATACTGATTGTTCTCATGTATCCAGCACATCAACAGCAAATTTAATTTACATATACCTTATGAAGTTAGGATTTTCATCTCTATTTTATAGAATGGCAAACTGAATCCCAGGAGGAAAAAGCTATGATTGTTGACTCATACTTGTACTAGAAGTAGAACTCAAGTCTTCCAGTCCCTATTTCTGATCCCTGGGCCAGTGGTTTCAAAGTTTATCTTGTTTTAACAGTAGAACTCCTTTTTTGCAAAGGTAAGATTATATGAAACTCTGGTGTATAAGAGTTAAAACCAGAGCTGTTTTGATAGAAAACAGAATGAGACCCAGAGCTCTATTTCCTCGGCTCCCCTTGGGAGGCCCCCAGGGCCCTGTGAAGCACAGCTGGAACGCACTGCAGTCTTCTGTCCTGTCACTATCCTGGTGAAGGCAGCCAGGGCCTCGTGGATCAGCCCTAAGTGGACTAGGACCTCCCAGAGCCTCGGGTGTGATTTTTTCGCTGCATCTCATTAGGATAAGATTTAATGGCCTTGCCTAGTCCAGGTGCCACCAGTCCAGATTTTCAGGCCCATCAACTCAAAATCCAAATGTCAGTTACCATTCTTAGCATCACTGAGAGGAAAAGACACTGAATTGCACCAGCATCTGGTGAGCTCCATGTCGTCATCATTCTTTTTCACATCTGTTAGCTCTTGTGAGGCAGGTGGTATATTATCCCCAGTCTTCACTTAGTAAAATGGGGACTAGAAAGGTGAGGTTCCCCTGCTGATAAATGCAGAAGCTCAACTCCATCTTCTCTGGAGCTCATTCAGAGAACGTAGGTTTGCCAGTCTGTGACTGAAGAATGAAATAATAACTCTCCACCTTTGTAAAGTCCATCCCACTTCATTTCCTCCTCTGATGTTCTCAGCATGATAAAGGGCGATTTTTCCCAGTTTACAGACGAAGAAACTGATGCTCAGAGAAGACAAACAACTTGCCTGGGGTCACACACCTGGTGCAAGGCAGGAGCTGAGGCATAGTACCCCGGCCTCGTGTTTCCTGTTCTTGTCTCCAAGCAGGACAGTGGTGTAGTCATCTCTCTGGGAAAGCAGGAATCTGGAACCTCCCTTGAGAACGGGAGTGGATATGGTTTAGGTATCCTGGGGCTCAGAGACTTCTCTCTTTGGAATCATTTCTACAGGAGGGCTGCACCAGTTAAATTGCTTGAGATAACAATGAAATCGGTCTCATGCTAGGTTTGACTTTAAACCTGTGGTCACCAAGAAATTTTAGGTGAATAGCAGAAAGCAGTTCTAAAATCCTAAACCATCTTGCCACAGAGGTCTTATTGAATGCCAGGCACTGTGCTTGAATTTAGTGTTTATCAGAGGCCCTGAATGAACCCCAAGCATTATCTAAACACCTGAGCTTTAAGAAAAACCACAAAGGACATTGATAAAGTCCAGTACCCAAGACAGCCCCCAACCATAAGTAGCGAATGCTGTGACCGGGGCTAAGGAAACGTTTTGGTGTGTGTAGAACCCAGTCATGAGACAGAGTCTGCCAACGTTCTGTAGTGCAATGATTAGGGGCCGTGGCCTGGGAGTAGAAATGTCAGGATGAGATTCCCTTTACAAAGTCTTGCTTAGCCACTTCCTTTTGACATTTACAAGCCCCTTAGAAGAAAGGGACTTCCATTGTTATAGATAAGGAAACTGAGGTTTTGAGGGAAGCTTTTTGCCTACTGAGTGGCAGAGTCAAATTCTAACCCAAAGTCTGGTTCCATGCCCACATTCTCACCGCTGTACAATCTGCATCCTTGGAATGTTTCTATAGAACAAGGCAAATACAAAAGGAAGCAAGAACTTAAGAGCAGATCCTTTGCAAACAGGCCTTTAGCCACGCATCAAGAAGCATTTCTGAGCTGCCCTGCTGTTTGAGAGAGTCGGCTTCTCACGTGCCCTAAGCACACATATCTCCTCTCCAGCACCCTATTCTCTGCTCTAGCATCTCGTGTATAAAGCAGCCTCTTCCTATTTTTTTAAGGTTCTCCTTATCCAGAAAGGGCATAAGAAACCTCAAGGACCATCTGGTCTAAGCGAAAGTGTCTCTAAGGAGATCTAAGTCCAGAGAGTGGCACTAGGCCTGACTAAGGCCACCGAGTGAGAGCCAGAGCCATGACTGGTACACAGGCCTCCTAAGACCCAGCCTGGGACTTGCTATTTTGCTGCCTCTTGCTCTACCCAAACAGGTACCTGGGAGCCAGCACCCCAGCAGTCCCTTGAGGTTAGCCCCTTCTCTAACTCCAGTATTACTGTTTTTCAGGTGAAACCTTTGTCCTGGGGAATAGTCTGGCCCGGTCCTTGGAGCCACACTCAGACTCAATGGACTCCACCTTGAATCCCACCAACCTTGTCAGCCCCTCCCAAAATCTTCGAACCTCTGGATACCGGCCTTTGCTTCCATCCTGTGGCCTCCCACTGAGCACTGCCTCAGCCGTGCGTAGGCTGTGCTCCAGGGGTAAGCTTACCGGAGTTCTGGTACTCCCGCCCTCCCTCACTCTTTCCTTCCCCCCTTCTTTCCTAAGGTCTGGGAGTCCAGAAAGGACCTAGCTCTCTTGCCCTCTGCTTGGTGGTTGCTGGGATCTGCTAGGTATCTGGGAGGCACTGAAACTCTGAGATTGGCTTGAGAATAATGGAAACTAAGACCTAGAGCCAAAGGAACAGGAAAGGACTCATTGATTCCTTCATTAGCTATTTATTTGAACACCATATGTGTTTGGCATGGGGATGCAAAAATTGGTCCTTGTCCTCAGGGAGCTCACAGTAGTGTGGAAGAGATGCCTAAACAGGTAATTATAAAACAATATCTTCAGTGCGGTTACAGAGATATTCTCTATTAGTATAAAAACTGCAAGAAGGAACATCTGACACAAGCTTGACATCCAAGGGAAGCTTCCTTGATGACACCCTGAGATTTAAAGAGTAACTGTATGAATGGCAATCTCAGGAGAGAGATGGGGAGGGAGAGCTTTCCAGAAAGAGAGTACAGCATGAACGAGGGTGAAGGGAAAGAACTAGCAGATTGTCCCAGGAGCTATATGCCGTTTGGTGTTGCTGAAACCAAAGATAATACTGAGGCGTCAAAGAGAAAAGCCTGGAAAGGTCAGGGTTATGCCATAGAGGACCTTAAGTGCCAGGTTAAAGAGTTCAGAGTTGATCTTATGGGCAATGCAAAGTTTTTGAAGGCTTTTAATTGGAGGCAAGGCTTAAAAAGGTTTCAGTAGATCATTGACTACCATGTGGAGGATGGATGTGAGGAAGGACAAGACTGGAGAGAGAGACCTGTTAGAGGTCACTAACGTGGGCCAGACCAGAAGTGATAAAGGCCTGGGTTCAGGCAATGAGGGAGCATGTGAAGGAATTGATGGAGCTGGAGGGAGAGGAGTTTAGATCAACGCTGGATCTGGGGAGGGTGGGGAAGAAGCAAGGCTGAGGGAAGTCCGAAGGTTGGGGAAAATTGTAAGATTGATGTGCTTATGATCTGGTGATGTAATGGTTATAATGGACATAAGTCACAAGACAGTTGGAAAGACAGGAGGTTGGGTAAGAAAATGGGATGTTTAAAATTATGAAATGAATTTGTTCCCAACGATAGGAAGAACCAGGCGGGAGACTTGGCAGTAGGTATTTGAAGTAGAGTAGATGTGAAAGTACCGGCGGAGGCAAGGAAATTGAATGGATTGCCTCTGAGGATTATGGCAAGAATTGGGGTGGAATAGAAGGTAGTGAGCTAAATAATAATAATAAAAAAAAGTCTTCATTGAACAAGGGGTAGAAACCCAGAGATTTATAGACACCAATGATCAGGAAAGGCAGATGGTAAAGTACGTGTCTGGCCTCTGAAGAACGTGAGCTTTCATAGGAAGATGGTCTAAAAGCAGCCATTGGGAGACCAGGAGGATGCCACCCCCACACCCTCCCTGTGGCCTGTCCCAGCCCAGAGATGTGTGGGATGTGAAAGAATAAGAAGGCTCTTTGAGCAAGGCCTGCAGTGGAAAGGAGGACCTCGGGGGAGAGAGTGTTCAGAAAGGCTGACAGGGGAAGAAGTCTGGGAGGCCCCTCCCCCTCCCCCAACCCCAGTGAGGCAGCAAATGGAGTAGAGGTAGAACCGAGAGTTGATTTCCCACCTTGAGACTTGGGTAAGTCATCTCACCTCACACATCTGCATGTTCCTCGTACGCAAAATGGAGATGGTGATATCCCCCTGGTCTTTCCACAGGAGTGTTAAAAGGATCAGATGGAAGCAGGGATGTGGGATCATTTTGGAAACTAACTCATTCCCCAGGTATGAGGGTGTTACTCTTACTGTGACCTTCCCCAAGCCCACTTTGGAGTGCCTCACAGGGCACTGTTGTCCCCCAGGCAGCTCCACTCTTCCTTTGGAACACATTGAGTCTGTTGGCCAGGTCATGGTCTAGACCTCTTCCGACCCTGAAGAACCTAATAAGGCTCTTATGAAAGGATTCTATTCGGTTGGCCCTAAAATTGTTTCTCTCACAGAATGTTATGGATGCTGAGTCTGTCCCCTCTTATCTCACTCTCCAGGATGACTGGGCATCAGTTTGTTAGTCTGGCCCCTGTGGGGGCACCTCACCCGCCTTAGTCATTCTCAGACTGAGACACGCTCCCTTCCTTGGAGAGTGACCACCCCCTGTACCCACTGGGTGGAGGGAAGGAACCCTGACACAGTCTGTCTGAAAAAATGGGAACAGGAAGAGACAGAGACAGGGCACCAACTGGTCTCCGTCCCACCTGCGTGGTCTTGGGCAAGTCAGTTCACTACTCTGGGCCTCAGTTCTCTCATCTCTAAGGTGAAGATGATGGTGATTCCTTCAAGAGTTATTTAGGGGTTAAATGAGCTGATGATACTGGGGGTTCTTTATAATGTTCAGATATCTCTGCTCTTCCCCACATTCACCACTACCCCTTGGTGCGTGCCAGTCATCTCTCTGTCTGGACTGTCATGGGAGGCTCATTTACAACCGGTCTCCCTCACTCCTGTCCTTGCCCCCTAACGTCTATTGTCAGCACAGACTGTGAGAGCAGTCCTTTTCATTGTAAATCGGTTCGTGTCATTCCTGTGCTCAAAACAAACCCGTACACTCAGAAAAGCCAGTCGTCTCTCAGTGGCATACAAGGTCCTCTTTATCTGCACCATCACTCTCCCTGCCCAATCACACACGTACACACCTCCCAGATGTTATTTTCTGCCACTTCTACTCATTCACTCTGCTCTGGCACGTTGGCCTCCCTGCTAAATGTGCCCATCACTCTTCTGCCTCAGGGTCTTTGCTCAAATGTCTTCATCTCAGTGAAGTATACATTCTAAGGGGAATAGGCTGACAAACACATAACATATAATAGTATTATATATGTTGATGTATATATGTGTATATATAACACCATTATACACATACATATACTACTCTGTGTATATGCATGCATGTGAGATTCCTAGCTCCCCTGGGTAGAGGAATTAGCTAAGATGGTCCAAGAAGGGCACTCAGTTGTCTCTCTTCTCTCCACCCTCCATAATCTCTGCACTTGGTTTCTGTCTTAGCATCACAGTGGACTTTGAAGAAGTGGCTGGCTCACACAGAGCCCTCTCCAACTTCTTCACTACTACCACCTCTAAAAAGCCATCGGAATTTCTGTGGTTCTAATCACCTGTGCTTGTTCCAGCACACCTCTCCCCTGGTCTGTTCAGTGCCCAGCCACAAGCTTCATAAATAATTGCTAGAGTCTCTAATACAGGGAGCAGGGGCTAGGCCAAGCAGACTAAGCTTTGACTTTTAGACCTGGGACTCAGAATGCAAAAAA
Organism: Trachops cirrhosus; assembly: GCA_028533065.1. NCBI lineage: Eukaryota > Metazoa > Chordata > Mammalia > Chiroptera > Phyllostomidae > Trachops > Trachops cirrhosus. The sequence continues at coordinate 24,819,007 of CM052542.1, read as the reverse complement.
AATAAGAAGATATTTTAAGCCTTTGCAAGAGATAATTAAAGAATAAGCTCCTTCTATTTTCACAGGTGTATTCCAGCTCTGCCACTTAGTATATGACTGGGCATTTCCTGGGTGGTGAGAATACAGATATGAACAAGGCAAGGTCCCTGTCTGAAGACAGACACAGTCTAGCAGGGGAAACAGAAAAATACACAAGTAATTGATCATTCATTCATTTAACAAACGCGTTTGAACATCTGTGGCTGATCAGGCACTCTTTTATGTGCTGGGGACTGTAACGGGAAAATTCCTCCCGTGTGTCTCCCCTACTTTCGGTACTCTGTTCAACACTACTGCACTTCTGAAACCCGGCCTGTGGGTTCTCCACACACCAGCGGGTGTCCTGCAGTTTAGCTCAGTTCTGACACTACCTGGAGATAACATCAATCCTGCTACAGATTAAGGGCTCGGGCCCACAAGACTGCTGACCCACCCCCACTCCTTCAGAAGCCAGTCGAAAGTTTCCTGTACTTCTAACCAACTTTGTAAGTTGGAGATTACCACCATCCCTCCTTAGATTTACTTAATTTGCTAGAGTGGCTCACAGAACTCTGAAAAACTGTTTACTTACTGGATTACTAGTTTTCTGTGAAAGGATCCAACTCCAGAACAGCCAGGTGGAAGAGATGCAGAAGGAAGGTAGGAGGAAGGCGCGCGGAGCCTCCATGCTCTCTCTGAGCTGGCGAACAACCCTCCCAGCACCTCCATGTGTTCTTTACTATAGTAGGAGGCAAAGGGCAATACGTAATGAGAAAGAGAACAATCCAGCAAGAGGATATAGCCCTAGTAAACATTTACACACCCAACATAGGAGCACCTTCATATGTAAAGCAAATCTGGATGAACATAAAGGGAGAGATGGACAGAAATACAGTCATATTCGGGGATTTTAACACTCTATTGACTTTGATGCATAGATCTTCCAGACAGAAAATCAACAAGGAGACAGCGGCCTTAAATGACACACGAGATCAAATGGATTTCTTTGGTATCTTCAGAGCATTTCACCCCAAAGCAGCAGAATATACATACTTTTCAAGTGTACCTGGAACATTTTCTAGGATAGACCACATGTTAGGACACAAAACAAGTCTCAGTAAATTTAAGAAGATTGAAATCATATCAAGCACCTTCTCTGACCACAGTGCTATGAAACTAGAGATCAGTCACAAGAACAACACTGAAAAACATGAAAATACATGGAAGCTAAATAACATGTTATTAAACAATGAATGGGTCAACAACTAGATCAAGGAAGAAATCAAAAGATACCTTGAAACAAATGAAAATGAGGACACAACAATGCAAAATCTGCGGGACACTGGAAAAGCAATTCTGAGAGTGAAATTCATAGCATTACAGGTCTATCTCAAAAAATAAGAAAAAGCTCAAATAAACACTCTAACTTCACACTTAAAGAACTTGAAAAGGAACAACAAACAAAGGCCAAAGTGAGTAGAAGGAAGGAAATAATAAAGATCAGAACAGAAATAAATGAAATAGAGTCTGAAAAAATGATACAAAAGATCAGTGAATCCAAGAGCTGGTTCTTTGAAAACATAAACAAGACTGACAAACCTTTAACCAGACTCATTAAGAAAAAAAGAGAAAGGGCCCAAATAAATAAAATCAGAAATGAAAAAGGAGAAATCATAACTGACACCAAAAAATGCAAAGGATTGTAAGAAAATAATATGAACAACTATATGCTAACAAACTGGACAACCTAGATGAAATGGATAAATTCCAAGAAACATACAATTTTCCAAAACTAAATCAGGAAGAATCAGAGGCTCTGAATAGACAGATAATACTAAGTGAAACTGAAGCAGTAATCAGAAAACTCCCAACAAACAAAAGCCCTGGACAGAAGCTTCACAGGTTAATTTTACCAAGCATTACAAGAAGAACTAACACCTCTCCTCATAAACTTCAAGAGGATGGAAAGCTCCCAAACTCATTTTACAAGGCCAGCATTGTCCTAATTCCAAAAGCAGATAAAGACACCACAAAGAAAGAAAATTATAGGCCAATATCCCTGATGAACATAGATGCTAAAATCCTCAACAAAATACTAGCAAACCAATACAGCAATGAATCAAAAAGATCATACACCATGATCAAGTGGGATTTATCTGGAAATGCAAGTTTGGTACAGCAGTCACAAATCAATACATGTGATTCACCACATAAACAAAATGAAGTATAAAAACCACATGATCATATCAATAGATGTAGAAAAAACATTTGATAAAACCCAGCACCCATTTATGATAAAAACTCTAAGCAAAGTGGAATTAGAGAGAACATACCTAAACATAATAAAGGCCATATGTGACAAACCCACTGCCAGCATTGTACTCAATGGGTAAAAACTACAAGCATTCCCCTTAAGATTGGGAATAAGACAGGGATGTCCACTTTCACCTCTTATTTAACATAGTAGTAGAAGTCCTAGCCTCAGCAGTCAGACAAGAAGAAGAAATACAAGGCATCCAAATTGGAAGGGAAGAAGTAAAACTGTTATGTGCAGATGACATGATACTATACATACAGAACCCCAAAGATTCCATCAAGAAACTCCTAGAACTTACAAATGAATTCAGCAAAGTAGCAGGATACAAAATTAATATCCAGAAATCAGTTGCATTTTTATGTCAATAATGAAGTAACAGAAAGGGAAATTAAGAAAACAGTCCCATTCACAAATACTTCAAAAAGAATAAAATACCTAGGAATAAACCTAACCAAGGATATAAAACACCTGTACTCAGAAAATTATAAGACACTGAAGAAAAAATTTGAAGAAGATACAAATAAGTAGAAGCATATACCATGTTCATGGATAGGAACAATTAACATCATTAAAATGTCCATACTACCCAAAGCAATCTATAGATTCAACACAATTCCTATAAAGATTCCAGTGACATATTTCACAGAACTAGAACAAATATTTCAAAAATTTATATGGAACAACAAAAGTTCCCACAAAGCAACAGTGATCCTGAGAAGGAACAAATTTGGAGGAATCATGCTACCTAATATCAAATTATATTAAAAAGGCCATAGTAATCAAAACAGTATGGTACCGGCATAAAAACAGACACATAGATCAGTGGAATAGAATAGAGAGTCCAGAAATAAACCCACACCTTTATAGTCAATTAATATTTGACAGAGGAAGCAAGCACATACAGTGGGCTAAAGATAGTTATTTCAATAAATGGTGTTGGAAAAATTGGACAGATACATGCAGAAAAATGAAACTCTACTACCTCCTTACACCACACACAAGAATAAATTCAAAATGGATCAAAAACTTAAATGTTATGCCCAAAACCATAAAAAATACTAGAAGAAAATTTAGGCATGTTTTTCTCTTTTTAATTGGTTAAAGATGGTCTTTTTAAATAAACTTTTTTAGGAAAAAAAACTATTTCTGTATGCTCCAGCAGGGATGAATCTCCCAGACACAATGATGACTTCCTGGAGCCAGACACAAAAGCGTGCATACTAGGAGTCAAGGGTCATGAAGTTCAAGAACAAGCACACTGACAGTGGAAGAGTCAGAGCAGAGGCCACCACTAGGGGTAGAGGCACTGACTGGGAAGGGGCACAGCGTCTATATCTTGATCTGGATAGCGGCGAAACAGGAATACACAAATGTCAAGATCCAAAAAGTTCTGTCCTTAAAAGTTCTCCCCTTTGTGCCTAATATGCCACAATGAAACAAATTTAAGACACCAAATAAATATCATAGAATATACCAAAAATACTGTGCTACTCAAATGGCCTTTTTTTAAAAAGACTAAGAAGTTGAGATTTTATATCAGGTGCACTGGGAGGCCATTGCATTGAGTTTTTAGGGATTGACACAGTCCAATTACTTTTTAAAGGGTGCTTTGACTGCTTTAAAGAGAATATATTATTAAGGTGATGTGATGGGGAAAAAGTGTGTAGATACTGAGCTGTACCCAGAAGATACATGAAATGTTTTGTGAGATCAATCATTTCAATATTAGAATGGAAAAGTTTCATAAAGGCACTGGTCCTTAAAGCCATCTCTTGCTTAGCAAAGTTGGAGTTTGCTGAAGAGAAGAGAAATGGAAGGGAGAGGAGGGACCCACTCCAGGAAGTGGGGATGAGACATGCCAGAGACCTGTGGCAGGTGATGATCAGAATACATAGATCCCAAGTCCATCAGGGGAAATGGGAGGAGCTGGATTTGAACCATGATTGAGATAAAAGCTCTAAGCAGAGCACTAAATTAATGTTGAGCTTTCTGGTAGCCAAAGCCAAACTGTTTTTCTGCCTCTGAGCATTAGGCTATAGTGAGGCCAACTAATCCCCAGTCTTTGGAAGAGTCAGGGTATTATCCACTGTTTTTTTCTCCCTGGACCCCAGGGATTGGGATCTACTCTTGCCCAGTTCCTGAGGTCTCTCTAATGGTCCCCAAGCCAAGGCCCACACTGAACCCAAGTAATGAGGATTACCTCATTGTTACCCCGACTCAAGTCCAGAATGAATCACAGCCTCAATGTTAAATTCCTTCTGACGATTTGCAAAATAGATCTACCCTTAGAGGACAAATATTTGGCTTAAGAGTCAGCCCCTCAGATGCTTTGTAGAAAGCCCTCTGCTGCTTCTGCCCAATCTGGTTCCTCTGCTCTGGCAAGACTGTTAGCCTCACCCACAGAGGCTTGCAGGACATGCCAAGGAGAGTGGCGGGGAGTTCAAATCAGTCCCCGCCCATAATGGCAGGTGCCCTTCTGTCCTGCAGGGTCAGACCGATACCTGGAAAGCCGGGATGCCCCTCGACTAAGTGGCAGGGACCCCTCCTCATGGACAGTTGAGGATGTGATGCAGTTTGTTCGGGAAGCTGACCCTCAGCTCGGACCCCACGCTGACCTTTTTCGTAAACACGTAAGTGCCCCTGCCTGATCTCTCATGCTTGCTGGGAGTATTGCTTCTGCAACTTGTAGACTCCTAAGGGTATGGGCTATGTATTTGTTTCAGGTTCCTTGAAACCAACCAAGCACAGGAGATTATACAAAGTTAGAGACAGAGTCTGGGGTCTCAAACAGTCCTCACTGGGCCCTGCGTTTAGTGTACTCCACTAGTATAGGGTCTGATTCAGCCACATTCCTACTGGGTGTACGCCCTCTGGGCTCAGCGACAGGCCCTCCTCTTGTCCTTGCTCTCCCATCTGCCTGCCTTGGCCTGGGAATAAGGGGACACACAGCCCAAGTTAAAGAGTCCCTTGGCAAGTGGCCCCCAAGTCTCCATCTTCATCAGTCCCTCATCTATTAGCCCCTCAAACACCTCTTCAAGAGACCATTTGGCCCCGTGGCCAGGGACTGCTCCTGAACCCCTGCATTGACCATACTTCTGATTTGGGGCTCAGAGTCATTTCCCTGTCGCCCCTGCTGCCTGGTGCAGTTCTGCCCCTTGGGCACCCAGAAGAGACCTGCCACCTTCTGTTGGTCATTTACACCACTCATGCCAGGTGGGTGTGGCGGGTGCTCTCAGCTCAGGCCTGACGGTCTCAGAGCTGCTCAGTAAGGCTCACAGAGAGGGCCCCTGCCGCGCAGGAAGGAGGAGGACTCACAGAGTAACAGTTGAGGGTCAGTCGGCGTAAACACAGGCTGTGAGAGGTGCCCGGCACACTGCCTGGGGAGGCTTCCTGGAAGAGGTGGAACTGAGCTGGATCCCAGAGGTTTGGGAGGGTCACAGCAGAGGAAGGAAATTGGTGCGAACGTGTGAACAGCTTAGCTGGTTGGGCTCTGCAGATTTTGGGGGAGGGATGGTTGGAGACAGAAGGTGGGAGACCAGGTAGGCTTTAGTGTCACAGCAGGTTCCCTGGACTCCATGTGGCTGGTACTTCCCTGGGGTGGTCAGACCAACCAGGCCTCTGATGGCACCTCCCCTGCCCCCCTGCAGGAGATTGACGGCAAGGCGCTGCTCCTGCTGCGCAGTGACATGATGATGAAGTACATGGGTCTGAAGCTGGGGCCCGCGCTCAAGCTCTGCTACCACATTGACCGGCTGAAGCAGGGCAAGTTCTGAACAGGAAGCACGGCGCAGACCCCTGAGTGGGGAGCGGATGGGGCCGGCCTTCTTCTCCCAGGAAGCAGCAGGCCCACTCCCCGTGCCTCACTGGGGTTCAGGGCCACCTCAGGACTGCAAGAGGCTGTGCGGAGACCCCACTGCTGCCCTCCTGCCATGACGCGTCCTTCCGTGAAGGGCTGAGATGGGGGAACGTGGGGCCCAGGGCTGGCGCTGCTCTTCCCTCAGCCCTGCCTCTGCTCTGAGGCCCCTCTATTTATTTTCCAAGCGTGGCCGGCCTCTCACCAGAAGTTTAGACTGAACAGCTACCACGTGATGGCAGAAGGAGCCAGCCCCTGGGCTTCGGAAGAAGGGGCCCTGAATTGACCCTCGTGCCCAGTTCCCGTACCACCTGCTGGGCCTGCTGTGGCACCGTTGGCCCACAGCTCCTGCCTTCTCCTATGAGTTCCCCAGACTCTAAACTCATGGTGCAGACCTCTACCTTTTTTAAGAAAGATCTTTTCTTATTGCTAATTTATTGCTTCTGGCACTGGGGCAAGCCCTTCAGTTCCTGCTCCTCACTCCAAACCTGGGGCTTCAGGAGGAGAGAGACTGCCCTGCCCTGGTCCCAGGCATGGCCCCTTCACAGAGGACATGGCCCCGGGGCACTTTCTCTCTGGGATGGGCAGACCCATAAGGCCTTGACCACGTCACTCAGCGTGGGGAGGAAGGGTCCTCGTTGCCTTGCCCACTCTCCCTCCACTGGGCCCTTCGCAGCCCCAGCCTGGTCTGCGGGAATGGGAGTGCCCTGCCCCGCACTGCCCCCAGCACAGCTTCCTGCTGTGGCCAGAACTGCTGCAGCAGAAGGTTGTGCCGATGATTTTAGGCCAAGAAGGCCCTAAAGTGGGTGGGAGGAAAGGGTCTCCAGGCTGGAGTCTGGCTGTACCCAGGCCACTGTCCACATGCTTCCTTCGTAAACAGGTCAGCAGCACCATTGCCCTGCTGCTGTCTGGACTTATTTTATGTCGATTTGTTTATAAATAAAAAACAACATAGATGTCAGTGTCTTTTTAATCAGTCAACAGCCAAATCACTGTTTTCCAATGGGCAGGTCATTCCCCTCCTCTTGGCCTTAGTTTCCTCACATACAAAATGAGGAGCTTGGACAAGAGGATCCCTAAGAGTTTTTTCTAATTCCAGATGTCCCCTGGGGCCCCAGCATTATGTGCCCCCCCCGGGGGAAGACAAAGGGCTTCACTCGGGTATAGTGAGACAGCGGTGGGCACAGCAGCTACGTGTGCCCGAGCAGGAAGAACAGTGTTAGGGTGAGCAGCTCCAAGGAGCCTCGGGCAAGGACAGATGCAGACTAGCCTGGCCAGGGGCCAGCACTCAAGTCCAGGCCACACCTGCCTGTTTCTCACGGGGCGTAGGGGCAGCGGCACAGTTGACTGAGTTACTCTCAGTAGAACCTGAGAGTAACTCACACTTTTCTATCACTATGTATGCCACAAACTGTTCTACATGAATTCGAATGATCTCATTCAGTCTTCACAACAAACCCATTTTATAGATAAGAAGAGGCAAGCTCAGATCACATAGCCAGGAAGTGCTAAAGTAGCATTTGAAGCCAAGTAGCCTGACTTCAGGGCCAAGGCTGAGGTTCCAGCCAGTCCAACTATTTGCCGAGCACTTTGGGTGAGTCATTCCCTTCCTTTGAGTCCTTCTGGCTCCGAGGGGTTTGGATCAGGAGGCTCCTGAGGGCCCTGCCACCTCTCACCATTGACTAGTTCTCACATCCTGATGGCCTTTTCCCCTTGGCCACGGTGCGATTCTAACTGTGAAGCTGAGCGTCAGGGCTGCCAAACCAGAACAGGCCTGGGTTTTCCACAGACTCCTGGATGGGGGGTCTGGTCATTTGGGACACTCCCAAAAAGGGCCTTGACCCATTTTCAGTCTTCTGGACAGCAGCCTCCATCACTGGCACAGAGAAGGGCCTGGTGTCAGGGGTCCCTGGAACTAACTGTATGCATTGCCCATCCTAAAAGTAGCTGGGCCCGTCAGTCCTGAAGGGAGCCTGGGGTTGTTTACTTCTTCAGGCCCTGTGTTCTGGGAGCTGCCCAGCGGGAGCCCCAGGGCCAGGCTGATGTGTATCTTTGTGCAGCTCTATCTATTGACAGTGGGGGTGGAAATTGGGGGGAAGCGTCCCCCTATGCAACTTCCCACCCTGGCCACCTGAGTGCCTGAGGCTAGCCTGGAAGGCATTGGTGACTCAGATGAGATCACAGAGGGAGTTGCAAGGCCCCGCCCACTTCCTACAGCCCTGGTTCTCACTGAGGCCCCACACCAAGCCCCCAAGTGCCTTTGGGAGCTGCTGGCCAGGAGTCAGGAGCTGTGGGAGCTCAGGGCTGGCCCCCAGGAACAGGACATGAGGGTCACAGGCATCCCTTTTCCTCCTACTTCCATTGGCCCTGAATGTCCCCACCCCAGCCGAGGTGGCCTTCCAGGCCCTGCCTATCTCAAGGATCCAGTCTGAAAAGATGCAGACCGGTGGGCCCTGCCACGCAGTCCAGAGGCTGGGTGTGCAGGGGTAAGTGCAGGGGCTGGTGTGTGCGTAGCGAGCGAGCGAGGTCCCTGGCTTGGTGGGAGACTGGATGGGGCTACGTAGGGGCCCAGCTTTACCCCTCATTCTGCCCCTCCTCACTTTGGCTCCCTGAACCAGAAACGGAGGACTCAATCTAGACTAGTTTTTAAAAAGGGCCAAAAAAATTATACCTACATATGCAAAGCCCATTCTACTGGGGAAAGGCCATGGCTTTCATCAGTGTGCCCAAAGCATAAAAATCTCTGCTGTAAAACCCTCTGAGCCAGCTCTGACTCCTCAGAGCCTCTTCTGGGCTCACACCAGGTTCAGACCAGGCAAATATAAGCAGCAGAGGGTCCTCAGGCAGGCCTCAGAGCCCTGGGTAAAGAAAGCCTCCCCCAGGGCCCTTGAACAGGCTTCCCTGGTGCCTGAAGGCAGCCGTAATCTCTGGTGGGCAGGAAACCCCATGGCCCGTGCCTGTGGACTAGGGAGGGAAGTCAGGACCCCTGGGCCAATGAAAGGATATGGGGAGCCTCAGAGACCTGAGTCCTGGTGCCCTCTGTCCCTATCTGGACACATGCCCCTCAGTCTTCCCTTCTGTGGAATGGAGGGTCAGGTTCACATGCTCCATTCTCTGGCTCAGCCCTGCCTGACTTTTTGCTGTCCTGTCCTAGGCCTGGGCTGGGTGGCAGGCCCCTTGCTGCTAGTCCTCTGCCCTCTCTCTCTCTGGCCCTCCCCAGCCCCTGCCCATCTGTGAACCTCCCAGGAGCCTTGCTTGGCACCCCTTGGGTTCCCTGGGAGGCCTGGGCCAAGCTGAGAGCCCAGGACCTTGGGGAAAGCAGCCAGCGGTAGCAACCCTGGAAGCCCTTCTGAGGGAGACCCCTCGAGAGACCCCCAGGAAGAGATCAGCACAAAACAGGTGCAGGAGCCCTCATGGAGCCCCGAGGCAAGCAGCCCCTGCAGGAGCTCCCCGCAGAGGAGTCCCAGCCTGTGCACTCAGGACTGGAGCAGGCTCCCAGCACGCATATTCTCTACGTGGGCCACCTGAACCCCCAGTTCTCAGTGCCAGTGCTTGCCTGTCTGCTCCGAGACACCCTGGAGCGGCTGGAGGTGCCGGTGGCGCGGGAGCACATCGAGGTGGTGAGGCGGCCGAGGAAGGCCCACGCCCTGGTGCGAGTGGCCACCCACGTGGATACCCTAGCCTCCCTCCCCTGGCGCATGCAAAGAGCCTTGGAGGAGCACCAGATCATCAAGGAGCTGGTGGCCCGTGGGAAGGAGCTGGTGTTGGGAGTGGGCCCCCGGCCCACAGACCACAGAGAGGTGAGGCATTCCAGGAGCCACCAGGCCTGCAAGCCCCAGAGTCTCACCCAGGTGTATGGGTATGCATAGCCTCACTGGGGTTTCAGGGAAAAGTTTCAGGAGGATCAGGAAGAGAGCGAGGGCTCGGGGAGCCCCTGCTGTTCAGAGACCTGAAGCTGTCACATGGGACCTCAGAGCACTGAAGGACCTCCTGGTGATCCAGTCCTGGGCCTCAGAGGTCTATCCACAACCCAAGTGGGAAGAGATTGCTTCACAGGTGTCCCAGCTTCAGCCCCAGAAAGGAGAGCTCTTCTTACCTGACATGCATTTCACAGTCCACCTGGGAAGAGGGCAGCCCAGCCGGGAAACAATAGTGACCAGTTGGAGCCCTTGATCCAGCAGGCATTCGCTCATTGGCTGCACGACCTTGGGCAGAGTGAGACCCCTCCACCTGGGAGGAGACATAAGGATTCTTGAGTGGGCTGAGCCCCAGTGCGGTGGAGGTGGGGGTTCTGGGCAGCCTGTCCCTCTTGGTGCCCTGGTCTGGAATCCTGACTCTTGCCCCACCCCAGCAGGAGGAAGACAGTGGCCCAAGCCCTGGCCCCAGCCCTGGCCCCAGTCGGAGCCCGGGCTCCGACCTCTCACGGGCCAGGAGCACCAACGCCCCACCTGCCCAGGCCCTAGGGTGGTGTAGCTCCCAGTACCGACCCAGGGGCACACGCTCAGACAGTGCCATCATGCACCAAGAGATCCAGGGACAGGAGCGGCTTTTCCAAGGTGCCTTCCTGGGGAGCGAGACACGCAACATGGAGTTCAAGAGGGGTGGCGGCGAGTACCTGAACCTGACCTTCAAGCACCACCTGCGGCGCTATGTGTGCGCCTTCCTGAACAGCGAGGGCGGCAGTCTGCTGGTGGGCGTTGATGACAGCGGGCTGGTGCAGGGTGTCCACTGCAGCCACCGCGAAGAGGACCGCGTGCGCCTGCTGGTGGACTCCATCCTGCAGGGCTTCAAGCCCCAGGTCTTCCCCGACGCCTACAGGCTCACCTTCATCCCCGTGGTCAGCACCAGCGCCAGCAGCATGCCCCTCAAGGTGCGCCACAGGACAGGAAGGTCTCTGGGGCTGTTTTGTCATCTGTCAGTGTCATCACTTTACACGTGATGACCCACATCTACTCTGTTGAGCAGTGCCGGGCATGGGGTGGCAGCAAAGAGGAGTCGGGGAAATGGGTGACTAGAAAAGAGACTTGAAACAGCCCTGCCCCGGCTCCACCAGGCTGTCCCCAGGCCCGCGAACCAGGAGCAAGCAGGACGGTGTTTGGGCAGCACACTGCCAGGTGCCGCATCCAGAGTGCCGCTGCCCTCCCCAGGTGATCCGCCTGAGTGTGCAGGCCCCCAAGGCCCAGACAGAGCCGCAGCTCTATGAGACAGACCAGGGAGAGGTGTTCCTGCGGCGGGACGGCAGCATCCAGGGCCCGCTGACCGTCCACGACATCCAGGAGTGGTGCAGACAGGTAAGTGGCTGAGGCTGGGCAGGTGGGATGGGGGCACCAAGCTGGCCCTGGGTCCCTTCACCACTGACTGAGCAGTCCTGGGCCAGCCCTCCAGTTTCCCTTGGCGCTGCATTGCGCCGTGAGTGTGCCGGAGAGGCTGATTCAAGGTAGCCCTGCTACCTCCGGTATTCCCCTGTCGTGTGGCTTGGGGGAGCCAGCAGGTAGAATGCTGAGAAGTTTTAAGACATCTCGAAGACTCTATCACATTTTGGGGAGGTTCTCAAGATAGGGGGCAGTGAGTGCTAGACACAGTGGCAAAGAAAAGCATTTTCAAGAGGGAAACATGAGGTGGCAGAAAAGCAGAGGAGGACAAGGGGCTCGAGAAGGACATGGGCGGTGGCGGGGGGCAGAGGGGGCCTGCCAACCTGAGCCTGCCTCTGGTACTCAAGGAGGCTGCAGAGGATGGGTCATCCCAGGGCCTGGGATGCTCAGCTTCCCTCTAGACCCCAGAGCTGACTTGGTCGGGGGTGGCGGCATGGCCAAAGGACCTACCTGGCTTCTCCACCTAGCAGGGCCAGCCCGGTGCCGAGTGGCCTTGAGCAAGCACCCCAGGCTGTCTGAGCCTTGCCTTCCTCCATCAGTTCAACCCCAGGAGGAGGGTGTGAGGACCTGACAGGAAGTCAGTTTAGACCAGCAATTTTCAACTGGTGTGCCCCAAGAATTTTTAAAACGTGCAACACCTGACGATTTAGTCAGGGGCACTAACCTCTTTTCCCTGAAACTGTCAAATAAAAAATGAAAACAGTGAACACAACAAACAATAGCCGTCTGGTGTGAATGAATCAAAATGATACCTATGTGTTTGCCAGACCGGCAAAAACTGTATTTCGTGTGCCACATAGTTTTAGTGATTAGCATATGCATATGCATGCCATGAAATGAAAACGGTTGAAAATCACTGGCTTAGACATCTGCTTCTATGATGTCCCCTCAGAAGTGGGCGGCGGAGCAGAGCAAGCTGGAGCAGAGGGTGAAGGCGTTGACGGTGGAGAAGGAGCAGCTCCAGCAGCAGCTGCAGCAGCGCAGCCCCGCCTCCTGCACCTGCTGCGTTCTGTGAGGCCCCACGGGCCAGTGAGGGCAGGGGTGAAGCTGCCGCTCGCTCTCCCTGGGAGATGCTGCCATTTCCAATTGGAGCCAAAGTCCTCCAATAAGCCCATTTGGCTGCTCAGAGCACCAGGCACCCTCACTCCTTCAGGAGCACTGCACACGCACAGGCTGGTCCCCACGTGGCTTCAATCCTTAGCAGACCCCGGACTGGGTAGCTAAGAAATTGCTTTTAGCATGACCTCCAAGGAATCTTACCTTCAGAAAGAACCTGTAAAAACCTGGCCAGAGCTATACTAGGGCTGAGCTAGAAGGGACCGTCCCTGTCCCTACGATGCTCATCTTGCCCAGGCCGGGGTCTATTGACTCCAGTTGGTTAGACGAGGCCAGAAAGGACTTTGTGGTCTTGGGAAACCCCCCGCTGCAGACGGCAAGGCACATCGCTAACTGTGGTTACAGGGCAAACAGGCTACCTTGCAGCCCCCACCCGGGCATGCTGGAAATTGTGATTCTTGTAGCTTTTTAATAAACTACAGGAACCTGGGCAGGAATGATTATTTCTAGGACACCTGGCCAGCCAGTTGGATGCAGCTGGGCTACGAGTCCCATACCCAGTTCTGTCAAGTGAGCCTGGGCTCTTAACTAGAGATGAAGGGGAAGGAGCCCAGATGGGCAGGATGGAGCCCAGATGGGCAGGTTCCAGCCCAGCTCCACCTTAATGACTGGGTACCTTGGGGTAGAGTGCTACCTTTTTGCAGCCAACAGTGCACTTGGTCACCGTCAGGCTTGTGCCGTGTCTCTCCAGCACATAACCTCCTGCCCGAAAAGGGTCTGACTTCCATTCCAAGCACCCTCTGGCCACTGGAGCAGTCCCGCTCAGCCATTTCCCTGCCACCATTTCCACCAACAGAGCCAGAGACACTAGAAAGGCGGCATCTGAATCAGGACAGGCCTGGGCTCCCCACTACATGGAGAGCAAAGCCCACACCATGATCTACACGGTTGTCCTTGACCAGACCCATCTGCCCTCAACTCCTCCGGCCCCTGCTCGTGCACTCCAGCAACACTGACCAACTTGTGTTTTTTGTTTAAAGATTTTCTTTATTTATTTTTAGAGAGAGGGGAAGGGAGGGAGATAGAGAGGGAGAAAAACACCAAAGTGTGGTTGCCTCTTGTGTGCCCCCTACTGGGGACCCGGCCTACAACCCAGTCAAGACTGGGAATTGAACTGGCGACATTTTGTTTCGCAGACCAGCACTCAACCCATTGAGCCACACCAGCCAGGGTGACTGACTTGTTTTGTGAGTACACTTGTCTCAGGGCCTTTGTACTGGCTGTTTCCCCTGCCTGAAATGTTCCTCCCCCAGAGAGCTCGTTGCCTCCCATTTCATTTCCTCCCACTTGAAGGTGGAGAGGAAATTTTCTACCCACCCTATTTTATTTTAAAAGATTTATTTATTTTTAGAGAGGGGGGAAGGGAGAAAGGGCAAGATCGAGAAACACTGATCGGTTTTCTCTTGCATGCCCCCTACTGGGGACCTGGCCTGCAACCCAGGCATGTGCTCTGACTGGGAATGGAACCGGCAACCTTTTGGTTTGCAGGCTGGTGCTCAATCCACTGAGCCACACCAGCCAGGGCCCCACTCTATTTTACACGCCCCGCACCCTCCCTGCTCCCACACCAGATGCTAGCTGAGCCATCACAATCCTTAGAAACGCTCTTACTGGGAAACAGCTGGTTTCTACAAAGGCAGGTGCAGGCGTGTTGCAGCGGAGCCGCTCCAAGCTGCTAAGAACCAGCCCGGAGCACCTGGGTTGAAGGACACCAGCAAGCCTTCGCCTGGCTTCCTCCCCCAAAGCCTCTGGGTGCTGGTCAGTGGACACTGGGCATGGAAGACCACCCTCCGGTGCAGTCTCGGCTCCGGCCCGCGTTCCTAGTACAGTCTCCTCTGCACTGCTGCTTGGTAAGGTCAGTCAGGCTTCCCAAGCCCTGGGAAGGCATTGGGGCCCCTTTTCTAGAAAGTCCTGCAAGTGACCAGCACCTAACAGCTGGTCACCTGAGGCACCCTTAAAGGCGGGGTGGGGGGACATCTAACCATCGCGGTTTCTGCAAACCACCTCACACCACCCAAGGCATTTTCCACGGAGCACTGCCATCACCACCGGCCTGTCAGAGCCCTCAGCCCAGGGAGCAGCCTTTAGAGACTGAAGACTGTCTCGTGGGACCGCTGGCTAGGGAGAGGTGAGTTCACCCGATAAGCCCCACTCAGAGAACTGGGCCAGACAAGTGCGAAGGCCACCCAAAGTGAGGACATTTTATTCTGGCCGCAAGAAATGGAGTCAGAGGCAGCTGGGCTGCTCTTGGTCAAGAGGAAGGAACAGCAGCTTCTGGGCCTCGGCGGTGACGGTGGCCCTGGACTCGTCAGTGAAGGATAAAAGGGACCGAGCCACTTCTTTTCTGGATCTTTCTGTGGAGGAGCACCATGGTGAGAAAGAAACCCTTTCCCCCCAACCCCTGGTTTCTCAGAGGCGAATGAGTGCATGTTGCTGACCACTGACAAGCACCCTCAGCAGAGGGGACCGTTCGTGAGTGGGTGCGCTCTGCAGCCACAGCGTCAGCACCGCCGAGTTCACTTCGAAGGAAAAACCACCCAGGGCCACGACCTGGGCTCCAGGCTTAGGGAGCAGGACCTGCAGCCCCACTGGCCACGTGTGTCGGGGGGGCCGGGTCTTGCCCAGCAGAGGGCGGGCCGCCTTCAGAACATGTCCACTCCCCCTTTCTCAAGATTGAACAGCACACACAGACAGCACCCATGCGTCTTAGAATCTCTTACCTTTGTATGCTGAGAACCTAAGTTTGGTATTTTCTGGGAAATTCTGGTTCCTACTTTTTAAAAAAGTCTCCTCTGAATTTTTTTTAACCTGAGGATATTTTTTAATTGATTTTAGAGAGAGAAATATCGACGTGAGAAACATGGATTGGTCGCCTCCTATACTCGCCCCAACCGGGACCAAACCCACAGCCCAGGCTTGTGCCCTGACCAGGGATGGAACCCGCAGCCTTCCGGTGTGCAGGACGGCGTTCCAACTGACCGACCACCTGGACAGGGCTACGAACCATCAGATCATCCACTTGGGGCTGCCCACCTGGAGCAGAGCCTGGGGCTGACAGGCCAGGTGACTGACCGCACGCAGTCACGCCGGCTCTAGACATCTCCCTCGGCCGTGACGGAAGCAGCGTTACAGACAAAGCGCGCAGCCCTTGTTCTGCATCGTTTATTCCTTAAGTTAGAGTATGCAAGTCCAGCCAGAACATAATGGGCACACAGCGGTGCCTGTCATTACACCAAGTGAAGAAAATAGATTTTCATACAACTGCAGTAACACCATCCTGGAAAGAAGAATCGCTTCAAGCAAAGCTATCTATATGTGAGAGGGCTTTAGAGGCAGCTTCCCCAAAAAATTCTTTGTTCTTTTTTAAGCGACCCCTTGATGCAAGGAGTGTTTCCCGGCCCCAGGAGAGAGGTACAGCCAGAGGGCAGGGACTCTAAAGTCGGGCTTCAGAGACACAGACTTACGCCGCTTCACGTGACAGCAGACCGGCCATCCCTTTCAACAACGAGCACCAGCCACAGTGGGCAGGGAGAGTCCCCGCGGCACAGGGCAGCGCCAAGGCTGTTTCCGGTGCCCTCAGGTCGCCAGCACCGAGTGCTGTGTGAGCTACCATCCCCTCCGAGCTACGTGCACGCGCACACTCTTCAGACCGGTCTGGGCCTCCCTGGGGAGGCAAGAGGCGGCGCTCGGAATCCAACGTGAGTGGCGGGCACTCGGCCAGCCCCGTCTGTCACCCACTCCTGCCCGGACGTCCAGCTTCTCGCTTGAGGCTGGGGGACCGAAATGGAGAGCGCCAGCACCAGGCCGCACACCGTGTAGGAGCCGCTGCACAGGACGGGACATGCGAGTCACACAGTCTTCCAAATACCTTCCCCCATAATAAAATATTCTTAATAAAAACATAATTTAAAGGAAGTGTCAAAAGCTGAGTGTAAAATCAAAGCTGTAAACTCCCAAAGTCTGAAGACTCTCTTGAAGAATCACTCCTGCTTAAAAAAAAAAATAAAAATACATTAGCAATTCTGTTATATATATGTCAAAGTAGAAAAGTCAGAATTTTTATCAGCTGCTAGGGTAAACTATGTCTTTTTCTCTGAAGACCAGTAGTAGGAGCCTAAAATGAATGATTACAAGCTAAATTCGTAACCCCTATGAAATCGTGCATCTTTAAGATCTCACATGGACTTCTGTGCCTGCCGCAGTAAGGGCTCTTTTCTCAGCACCGCCTCCTGGCCGTGCCGGGGGCAGCGCATCCCCCACTCCGCGGGGCCTGCGGAGTCTCTGCATAACTGACCAAACATGTGCCCCTACCGCTGAAGTTTCCTTTCTCTCTGCGGCAATGTCAGGCTATGGACCAGCCTCTCGCACACCATCAGGTGGACAGCATCGACCAGTCCCTGGGGGCTACGTGCTCGCCCGGCGGAGGGTAAGCAACCACCACCCTCCTCCCCATACGAGCCTACCTCTCCTGCCCACCCACCTCATTCCGGTTATTCCCGGCCACGTGGCCGACCAACCAAGGCAGAGGGGACCAGCCGTGTGCCCATTCGACCGGATCTGCGCAAAGCGGAGCCCACAGGTGGTGAACACAAGGTGCGCAGGAGCCAAGGAGGCTGCCTGCCGTGCCCTGGGCAAGAGCAGGATCCTCTCACCTGTGAGGGGACCCCCACCCCACACACGAGACCGTGCCACATCCCTGGCTCTCCTTTCAGACCCTGCAGATCCCTGACTGACAGCCCAGCCCCTCTGACACCCTCGGCAGGGGACTGCACTGCGGCTGCCACGTTCACTCAGCCGCCCGAGCAGGACTTCGCACCCCTCACGGTGGCGCGCAGCCGCCGTGCTGTGTGGACTCACGTGCCCTGTCACTACAAGGATTGTTTGGACTCTAGGGGATCTCCAGAACAAGCGGCAATTAACATAAAAGTGCTGATGTGTGATTTTTAAAGCACTTCCTGATGAAGGCTGAGGCTCTGCAAAAGTGACGAGTTGTCACACCCGCCACCCCCTTCAGGATCTCCAGTTCCTGGGCACATGGAGCATCGAAGGGCTAAGAACCCAGTGCTCCGGGATTCGGTCAGACTGGCACCTGAACGCAGCCTTCGGCGAGCAGACAACCGCCCAGGCCCCGAGCCCCGGGGGCAGGGTGGGTCACTGCTGGTACTCGGAGGGGTGGCACCCACTTGATGCCCATGCCAACCTCACCGTTTTCAGCCTCTGGCAGATAAAAATTTTAACACTAAACTCATGATATTCTTACAATTCTAGGATTATTACCATTAAAAAAAACAACAAACCTAAACTAAAGCTTAAAAATATATACGTTACCGTCAGTCATGATTTATCGATGGAAACTTCAGTTCAGTGATCTCCGAGTCAGGGGAGCTGCTCCCGCTTCTGTCGCTGTACGTGTCCCTGCAGAACCCACACAGCTTGGTCAGCATCCCCACCGAAGACTCGCCAACACCCCTGTCTCTGTAATCACCGCTACCACAGGGACACTCGTCTGCACGCAGCTGACGTCAGGAAGACTGCACTGCACGACACACTCAGCATAAAGCTGGGGAACTTCCAGTCACCAAAGACACACGTCTGAGTTACACGTCAGCCGTGATTCCCCGACCACCAATCAGAGTGACTGACGGGTTCCGGATTAAGGCGCACAGGGACGTGAAGCTGCCGGGGCTGTGGCGGGCACCCAGGAAAAACCACAGTTCCCCTTGGACTGTAGGGTCCTGCTTATAAATGGAGCCTCAGAACCCCGATGCTACAGACGGGGGGCCCGACCACAGTGCCGGGGGAGGGTCACGGGCAGCACAGGAGCAGCCTGAGGAAACCCCAGGGAAGGAGAGGTCGCCCGTGGCACGGTGAGGAGGAGCACCCAGCCAGGCCCCTGGCTCCTGGGGCTCTGCTCATCACCAGGGGGCGACGGCTCGCTGTCTTGAACCCGTGACCACCTGAAGGACTGGAGAAGCCGCACCCACCTGGGCGAGAGCCTGCAGCCTTTTTGGAGGTAATGCTGGAGCCTCCCCACGGAGGCTAGAAGGAGGCCAAAGTACGGCGGGGATGGCTTGATGGGTCTGGACAGGAACTCGGGGTGGTACTGAACCCCGACAAAAAAGGGGTGCTCTGAAATAGAGATGAGTGAGAAAGAGCTTTGCTATGTGTGTGCACATCCAACGCAGATAAGGAGAAAAAGCTGGTTAAACGTTTCACATTCCCACAAACACTATAATTATCTGAAAACAGCTTCTTGATCAGAGCCTGGGTAAAAGTAAGCACAAGGCACAGGAGATGTGAAGCCCCCTCCCCGCACAATGTCACACTCCCGGTGAAGCGACCTCCTCTCCAGGTTGCTGTCCTTGGTGCCCCGGATCTCCAAGGGGTTGCATCGTGCAGGTCACATTAGATTAGAAAGTGGGGCTCACACACCAAGTCCACACTCTCATCCCAGAGAACTAGGATCCAAGGCCAGAGGTCAACCGAGGCCAGAGGTCAGACAGCTGCCCACAGATGCCAGGGCATGAAGCTCATCCCTGGGGACCCCGCCATCCCAGGGCTCCAGACACCTCCTCCACCGAGACGCCCTACCCCCTCAGCGAACAGTGCTGCTTCCCAACTGTGGGAGGTCGAGGGTAATAACATTTTCATATTTTCCCACATGCCAAGAAAACCTTACTAAGTTTTCCATTAAATACAACAGCCCAAGTAATGACCTTCCAACTCCACGATTTCCATCCTCTCTCCTCCAATGTCTTGGCCAACGAACTTCAAGCCTTGTTCCTCCAAACACTTTTTCAAGACTGGGTTCACCTGTTGACGAATGAAGAATAATTTCTCAGCTTATTGTTCCCAAAGTAACAGAAAGAAGGTAATTTGAAGAGTCACAAAGCTCCATTCCTCACCTCAAATCTGTGGCGGTGCCTCTCTTCCAAGTAATCTGGATCTCCATAGAGCTTCCCTGGTGGGGGAAAAAAGGCAAATAAGCTGATGTAAAGAATTCTGATTTTATAAAAAATTTTAAAAAAAACCTAGTCACAGCCACATCCTGCTTTCCACTTTGCTTTTATCACCTACACAGCCAGGCCTCTGCAGAGTCCTGCTGTGACTCTCCCGCCCACCACAGCCACCCGCTGGGCGCAGCGCACGGGGACTAAGGCCCGGCTTGGACTCCTCGTGACCACAGACCACAGCGCGACCACCTCTGACAGAGACAGACTTGCATCGCCACCCGCCCACACACGGTCCCTGAGGCACAAAGCGCTTCTGCTGGAAACTGCCTTGGAGAACAAACAGGCGCAGCGAATGTCTGAAGCCCTGAGAGGGATGAGTTAGGAGCCACACCGGTGACCTTCGGGGCAGCGCCGGCCAGTTAAGTCACAGTCGTCCACCCGGGGGCTGCCCGGGAACAAGTAAGGGCTGCGCTGGCAAGGGGGCTGTTTCACAAGACACGCGGGGTGGCCGGGCGAGATCCGCGCGTCCACAGAATGTCAGAGACGGAAGGACTGACGACCACTCCATCGACTCCAACGACGCTGCTGCCCGGGCACAGCTGCCTCTGCTGACGCAGGGCGGGGCGAAAGCAGGGCTGCAGCTGCGAGTGCCCGAGACAGTTTGTCCTGTATTATTTAATTATTGTACCGTTCTCCGTATGAACACCTGTAACCCTCTTTTACCCCACCCTGTATAGATAGAATTTTCCCAGTAGGCAAGAAAACAGAATCTTAATTTTCTTAAATATTTTCCGCCCCAAATTTTCCCTAAATCTTTAGCATCTGCAAGTGTTTTTAGAATTAAATCTACCTAGGTTGAACCTTATGAAACTGCCATCTTTTTTTGTGGGACAAAAACTGCCGTCGTCAGCAATTTCATATGGTTTAATCTCGTAGATTAGGTAAGGAACAGATTACAATGGATTTCACCTAACTGCGTCATTCTGGTGACACACCCACACCTGCGGTCCCCTGGCCCTCACCTGCAGCCTTTGTTGTGCCCGAACAGTGCACGACTGGGAAGGGATACAACTGCTCAAGCAAGAACAGACCCAAACACCCCAGAGCCCAGCACCACCCCGAGACGTGCGTCCTGGAGGAGCCGAGCCCGCGGCTGGGCCGTTGGCGGCGGCGCTCTTACTCATGACAGAGTTCTTGGTCTGGAACAGGGTTCTCCTCTTGCCCAGCCGCATGGTCCCGCCCATCTGGCCAGGGTTGTGCTCTGGCATGTCTATGACCTGGAGGTGTCGAAACACAAACACGCACTGGCACGCTGCTTTCGTTAGAGGCGGGCCACCGGCACTGAATGAAATGAGCCTGTGAGGAGGCCCTCATTCCCCAGCCTGTCCTTGCAGGAGACGTTGGTCACAGGGGGAAATGCCTCCCAATGAGTATTTGTAAGCCATCACTGAGAAGGGGCTGAATCCTCCGGCCCGTCCTCGTGAGCGGCAGGCCGTTCCTGCGCCCAGCGCTTGGGCTCACACGAGCTGCTGGGCGGCAGCAGCTCTCACAGCTCTCAAGGCGAACATAGCTGCACGTACACTGGACAGGACCTGGGATCACACACGGCCCCCTGTACCGTCTGACCTTCTCCGTGCCCTGCGCCTCCACCGCCCCCACATTTCAAAACCTTTGTTTTTCCTCCTGTGGTCTTGGTATTAGCAAAGTTCAATTTCAGGTAGACAGATATACACTGATGATGCCAAAGAGCCTCGAGACCAAGAGCTTTGCCCGTCCTGTTCAACACAGCATCCTCAGTGTCAAGAACAGGCCTGCCGCCCCTGGGCTGGGTGGTCGAAGACAAACGAGGCCCCGTCCTCGCCCATGAGCCGCCTTCCTCTGGGAGGAGACACAGCGCGAGGCCAGCTGGTCCCCAGAGGCTCTGGCAACCACTAAGCACACGGGAGCTGCATTCCAGATGTCCTTTAATGACATGCTCGTCTCCCAGCCGTGCTGGGGATTAAATGAATCAGTATGGTGGGGGTAGGGGGCAAAAGTGTTATTCCTGTATTACAGTTTCCCAGATGAACTGTAAACCCCTGTACATAAAGCGGTGGGCAGTGCCCGCTCATAACAAGCGCCCGGAAGTGTTCCCTATCAGTGTTGTCATAAAGTGCTTGGGAGCTAAGGGGAGGCGGGACGGGGAATTATTTCAGTCAGGGACCCCCTAGCTGGCGGGGGTGGCACCGACCTTAGAACTTTTTGTGGCAATCTGGGGAGAACAGTGAGAAATTATACAACAAAAAAGGAAATCCCTCCTACGCAGCAGGCCTGACAGTCAGGACGGCAGGGTTCTCTGGGACGCACCCACGTGGCCTCACGTCCCGGCTCCAACCACCAACCACTTTCATCGGTGCCCCGTTCCCACCCTCCGAGCCCTGGTGAGAGGCAAACACTGGACTCACCACAGGATGGCTGGTGTTGGGGTCAAACTCTGTGGAATTGGCATCTGAAAAATCAAAATATTTGTGCTATGAAAATATTTACAAACAAGTCTGATTTCTTAGAAGTTTCATTCCTAAGCTCTCAATCACAATTTCCCTCCTATTTAAAGTCATTCAGTGATTCGAACAAAAAAGTGGGCAATATTTTAAAGATATAAAATATACAGACAAGCACATATTTTCCATTAAAGCCTGTGACTCTCTGGGAGGGGTCACAGTCGTACCAAATGGCGACGTGGAAACCGACCGTAACCGCGAGTGCTCCCACTTTCCGTTTCAGATGGTCTCTCTCCGAGGGGCAGGTCCTGCTTTTCTCATCCTCACATCTTAGACACTGCCCTACTCAACTGCCTCACTCAACAGCTACACCAGGAATCAGCTGATCTGAAAGACCTAAATAACCTTTCTACCTTTCTCTGAATTGCACATAAGCAAAACCACTAGAGACTGAAAGGAAAAGCACCAGGCCCCGAATCCCCCGGGGAAGGTGAGTGGTGGCTAGAGGCGAGGGCTGCGAAGGGACGACAGTGCCCAGGGGAGCAGCTCCACAGTGCGGGGCGGTCCTACGGCCCCTGCTCAGCGGCTGGAAACTCGGCACGCTGCCTACGAGAGCAGGCCACCACCCGCGGTGTTACCGCGAGGCAACCTCTCAGGAAAAACGGGAATGAGCCCAGCTGTGAACAGTAGATGGCCACAGAAGAATCACACGTCCTTCGTAAAGCCACTTGTATGTCCCTTCAGGTTGCTCTGGTTCTTTTTCTTAGAACTCAGGAGGTCTTTCTGAAAAGCTAGACTGTCAGGGGGGCTGCAGGGAATGAGGGGTCGTGGCAGACTCTTCCAGAGGTGGTCGCCGTGAACCACGCCCCCGTATTCACATCGTGTGGTTGTTCCCCGCACCCACGCCGCCCCCTCTGGGCTTGGCCGTGGGACACCAGCAAGCTTAACACGTGCTTGCCCAGTGGGCTTGTCGTTTGGAAGCCGGCCAGTCTCCCCGCTGCGAGGCAGCTCAGGCTGAATCAGTACCTGATGAGCTGCCACAGAGAGACCTTTGCGATGTCCCTCCTGGGCAGAGCTGAATGCAGGGCAGGGTGATCTCAGACACACCACGTGCAGCAGAACAGCAGTCACCCCACAGAATACTGAGACACAAGCTACTGTGCTGGAAGCCCCTGGGCTGTGGGGTGGACTGGACACAGTGACACGGGCAGCCAGGCACAGAGCCAGCAGGACTGTTGTCTATCTGCCGTCCCTGCGCTGGGCCTGTCCGAGTGAACTATTTCATTTACCATTTGCAACCGTGTGAAACAGGTACCAACATCACCCCCTTTTACAGAAGGTACAGAGGCCCAGAAAGGCTAAGGAATTTGTCTAGAATCACCTGCCATAACAACTGATAAAGTCAGAACTTGAGTCCTGGTCTGACCAGCCCCACAGCCCAAGTTCATAATAAATGCACAGCCACACACAGGCGGAGTTTTCTCGCTGGACACCAGCTCGGGGACAGTAGACATGGTGACCAAAGTGTGAGGATCTCCGGAGCAGGACATATGGGGTCAGAGAGCGGCCTCAGCCATGCTCCCTCCTTCCTGGGGTTCTGCCTGGAGGAGGCGGCTTTCCTCAATGAAGGTCCCGTTAACAGGCCCCGAGAGGTACTGAGAAACCAGGCCTGTCCTCCATGGCCCATGATGACCCAAAAGGCACCAGCCTTCACGTCCTCCTGGAACGTGTAAGCAGGAGTTTAACAAGCTTTTAAATAGACACTTACCTTGCCATCCCAGCACATTTCTTGAAAATTCCACCACTGCCAGCTGCATTCCTAGGCACACGCCTTGCAGGTGGGAGAGGAACACAATGAAGCCCACTGAAAAGGCGGCACCCGCACTCCCCACCGGCCGCTGGTCCCCAGCACCCCCATCGCAAGCCCTCCTAACTTCCTGCCGAGACAGGCCCCCAGCTATGTTTTGTCTGCATCGGATTTCAAAAACTGGATCTCCGTGTATGCGAAGACTCCAGGTTTGGGAAGTTGTTCAATTTTAGGAATAAACAATATTCTATTCAGCACTTCAAAAAGTCAAGTTTTCCTACCCCACGAAGAAGCATCCCAAGTCACTTGGCTCAATTACAGTCAGCTGGCGCTTCAAGTGAGGATGGAAAACAGTCCCCAATGTCCCTCGTCCAGAAGACAAGTTGAGTAAATAAACAAGATTTCCTGACATTTCATTCTTTGAGGCTTCCACCACATCCACATGCAACTCAAAGTTTAAGCTTCGCATCTTAAAGGAGGTTTGAATTTCTCCCCAGCAGAACCAAAACAGGCCTGCCTTTGGTCGTGCTGATCCCATGTCACTTACAGACTCTGGCCGGCACCTTCCTTGTGCTCCTTCCTACTTCTTACCCAAGAAAGGCTTCTTCTGTTTCCGAGCCCAGGCGATAGCTTGGATTTTCCCTTCCGTCCCTCGAACGCCGAATCCCCCGGGGACCAGCACTCCACTGCACAAGAGAGCACAGCACAAGGCGACCCCCTTCCCACCAGTCCGGCTCCGATCACTGCCCGAAGCCACTTCCCAGACGCGGACGCGGGGAAGTCGGTCCGCAGGCCCCGCACTGGATGGCGACTGTCACCGCAGGACTGCCAGTGAGCTGAACGGAGACACCACGGACTCCGAGCACACACAGAACCGCGGACTTTCCTTAGTGCCGCTACAACGTGCTCGTAACAAGGGAAAACGAGATGCTACACATCAGTGAAACTCTGCCGCCGCACGGCCTCTGTCACAGGCACGGCCTCTTTCCCAGTTTTTAGTCTGTATTAGTATAAACACAGTTTTTTAACCTCCTGGCGTACGGTGCTCCCTGGGTAGGAAGGGGCCTTTCTTCATCGGCTCGGAGGGCCACACCGACCTAGGTCTCAGCACAGCTGCAGTAACAGGCAGCTCTTCTTGTGAGCTAGCAACCCCTGCTCGTGTTTTAGGTTTATAAAGAGCAGCTGCTGAAAACAAACCACTCATGATCCTCTACTGACAGACACTCGTCAGATCTTCTGGGTGGAAAGTTTAAATAAGCCCCATCGATAGACGCACACAGCACACAGAATCAATGACATGAGAACAGGTTCTCTTCGGATTCGACTACACTGATAAGCTGTGTTTGGTAAGATGAAATCGTCCAGTATGTAGGCTTTTCAATAAGTAAAAGACAGTTAAACAAGATCTACCACCAGCGCATGAAACCACAGCACTTTGAGCATTAAAACCACCCCAAGCCGCCCCGACCGACGTGGCTCTGTTGGTTGGGCGTCGTCCCACCAAGTGAAAGGTCACCGGTTCAATTCCCGGTCAGGGCACGTGCCTGGGTTCCGGGTTCAGCCCCCACCGGAGCACACACGAGGCAGCTGAGCAATGGTGTTTCTCCCCCTCTTCCTCCCTCCCTTCACTTCTCTCTAAGAATAAATAAATAGAATCCAAAACCAAACCCACAAAAACCCCAAGCCCCTGAAAAGCAGAGGCAGAGCTACTCACTGGGCGCTGCAGAGCTTCTGCCAGGCTTCATGGTAGCGCACGGGCTCCTCCTGCAAGGTGCTCGGCTCCAGGTCCGTGGAGTCGATGTACTGGGAGCGGCAGGGCGGGAGAAAGAGGCGGCTGTGACTCCAGAGCTGCGCTCTTTCACAGCTTCTATGTGATATTATCAATGTCCCTTCTTTCTCGATTTAATAGACTTAAACCTAGTAATCACTTAAAATAGACACTAAAATCTTTCTTCTATTTTAAAATACAGGCATTTCCTTCAGAATCCTTTCACTCCCAAACCCATCTCTGTCCGCTCGGGGCGCAATCTGCTCAGGAGCTGTGGCAGCAGACTCCAGAGTGTCCTCTGTGTTCCATGTCCCCGTCCATCTTCCACCTGGACTGCTTGTCATCGTTTTCAACTTCATGGAAGTTTAATTTACATACAGTAAAACACAGGCACAGTATCTGTCCTGGGCCTCACGGAGACAAGGGGCGGGCCCCTCTGATGAATTTATCACCCACTCAGAGGTGTGACCCCCCACCTTGATCCAGTTATAAAAAGATACTGTCATTCCCAAAGGGCCCTTTCACCCCCTGAAAACCACCTCCTGCTCGCTTTCTTTCACCACAGGTTCTGCATCTCCCAGAACGTCACATAACCGGCACCACACAGTGCGGAGCCTGTTCTGTGTGGCTTCTTTTGTTCTGCACGTTTCTGAGATTCATCCGCGTGGCTGTGTACATCACAGTATGTTCCTTGTCATTACTGAGCAGTTGTCCACTGTAGGAACAGACCCCGACGTGTTTACACCGCCTTGCTCTGGACCTCTGGGCTGTGTCCAGATTTTGGCTATTAGAATAACTGGCTCACTTATATAAAGGTATTTTGTAGACATGTTCTCACTGCTCGAGTAAATATCTGGGAGTGGAATTGTTGGGTCATATAGTAAGTGTGCATTTAACTTTACGGGAAACGGCCAGACTGTTTTCTAAGGTGGTCGCACCACTCTACATTCCCACCAGCAAGGTATGAGCGCTACACCTCACCTACACTGTTAGCCACTCTGGTCAGTGTGCGCGGGTATCTCACGGTGATTTAATTTGCATTTATTTCCCCGATAAATAAAAGAAAGATGTTGAGCATCTTTTCGCATGTATCATGGGCAACTTCTATGAAAGTGTCTGTTCCAATCTTTTACCCATTTTTTAATTAGATTGTTCAACTGCCTATTGCTTCCTGCCCTGACTTCCCTGAACATGCAGGTGAGACCCAGGCGTGGTCCGGCTGAGGAGACTGTGACCAGGCCTCCGTCCGCCTCCAGACGCCTCCCACTCCCCACTGCCCCTGCTCCAGGTCCTTGGATACACTCCTCCTTCTGTCGGGAATGCCCTTCCCTTCTGCCTCGTGCCTCTTCCCAAGCTCGCCCAGGTGTCCCTCCGTGGGGAAGTCTACCGTCCTCACACATCCACCGAGGCCGGATCACCCGTCTTCCGTGTGCCCTGTCACACCTAAGAGACCCCACCGCCATTCCAGTCCCCTCTCACCTCTATCATCTAACGCACGGTAGGCGCAGGCCACCTCCTAGTGGATAAGCCAATGAATGATCCACAGAACTAGCAAAAAATAAGTCAGAGCAGTGTAACGAGGTCCCATATTTCTTAAAAAATGCGTAACAGGCCTTCCTACAGGAATCTGTTCGCCGACACAAAGCAAACTAGATGACCGCGCTGGGAACCCCCTGGAGACATAGGAGGCAAACCCCAGTGTCCATGGCGAGCACATCTCCTCCTGAGATGCTGCAGCTGGGAGCTACGCCGCTGGGGAAAAGGTATGAAAGGGACAGGTGGAAGGTTCTCCGGAAGAGCGAACACGTACAATACTTCCTCCACGCCAGGCACAGTACTCAGCACTTCATATGAACTCATTTAACTCTTCTGATGACCCGAGGAGGAAGGTGCTATCACTACCCCTTTTTAAAGGGGAGGAAACTGAGGCACAAAGAGGGGTAACTAACTTGCCCAGGGTCATATTATCTTGTAGGCGACAAAGCCAGAACCTGAGCCCTTGGCTGTGTGGCTCTGGAACCCACGAACCACTCTCTGCACTCGGCTGCCGCAAGGAGACCGGCCGGGGCCACGCGCTGACGCTGCACCAGCTCAGCTCTGCCCTCCGTGGCACCGAGCAGAACTCCTAACCGCTATCCCTGGGTCCCGCCCAGGTTCCCAGCACGGACTGGGCAACTGGAGCCATATTTCAGAGAACTCCAGCCCTACGGGGCCGGCATCAGCCTGCACAGATGAGGGAACTGGAACCAGCACTTTTCAAAGTGCCGCTGGCTGGCCAGGGCTCCCCGGCCCCATGGGGCAATTTTACTCGGTCACTTGATATTCAGATCCAAGCATTCACTGTCCCTCAGCTTCTACTCTGACCATCTTTCCCCTTCATTATTTCCTGAAAATGCTCCACTGTTCTCTCAAAGCCAGGAGCCCACCATAAATCCTTTCTATTCCTACAAAGAAATTCCGAGCTCCAAGAACATAAAGCAGATATGCAGCACGTAGGGGACGGCAGATGGCCTCCCTGTCCACGCCTCAGCTGGGCCTGGCCCTCCCTCCTCACCTTGATTTCCAGCTTGTGGTTGATGGCCAGCGCGGAGTGCTCCAGGGCTTTGATGACAGAGGCGTACGAGTCTGAGAACTTGGTGTACTTGCCCACAAGGGCAATGGTGCAGGTCTCCAGCAAGCGATCATATCTATCAACCAAAGGTCAGGAAACAATAAGTTATTAGAATGTCCATACAAACATGAGGTCAAAACTCCTAAAGAGAAGAAAAACAAGTCTGGGAAGAATTTAATGGGAGTGTCTATGATCTGAGCACCAAACTGTAAAGAGGAAACAGCTTTCAGATCAATGTGGCAGGCTTTTAAACAAAATAGAATTTTAGAAGCTATTATAAAGAGCTGGCGTCAAAATCTCAAGCATGCTGGGGTGGTGAACACACAACGCAATGTACACAGGTGATGAATTACAGAACTGCACACCTGAGACCTTTCTTAAGCAGTGTCACCCCAATAAATTCAAAAAAAGAAAAATCTCACACACATTGTTTTACAAAAAATTAAAATCCTGAAGGGCCAAAAAATTAACAGCAATTCACATGAGTTAACCTGATGAAGTGACTAGTCAAATGTATTATAAGACATACACACCACAGTCCATTCATTAAAAATTTCCATTATAAACTTGAATTAGTAACAGCAAAAATGTTTATAACATTTTACAAAGAAAGATCCTAAAACGGTGTGCCATTCTTGTAGCTACGTGAAGATATACATACAAATGGCAAGTCTGAAAGGGAAAATGTCAAAATGAAAACATCACAGCAATGACGAGAGGTTCCTCCTCCCCCAAATGCTTACTAATATCGTCACATTAATTTCGCGCCTACAATAAGGCACACCCGGTGCTCTGTGGCCCTGCGTGAAGACACCTGACGTGACGTGTGAGCACCACACAGCTTTAGGAGGAAAGGAGAATGGGGACAGTTAAAGTGATGAGTTCTGGCAGCAGTAGTAGGAAAAGACTGTCATTTTTGCTGGTTCTTTTCTGGTATCGGGTGAGTGCTGTGTTCCCAAACAGAGCTCAGGCATTTGGGATGGCAGCCAAAAATGCTCCAGCCACGGCCAGCCAGTGTGTGTGGGCCTTGCACATGTGCACTGACCCACTGCCACGAGGATGCCGTTCGCACTGATTTCCTAGTCGACGAGAGACAAGGGCTTAGGTGTGTAATCTGAACTCACCTGTGACCTGGGCCAACTCTCCCAGGACTTCCTCACCCATGATGCAACCACATGACAGCCAAGAGCCTTTCTTACCGCCCCTTACCATCTGCAGCCAAGAGCCTTTCTTACCGCCCCTTACCATCTGTAACCTTTTTCAGCAGGAGTTGATAGCGCAAGAGTTGAATTCCCTGAGCCCCTAACAATAAGGAGAACAAGACTGGAACTGCCAGCAAACCTGTCAGCCATCTCTTTCCACTTCATCAGCATCCGTCGTGACTGCCTCTCAACAGGAAGGTCAAGTCTTCTGAGAAAATAATCTACGACCCCCTGCTCCTCTAACAGCAGGGGGACTCGGTAGATGGACGACACGTCATGGACGCAGATCACCTGTTTAAAAAGCAGAAAAGGTTATTTCATAAAAACAAGTAAAAACTCACTGGGCTGACAGCCTCCTACTAGCTATATGACCTTGGGAAAAGCACTGTTCTAAATTTGAAAACAGAAAATAGGACAATTTTCTAGAAACAAATAAATTTACCAAACCAACTAACTCAAGAATTTAAAAATAGTGGTAAGGGTCGAGGGGGGCAAAGGGGGAAAACTGGGACAAGTATAATAGCATCATCACTAAATATAATTTAAAAACAGAATAAAATAAAGTAAAAATAGTCACTAATCTCTTATAAACATGGGTAAAAAAATCCAAAAGGATAAAAACAAATCACACAACGAACTACAAATGTAGTTTTAAAAAAAATCACGTCCACGTAGGCTTGTCCCCAGAACGGTGGTTCTCAACTTTGGCTCCACACTGGAGTCGCTCGGGGAGCTTTGGAAACCCCTGAGATGGCTGCACCCGCACGGATGCTGCACCCGCACGGGCTCTGCACCCGCACGGACGCTGCACCCGCACCGGCGCTGCACCCTCACGGACGCTGCACACGCACGGACGCTGCACACGCACGGGCTCTGCACCCACAGGGGCTCTGCACCCGCACGGGCTCTGCACCCACAGGGGCTCTGCACCCGCACGGGCTCTGCACCCACAGGGGCTCTGCACCCACACGGGCTCTGCACCCGCACCGACACTGCACCCGCACGGGCGCTGCACCCGCACGGACGCTGCACCCGCACAGGCTCTGCGAGCAGGAGGCGGGCGTCGGTACTTCTCAAAGCAGAGTTTGAGAACCACCACATTAGGAAATTTAACAGCAGAATTCACTACATGAACAGATTAAACGAGAGGAAAAAAATACTTCAGTGCATGTAAGTTTAATAAAAATTCAAAACCTATTCATAATAAAAATTCTTTTTTTTAAACATTTTATTGATAATGCTATTACATTCGTCCTACTATCCCCCCCTTCGTTCCCCTCCACCCTGAACACCCTCTCCCACTACCCCCACTTTAGTTCATGTCCATGTGTCTTAAGTTCTTTAGCTTCTACATTTCCCATACTATTCGTGCCCTCCCCTTGTCTATTTTCTATCTACCATCCATGCTACTTATTCTTCGTACCTTCCCCCCGCTCTCCTCCTCCCACTTCCTTGTTGCTAACCCTCCATGTGATCTTCATTTCTGTGGTTCTG
>CM052542.1:24552468-24787516 GCA_028533065.1 Trachops cirrhosus | reverse complement strand
TTGCTGGGGGTTTTTTGGTCTTGACAGGCTACCGTAGTGAGGGGCAGGGCCTAAGGTTTTCACCAGGACGGGGCACTCCAGTCGCTGGGTTGTGATGCTGTATATGGGGGCGGGGTCTGGGAAGGAACAATGGCGCTTGCTCTGCTCTCTGTAGAACCTGAGAACCTTCCGCCGCTTTCCACAAGCCAACCGGGCCCCTCTGGCACCAATCCTGGTGTGGGTGGGCCCGTGCACTCTCCGGGGCCCTCCTTTTCTGTCAGTGACCCAAAGCTGCGCGCAGTGACTTGATTCACAATGGCCACCTCGCTGGGTCTGCCGGTCGCCACCTCCCAGCCTGGCCCGCCAGCCACTGACACTTGTGCGCCCAGAGTCTGCCTGCTGCCGGCTTGTGCGCCCAGGGTCTGCCTGCTGGGGACTTGCGCGCGTCCCCGGTTGCTCAGGTCTCCGCTCCGGGTCCCTCACCCGGCCCGACTCCGCCCCTCCTACCGGTCTGGTCGATCGAGTCTATTTTCAACTCACTGGTTGTCGGACTGCCAGGCACTTCAATTTTCTGTCGTTTCTGGTTGTTATTTTGTTTCTATATCGTTGTTGTTGTCCCTATCTTGGTTGTGCGAGGGGGCACAGTGCGTCTACCTATGCCTCCATCTTGGCCAGAAGTCTCATAATAAAAATTCTTGGTAAATTAGTAATTTTAGGGAAAATATTTTAAAAAGCCCCATAGCAAACTTGCTATTTAATATTAATGTGAAAGTCTGGAACAACTGAAAACTGGCCACTATCACTACTTTTATTCAGTGATGTACTAGAGGCATTAGCCATTACAATTAGATAAG
Source organism: Trachops cirrhosus (assembly GCA_028533065.1). Lineage (NCBI taxonomy): Eukaryota > Metazoa > Chordata > Mammalia > Chiroptera > Phyllostomidae > Trachops > Trachops cirrhosus. The sequence continues at coordinate 24,786,683 of CM052542.1, read as the reverse complement.
AAAAAAAATGTATATGAACTGAAAAATAAACAACTACCACTAACTGCATACAATATAATTGTTTAATCCATAAAAAACAAGAGCATTTGCAGGTAAACAACCAGAACAGAAGTTTAGTAATGTTAGCTTGGCTTGAGATCAGCAGGGTTTCCTACACGTGGGTCACATCTAATCAGGAAATATAATTTTAAAAAATCTGCCATTCATATAGTAAATTATAAATACCTATAAATAAATCTAAAAAATGTTTCAAAGGTAAGTAAATCTAAAAAGCACCTTTATAAAGAAAACTACAGATTATTAAAGGACAGCCCTGGCAACAAACGGAGCCGGTGCCGCCAGGCATCTGCAGGCAAGAAGACGACTTCCGACTGCTGCTGAAGGGTCACTGCGTATAAAAGTCACCTCACAGAGGATCCTAGACCTAATGCACCACCAAAAACTGTGAAAGTTTTGTAAGAAAACACAGAAGACAATCTTTATGACCTTGGTCAAATGGAGTGCTTAAAACTGACACCAAAGGCACAACGTATAAAGGAAAAAAATGGATAAATGGGAGCTCATCAAAATGTAAGAGCTTCTGTGCTCTGAAGGACACCATTAAGAAAATGGAAAGATAAGCCACAGACTGGGAGAAGAAATATGCAAATCATATCTGATGAAAGACTCACATTCAGAATATATAAAGAACTCTTGTAATTCAATCAGATAAGCAAAGCAACTTAAAAACGCATAAAATTTGAAGTTCAAATTTAAATACAGAAATACTTGTCACATTTTTAAAGTGAATAATTTTAATGACAACCTGTTCTTTAACAAAATCGAACTGCCTTCATTCGCTAGGATTAGAAATATCTGAAGTGTGGAAGCGTTTTTCTCAGTCTGTTGAGATCTTGCTTCTAGGTGTGTCCTCTGTTTTGGCTCAAATAAACTCATAAAAATTCTCTGCAGGTTTGGACATTCTCACGTTGAGAAACAGCCTCTTCAAAATGGAGTCACAGCTGCCATCCCCAAGGAACCCCCTGCATGCCTCCCTTCTCAAACCTTCAGGTGTTTAAACAGGGCAAGCAACCTTTGGACTGGGCCAAAACAACAGTGCATTCCAAACAACTGTTTGCAAAGCTAACAGGAAAATGCAAATTCTGACTGCTGAACTGAAAGTTAAAGGCACTGTTGAGAATCAGCACCACCACACACAGCTAAAGCATAACTTAGCTCACTTGCAGCTATAGAAATTCCCTCTTGAACTCATTAACGCCAACAGAAATTCCTTCCTTCTATCATGTAACTATTCTTTTTTTTTTCCTTCTCATAGAAACCTCCTGCTTTCACCCTCTAACTGGAACACTGTCTGGGTTTCTACCTGAATCAGTGCTTCCCAAATAGCAAAAAACTAAATTAGTAATAATAATAACCGAAGGGCACGATAAAAAGGCTATTCGTAACAATGAAATTATCCTGCTGCTCCGTTGACCCCAGCTCAGGGGTCGCACCCAGGAACCTGGCCGCAGGCCCCAGGCTACCCTCACACCCCGAAGCCATCCCCCAGATGGGAGAGCACAGCTGCCGCCCTGGTGGTGAACCGCGGTCCTCTCGCCCCCTTCACTCCGATGCCCGGCCCCTGACTTTAATATTTCTATATTCACTTCCATATTCCTGGTAGTCTGTAAATGGACTTCTCTCACTTTAACCCTGCTGTTTCACTCTCCCCTCTCGAAGCCAGCTGGGCTCCCCTGCTCAGTCTCCTGATCCTCAAGGAACCTGGCAGCAAAACAAAGCATCCATGATTTAACCATAAAAGCCTTCGAATCCATAAAAACTCTTCTGCAACCAAACCCGACCAAAGCTACAATCTCAACGTATCTCCCCTAGAATTCCCATATTATGCACCATACTTAGATGTATTACAGTTCCAAAATTTTGAACTTCCTGTACCACAGGTACCCTCCATTAGCACAGGTAACAAAAAGACTGTCAAGTGGCCTTAGAGCCTACCCGCCTTACACACCAGGCACCAGGGACGGGAAGTCGAGCAGGTGATCCCTGCCCTCCAGAGGCTCGAAGTCTGTAAGGGGTACACATAAAAGGGGGTGTGCTGGGTTCACCACCCGCACCTCTGAGCCCAGCCTGAGGCTCAAGGGCGAGGAGGTGTGGTGGCAGGTAAAGCTGCTCGGATAATACCGTGTCCGAGCTGGGCCCCAGAGGAAGAAAATGAATAGGAAGACTGAGGCCAAGAGAGACGGGGGGACACCCATTCAGCATGGCTACAGCAAACAGTACAGGAAGTGGAGAGAGAAGGGGCCGGGGAGGTAAGTTCGTCTGGGGAACCACAAGACACAAGGTCACAGAGCCAGCAGTCCAGGGTCTCAAATCCCGAAATGACAACAAGCCTTATAGAACTGGCTAAGAGACTTCAGGATAATTCGAAACAAAAATGATTCACATGAAGATGGAATTTCTACTCACTTGCTCAGGTTCCACATGGCAGAACATGGATATTTTCTCCTTCACTGCCGTGTCAAGGGGATTTGAGCACCGGCACACAACCTGGGAGTAAAGAAAGCAAGGCGTTTAGATAAAAGGGATTACAACTCTGGGTTTCTCCCCTGTTGCAATTAAAAGAGATACCACATAGTTAAGCTAACTCCCAGCACAATGCATGTACACTGAAACTATGACCTTTCTGCAAAACTGAGATCCCTGAATCCCCAACTGGAAAGCCTAACAGAGTGGCAGCCCAAACGCACAGGTTACTGAACCGCATGAGCCAACTGGGGTGCACTCCGCCGTCATTCTTGGTCAGGAGGAAAGAGAATAAATGACCGCTGAGGGGAGATACAAGACAGGAGCACGCACGTGCCAGGTAAGGAAATCTTTGTAAACCACAGCCCCAGCTCCAAGAACCAGACTTATTTCTCCACCACCCGTTAAAAGCATGCCAAGAAAACAGAGGGCTTGTGTCCCATGGGAGGGATGTTAATCAGACACCCAGGGTCAGCCAGTCAGGAAGCCTTACCAGGTCTGGGGAGAGCCCAAGGCCCCTGAGTTCCCGAACACTGTTCTGGGTGGGTTTAGTCTTCTGCTCCCCTGTTGAACTCGGCTATTTTACAAAAGGAAAAAAAAGTTAATTTCTGTGTGATAGGAATTCTCAAGTATGACTTTCCCCCGAATACCTTTTTAATGGGGAAATAGATCATTTACCTAATTTATTTTTCATTTTTGTAAAAGTTACACATGCATATGTCTTACAGTCAGAAAGCTCTACAAAGTTTGTCCAGAGACCACGGGCACCAAACCCGAAAGACAGTCCCTCCTTCACTCCTTCGACCGTCCTTCTGGTGTGCCTTACTGGTACCTCCCGACATTTAGTTCGAGCCACTTCAGATGACTCCTCTGTTGGACACGATCCCCGCCCCCGCCCGCCCGTGCCTGCGGCCCCCTCTCAGGTCACGCTCCCGCTCCACTGTGCGCGGCTTTGGCGGTACTGAACACTGTCCACCATTAAGCCTGGGCCGCACTTTTCCTTTCTGGTCCAAACGTTTGTTTCGTCTTGTGGGTTGGTGAGTTTTCTATGTACTAAATGATCTTTATTCTCCTTTCACACTTAACAGATCCATTTGCTGGGTACAGAATTTAGGTAGAAAATCATTTTCCCAAGCATTTTTAAGGAAACAGCTTCACTACCTTTTAGCTTACAGTATTGCTGATGAGAAGTCGAATGCCATATTGATTCTTGATGTTTCTCTTGAGAGTCTTTTAGAGTTTCGGCCCCATTACCCTGAAATTTCGGCCATGCGCCTTGGTGTGGCTCATTTCTCGTTCAATGCCCTAGGCATTCATTGGGCCCTTTCGATCTAGAAACTCATGTCTGCATATTTTTTGGAATTGTTTAGATAGAGTCAAATTTTTTTTTCTATAGAGGGCCAGCTAATAAATATTTTAGGTTTCGTTAGCCATACAGTCTCTGTCACAACTACTCAACTCTCCTGTTTTAGCACAAAAGCAACAAGGACGATACGTAAACATAGGGTGTGGCTGTTATTTCCACACAATTTTTTTTCAAAACAGTCTGGGTCGTTTGGCCTGTGGGACATAATTTATGAAGCCCTCATTCAGGTTTCTTTCCTCTCCATTCCTGTTACTTTGGGGGAAATTCTATTATCTGGACGTTAGAACTCCTGGACCAGACCTCACACTCTCTTGCTTTTTCTCTACTTTTTCTCTTTCGGGCTTTCTGCTCTACTTCCTCGGGTATTTCCTCACCTTTCTTTCTCTTACATTTTTCGATTCTGTTATCCGATTATTAATTCCCAATAATGCTTTTCTGTTCTCTGCCCTTCTTAGGGTATTCAGCTTTGTTTAATGGATGCGGTTTATCTCTTCTTACTTCCACGGCTATTAATGACACGCTTTGTTTTAGGTTTCCTCCTCCCCGCAGAGCCGCAATTTCCTCTAAGTTTCTTTTCTTCCTGTTGTTTTGGTCTCTGGCATGTTAGATAATTTCTCCAAACGTCTGGTGGTCACCGGCTGCCAACTCCTATTTAAAAGCTAACTGGGGGTTCTGTAAAAGGGGGTTTGTCGCCCAGGGTCCTCACTCTGGGAACCTGTGGGCCTGCGGCCAAAGCCGTGTGCGTCCTCCTGGGCTGGCCGCGCACCCCAAGGAGAACCTTACAGTCGGTCTCCTCCGTGGAAGGTCCAAGCCTGGCTGTGACGATTCTGGGAACCCAGCGGCAGAGGAAGGCAGGTTGTCTCAAGAGCGTAAAGTCACACTTAACCCCACGTTACTAACTCAGTATTACCGCCCTCAACTGTCCCTAGTGCCTGCTCATCCAGGATACCTCTTCACAGGGAAAAAGCCCTCCAGTCTTCTGCCGTAGCGGGGGAGGGGCTGAGGCCCCACCGTGCACACCAGGGAAGGGGATGTCAGGCTCTGACTGGTTCTGGAAGAGCCGTTAGGGGCCCGACCCGCAGCCCCCGCGCCCACAGGTACCAGATGTGGCCCACACTGAGCCTCTGGGGGCTCCGCAGGGCAAGCAGGGCTGCTTCTCTGCTCTTCCTGATGCGGGCTGAGGATCCTGCGCTCCCAGGCCTGCTAAGTCAGTTTGTACGTGTCCATCTGCTTCCTGCCTTCCTGATTTCCGTTACTGCTGACTCCTCTCACGGTGCCTGCCTCTGTGAGTTTCTGTCTGTAAACAAGTCCCTGCACTGCCGTGGTCACGGGGCTTCGCCATGCGGGTGAAGACGAATGAACATGTTCAATCCGCCAGCTTTAACTGCAACGTCCCTGATTAACTTCCCAGATGTTCCCCACTGGATCTTTCTTTCTTCTCAAGATTTTATTTATTTACTTTTAGAGAGAGGGGAAGGGAGGGAGAGAGAGACACATCCACGTGCGAGAGAAACATCGACCGACGGCCTCTCGCACGCTCCCAACTGGGGACCTGGCCCGCAGCCCAGGCACACGCCCGGACTGAAAATCGAACCGGCGACTTTTCGTTTCGCAGGATGACACCCAACCCACTGAGCCGTACTGGTCAGGGCCCCACTGGATCTTTCTCAAAAGTATGATCACAATACTTTAAAATTTGTAGAGAAGTTTTTTTAAATTTTCTGCTTCCCGCAGCTCAAATATTTAAAACAGAAAAGGGACAAAAATCATCCTTTCCTCCCTCCTCTCCATCTCCCCAAAGGAAAGTTCTGATTGACTTACCTGGGGAACCAGACTGACGTGAATATTACAAAAGTTCTCTCTTTTGACCTTGAACTGGAACTGACGGAAGGCCTCGATAAAGGGCATGCTTTCTATATCTCCCACTGTTCCACCGAGCTGGAAGGACACGGTTGTTTCAGAGGTCACGCACCAAACCTTCCTCCCGCGGCTGGGTTTGGTTGTCAACGCACGCTCTGTCATCTCAATTCCACGAGAAGCAGCAGCGGAATACGGACTCTTCGGGCCCGTACAGTGTCAGTTAACAGAAATGAGACATTTCTTTGTGCTAAAAGATTACCTTTTTGGATGTGCTTACCATTCCACAAGGTTTTATTGTGGATCATGGGTCTTCCCACATCATTTCAAGAAAAAGGTCAAGTGAAAGCTATACTAGGGATTTTATTTGCAGGAAAGCCACAAAGCAAAGAAACCTAAATCTTACCCACTTAGCCACAGATAACTTTTGTATTCAAAATCATCCACTAGAAACAAGCAGCTGAAACTTTCAAGTGTCCTGTTTCGCAGGAGCGCTGAGACCCACCGGCTAGGATCAGCAAGGCGGGAGCACAGAAACTGAAACCCAAGGAGCCTCAGTCATTCAGACCAAAAATGTGCCACTGTCTCCACTACATAAACACGAAAATGCTGAAAAAGGAGAATCGCTTAGGCAAAGTACCACTTTGGATGGCCATCCACGTGACTGTTACTGCGCCCACACCTGCCACACATCATAGGTAGGAAGGTCAAGGGCTTAGCTGGGAATCGTCTTATCAGCTGCTGATGGCTGACTAAGGGGGTGAATGTGCACACTGGGTCACCTACTCAGGCATCACAGAGTTTAGAAAAGACTCATACAGACCTCAATAACGCACACTTGAGGTTCTAGGCCATCTTCATCCACAGGTATTAATGCCTGTCTCATCACCCACTCCTGGATTGCGTCTGTGATGTGAGGGACAACTGAGAAGGAGAGAGAAGTATGTGACTCACACTTTTCCGTCAGCATTGATGAGAGAGATGCATTTAGGGCGACTACACATGACTGCACTCTTTGCCTTCACAGAGAGGCAAAGGGTCCACAAGAATATTGAGACCACTCTTAAATGGCCTTAGAAAAAATCTCTGGGCTCGCACTCCCCACAGCCTCCTTTCCAGGCGTCTACGTTGTGTCCGGAAACACTACAAGAGAGCAGGGCCGAGAGTGGAGCCCTAGCCCACATCAGAGCTCTTCTTGCCCCTGAGCAAGCTTACCCTGGCCGCCCAGCCACGCACAGCCACGTGGCCACCCTACTGCTTACAGGCAGAGGTGGGCATATCACCCCTGGGTGCTCTTCCAGGAACAAGGGAAACCAGAACCCTGTTCCATTATGTTTCCAGATTTCCGAAGTGGAGACCATCCACTGTGAGGAGACAGCACAGTGTAGCACAGTGCCTAGGAGCACAACGCCTGGGCTCAGAATGTCTGGATTCACATCTCAGTTCCACCACTCATTAGGGCCGGATCTCTGGGCAAATTACTTAACTATCCTCAAGCTCAATTTCCCTGTCCATGAACTGGCGGTAACAGCTTCAACTTTATAAAGCTGTGGAAATCAATGAGACGGCACTGGTAAGAGGCTAAGCAGAGTGCCTACCAATTCGGTGTTCAGTGCGTGCCAGCTCCTGCTGAATGCTTTCAAAAACCACAGCTGTCAGGGTCTGGCAGCAGATCCCCCGGGGCTATTTACCTTGCTGTGTGTAGACAGAGCCAGCGGTGCCTCGAGCACAAGCATGTTCATCATCTCCACACAGATCAGCCAAAGTGATCTTTTAAAAATGCAGATTAGAGTTCACCACTCCCTGAGTTTCCGTTCTAAAATGCAAACTCCAGGCTGTGGCCCAGCGGGAGGCCCCGTGTGACCTGGCTGCACCCCTGTCACCTACCTCTCTGACCATCGTCCTGGGTCACTGCTCCCCGCCCTTTCCATGACCAAGCCCTCTGTGGTCCTGGGCCTCTGTACAGGCAGCGCGTGCTCTCCTCCTTGCAGCCCTCCCACTGCCGGCCTCCTGGCTCGCCCACCCTCTCCTTGGAGGCCTTCCCTGGCCCCCTGCCCAACCAGCTCTCCCCACCATTTTCTCAGTCTCCCTTCTCTCCTCTCCTGCCACAGCTCCCATGGGACTTCCCGTCCCATGCGTCTGTGACCTCCACAAGGGCAGTGGCCTTTCTGATCTTGTTCCTGGAGTACTTTCAGCACCAGGGAGGTCTGACCACCTGAGCACTCACAACACATCTGATGGGTGGATAAACAGATAAATACACTGGAGCCTAGAGCCACAAACTCCATAATCAAGATCATTATAACTCCAAATTGATCCCTTTGTGTGTATCAGGAACTCAAGAGAAACACTTGACTGACTTAATGCCTTTAATCCTGCTAACACACAGGAGAGGCAGACATTGTTATTATCTTCATTTTGTAGAAAAGGAGAACAGATTTCAGAGAGGTTAAGTAATCCATCCACGCTCATGAAGCCGGTAAGTGGCAGAGCTAAGGTGTAAACATAGCCAGTTAACCTAGAATCTGGGTCTGGGGTGCTCACTGTCGGCGGGACCCTCCACTATCAGTCCAGGGCAGCTGAAAGCCAAAAGCAGATTTATTCTCAGAACTCAGACAAAAGCCACTTTTCAGCAGTCCCGCAAATTTGGACTTATGCCATTACACTAGACAAGTGGTTTTCCAACCCCACCTTTTCCAAACAAGCACTTTCCTCAAATGAATGCTGTGTAAACCCCACAACAGCAAACAGATACAAGTGACACTGGGCTGGTGGTAGCTCAGGAGGACCCAGAGACCCGCTTCTCAGACTCTCCCTAAGGCCCAGCCGTCCTGATTACTAGCCTAAAACCAATGTACACGATGGACATTCTTTTCCCTATCGCTGCCTATGCACAGACATCACACACACACTCACACTCACACACACACACACACACACACACACACACACACACACACACACAGAGTCTGGCTCACTGCCTAGTCTAGTATCCTTCATCACTTCACACTCGTCACTGTATAAAGCAGGGGTGTCAGACTCATTTTCACCGGGGGTCACATCAGCCTTGTGGTTACCTTCAAAGGGCTGAAATAATTTTAGGACTGTATAAATGTAACTACTCCTTAACTGTTAAGGAGTTGAAAGCACACTCAGCCCTTTGAAGGCAACCACGAGGCTGACGTGGCCCCCATTGGAAATGAGTCTGACACCCCTGCTATAAAGACAATAGCTCTCTGGCCCTGACTGGTGTGCTCAGTGGGTTGGGGGCCCGTCTGCACTAAAAGGTCACCAGTTCAATTCCCAGTTGGGGCACATGCCTGGGTTGCAGGCCAGGTTCCCAGCTGGGGGCGTATAAGAGGCAATTGATCAATGTTTCTCAAGCACATCGATATTTTTCTCCCTCTCTTCCCCTCTCTCTAAAAATAAATAAAATCTTAAAAAAAACAAACAAAAAAAACAGTTTTCTGGACTCAAATCACTCCACTGGACTGACACCTTCAATGCCTTCCACAGAGTAGTGATGGCTTCTCCAATTTATTTTTTGAGTCAACTAAAGGCATATTTCAGTAACAATACACAACAGAAATACAACTGGTTAAGATTTTTAAACTTTAAAGGCAAATGAATCCAGTATTACCTTGGACAGTTTTTCCCAAGTAATCACCTTTGCGTTCCTTGTTAATAACATACTGATATATCTTTCCGGTGGTCAGGTTATTGTCCTTCGTGAGGCGGATGTCCAGGAAACGCTCATAGTTACCCAGATCGAGGTCGACTTCCCCACCATCATCCAGCACAAAAACCTCACCTGGGGCACACAGGGAAAATGTTCAGGGCAAGGGAAAAAGACAAAGGCCGCGGCACAGCGTGCGTGCCAAAACATAAACACTCACCTAGAACAAAGTCTCAATTACCCACACACAAAGCAAAAGAAATTTATTTCCAGATAACTAAAGAGGACGCAAAAGGAAAAGTACCGACCATTCTCCAGAAGGTAACTTCACACTTCCACTCTGTCAACAAACAGTCTGAATCAGGAAGAGTTCTGAAACAGCATGGAATGGAAGAAAATTACAGCCCAAAGGGCTGGGGACAGATGGGACTTTACAGTTCGTGTGGCATCTGTTGTTCTCCACGAAGTCTACTACTTGAGCAAAGCAAGGTTTGAAGTGTGACAAAAAGCATGATTTCATTCGAAAGTTAAACAAGATATTCCACTAAGATCATTCTAAAAGCCATCTTCCGGGCTACACTTGAGTCCTAAACAAAGCTGTGAAACTACAGTTTTTCCCATTTCTTTGTTTAACATTCATTCCTCAAAACATCAGTCTAGAAAAGTTTGCCCAGTATGGTTCATTCCTACCATCACAATAAAATATAAGCTCAAAAATAGGAAAGGGGCCCTGGCTGGTGTGGCTCAGTGGATTGAGCACCGACCTGCAAACCAAAGGGTTGCCGGTTTGATTCCCAGTCAGGGCACATGCCTGGGTTGCGGGCCAGGTCCCCAGTTGGGGGCACATGAGGAGCAACCACACACTGATGTTTCTCTCCCTCTCTTTCTCCTTCCCTTCTCCTCTCTCTAAAAAATAAAGTCTTTAAAAAAAATAGGAAAGGGAAAAAAAAACATCTTATTTTCCCCCTCAGAGAAAGAACTCCTCCTCTGCTCAGGAGTTCTGTATGAAGTATTGTTCCAGTCTGTCCTTCTGCTCCTGCTGCTATTTATTACATTAACACGCCCGCCCTAGTGACGCTCATCCGTACAGATTTTTACCTCAATGTTAGAAAGTAGGAGTATGAAAACAGAATCTAAAAACTTAAAAAGTGTGCTTTAACAATACATCCACCTTCAATTTTAAGCAAATAACCTTTTAAGTAATTCTGACAATCACATAACCACAGATGACAGGTACTCTGCTAACCTCCCTTAACAGTTCCAACTTTCCACTCACCTCAAAAGATCCTCATTTATATTATCCGAACTCTGTCCGCAAAACAGAATCTCCAGCTCAGATGTCACGCAATTCCAGCATTTATCTGTGGTCTATATCCCTACAAAGTGGTCCTTCAGCCTTTTTGAATGAACACACCTCCATCAAAGGAACTCACAACTTCTGGAAGTCAGTTACCTCAGTCTTGGAAAGCACTTGCTATTATAAAGATCTTTCTTATATCACAGAAAAATCTATTTTCTTATCATTTCTTTCCATGCATCCTACTTCTAAAGCTTGGGACCACAAGGAATAAATATAATCCCTCTTCTCAAATATTTAAAGAAAGTTATTATGTCACCAGATTACCTTTTTTCAATAGAAGTGACAAATTTCCACTCATCCACCAAAAAGATAATTTCTGTTCTTTCTGTTACAGAAATCTCTAGACTCTAATCACTACATTGCATATTAAGATTTCTGCTTCCTCACCCTGACCGGCATGGCTCAGTTAGTTGAGCATCATCCTGCAAAGTTAAGGGTCACCAGTTCGATTCCCCATCAGGACACATGCCTGGGTTGTGGCCCAGTTCCCAGTTGGGGTGCAGGTGAGAGGCAACCAATCGATGTTTCTCTCCCTCCCTTCGTTCCCCCCTGTCCTTCTCTTTAAAAATAAATAAATAAAATCTTAAAAAAAAAAAAGATTTCTGCTTCCTTTGTCCAGGTGAGGAAAGCATCGTTCTGCTACTCTACGGACTTTTTTGGAAGGCAAGAAATGGAAGTTATGCAAAATACACACAATTTCCAAGGGCTGACTGACATGTTCTTCTACACACTACACAATTAAAAATGCACTTTGCTTACCATGCTCGTAAGGAGAGAACGTTCCTGCATCGATGTTAATGTACGGGTCGATTTTAATAGAAGTGACATGTAAACCACATGACTTCAGGATTGTGCCCACGCTGCTGGCAATGATCCCTTTTCCAATTCCTGATATAACGCCACCAGTGACCAGAATGTACTTCATCTTCCTTTTTGACCTGTGGGAAGGAAAAATTATAGATTAAATACAGCTCGACAAGTCAAACGTATCTAGCTTCAAATGCTGACTGCCATTTACTAGCTATCACCCTCTCGGAGCCTCGGTGTCCCTGTCTGTCACGTGACTTCAGGAAGTTGTTTTGTGGGTTCCTGGATCACTGGGTGGCTTCAGTCAAATATGAGTTGAAAAACAACTGCTAACCAAGTAACATACCTTTTTTTTTTAAGCTTTGACAACATCACTGTGAGTCAACCTAATTAAAAACAAAACCAAACAAACAAACAAACAAAAAAAAACACTTTAAGCTATCAGTAGGACATTATGACCCAAATGCTGGCTGGCATCGCCACCAGACAATGGCATACCAGGCAGGTACCTCATTACTTTCCCTACATGGGGAAAACAATTTCACTCTTGGATGAGCACTCTGATTTCCCATAAAATAGTGTCTTTGGCTAAACCACAATGTAGCACCAAGAAAACAGAGCTCCTCTAGGTTAAAGCAGACAGAATAAAAGAACTTCAACACTTGAAAGAAGTTGCAGTTACACCTAAAAATCTTTTAATTAAAGGCAGCTCTCTTCTGCAGTTTAATAATAACTTACTCGTTGCCAGCAATCTCTCCCAGGTACGCCCTGAAGAGGTTTATATGTTGGAGGAAAGGGACAGCAGATAATAAACCAGTATGAAGCATGTAATGAGCAGAGGACTCAGAAAGTGGGCAGATTAGATAAGATCCAAAGAGCCAGACGGTTATGGCAGTGTCTGGAAGAAGGAGACTCGATGCGAGATAAGAAGCGATGGATAGATGCAAGGACAGCAGAAGCAAGGGGCAGGTAAAACAAAAGCGTAGATGAGTGAAGGAGACAAGTGACAGGCTCACCAGGGAGAATTTCTCTCTGGCCCACAGACAGCTTCAGAGGCCCCCAAAACATTGTTTGGTCAACACACCTAAATGTGATCAAAATGAAAAACACAATCACCAAGGAGAAAGAGAGAATGCTTGCTTTGGCAAGGTCAGGTCCTTCTCTGGGAACACTTCACGTGAAGCCAAAAACCAGCTACGAAAAGGAAGAAGGAAACGGGAATTCCGCTTAAAGCACTGCCCTCACCTCGCTCCTCCCCAAAGCAGGAATGAACACACTTGGCAGAGATAAAATGTTTAAAATGTCTTTCCCCCGACAGGCAGACACCATCACCACGTCCTGCCCTTTCTATCCTCTGTTGCAGCATTTCCAAAAGCATGCTCCTTGGTTTCTATGAAATGCATATGGGGTTCCCCGAAAGGATTTAGGGACAAATAAGAGAAATACTGGAATATCAGTTAAACAGTCAACTGGTTTCTTTAATGCAAGACCTCTAGGAGCCTTTAATAAGTTAGCATTCAATGTGACCTCCAAAAAGGAGTATTCAGTATGCAGTTTTCCCAAACTTGTTTGACCCCAAGTCCCTAACATTTGGGGGAAACACTTCTCTGACTGCTCCCTTACAGTTGAACAAGTCCTTACTGACCCATGAATATCAGACTTGGCTATATTTTAGATAGGCCCTAGCCAGGTGTACCCCAGAGACTATGCCTGGTCTTACCAAAATTTGGATGTTCCCAGAAATTCTTCAGCTGCTCTGAGTGGTTTACAGAGTGAGAAGTCTCATCTCATCAATTTACATTTGAATTGCCCCAATTTTACTCTAAAAGGGTAACACCACTCTTTAGGGGTGATTCTTGCAGTCTCCCACAGTGCCTGGCAATAAACATTCAACATACTCAAAGGTCAAGCGGGGGCTCACAGGACTCATCCACTCACATTCATGGACGCCCATCACTGCCAGTATGTAAGTGCGGGCTACTGTGCCAGACACTCTGGGGAAAACAATTAATCAGATTTGGGCCCATACCTCAAGTTGCTGGCAGTCCAGTTTCAGACAAAACATTTACAAAGAAAGGAGTGATGCAGTGATGGTGAGAGCAGAGGAACAGTATGTGAAGGGTATAAAAGGGGAAGAAGAGCAGAAAGCTTTCAGTGGCAACAGCAGGGTCAAGTCCCAGGACCCATACTACTCCTGCTTTGTTGACCTGAAACTTGCAACGGGCCTTGAAGGGCTGACTGCCTGACATAAAGCATGGGGAAAGGAACAGAGTGAACAGGAAGGTGAAAGCTAGCTACGGAAACCAGAGGTAGGGCCCAGACAAGTGGGGGGGTGGGTAGGGGGGGTAGGGGGAAGACAGTGGGAAATAAGCTGTAAATGTAGGCAAGGGGCCCAGTCATGTGAAAACTTGAATGTCTAATCTGAACTTTATTCTGAAGGTGATGTAGACATTGGAAGGGTTTCAAGCACAGAAGTAATAAAAATCAAGATGCAGCGAAGGAATTCAACAAAGATGGAAAAAGGCTTTTGTTTGTTTGTTCATTAAATGTTGTGAGATCCAGTTCCAGCTCCATCCCTTGGGTACTGAGACCTGTCAGGTCACTTAAGCTGCCTGAGTCCTTACATCTGTAAAATGGGGGTGAGAATCTCCACGTCACTTTTGTCATAGAACTGCTGATAATTCAAAATTATAATGTGCAGATGAAAATGCATAAACGTCGTGAACTTAACTTTAAAATGCAACATCTTCACCCCAGAGGCCGAGAGGGAGGTGGCCGGCTGTGGGGACGAAGGGGACAGCACCGGGAGAGTGTCAGGCCCGGCGAGCTCCAAGGCCCCTTCCGCCACAGTAGTCAAGGCGCGCTGGAGGGGGCCGAGGCCAGGCCGCGGAACCCATCCCACCTCGACAAACCTGTCTCGGATCTCGAACCCCCTCCTGGAGAGGTGCCTTGAGGCCGGAGGGACGTAGCCCGGAGCAGTCCGAATGGAGCAGCAGCTGCGGGGTCCAGCGCTCTAAGGCCCTCTCCATCCCATGAGCCAACGCTGGCCTCCCGTTGCGGGGCCGTGCAGCCCTTCCTGCTGCCCCACGCCCAATGCGGCCCCTCTCCCCAGCGGCGCCCGGCCACGCGGCCCCGCGCGCGGGAGCCGGCTCCCAGCCGGCCTGGCCGCCCGCCCCACTCCCGTTATGCACGGAACTCATTGGACAGGCCTGCTACCCACATCACCCGTGATTGGTGGGAGCGGTGTCTGTCACCCGCCGGTAGGGCTGTCCCGCGCTGGGCTCAGCCCGAGCCGCCGATTCCTGCACCAGAGAACGGCTCTCCCGGGATCTCTGGAGTCAGCCTACCTGAGGCCCGCTTCGAATCCTCCTGTCGGATAAGAAACTAGAAGGGAGACGCACACCGTGGCCCCGACAGCTAGTGAAGCAGCCCGGCCGCATGCGCCGGGCAGTCTTTCACGGAGGCGGGCCCTAGGCGGTGCGCACGCAGAGGTAGGGGGCGGGCCTGGCGCGTGTTCCCTCCCGGTGGTGGAGCCTGGGTGCGCGCGACGCAGGGCCTGGACTGCGCAGGCGCCCGGCGGAATAGGTTTCCCACCAGTCTGTCGGGATGGTTGGAACGGTCCTTCAGCTCCTGACACTGGAGAAGTAGCTATTCGAGACTGGGCAGGTTGTGGCATTTCTGCCAAGAAGCCTTTGTCACAGCCAGTGGTGCAAGCTTCGTCTCTTAAGGGGAAGGAGGCCGTTTGTGGATTCACATCTGGCAAATGCTTCGCCCGGCTGCAGCCCCCTGCCACAACAGCCTTCCAAAGAAGTCTGGATCCATCCCACTAAGCCTCTGAACCTCCTGCCTTATGAGCAGGACGGTCAAGGCTCCTGGTGTTGCAACCCCAAACCCATCTCTCCCGCCGCGCCTCCTGGGCCCTGGCTTCTAAAAAGGAAGCCCAAGAGGGTGGCTGGGCATAGGTTCCTTCCTCATCAAGCTCCCTTTCCTCTACATCAGCCCTGACAGTGGCTGCTTTAGCTGGACAACAGTCCGGAGATGTACTGTGTCATCCAGCTAGCGTTCACTGAGTGCTCACTGGGCCAAGTGCTGTGCTGGGCTCCAAGGGGCTCTGTCCTAGGTTCAACAATTCAGTGCACAGTCCAACTAATCAGCTAATCACAGTTCACGATTTTCCTAAGTGCTTGTGGCTGAAGTGCCTGATGGCAGGGGAGTGAGGGCCCAGTGGGGGGAGGGGGGGACTGACCAAGCTTCATGGGGGTTGGGGATGCAGGCAGGCAAATCTTCCTGAAAAGGGTGTTTTTAAAGCCAAGACCTGAAGTTTACTGGTAAAAGAAAGGGAAGGGAGAAATAAATAACGATGAGTGAGGCAGAGGTAAAGTCTGTGTAAGGGCCCTGAATCCCCAAGAGCCTAGCAGAGCTGAACTGGAAGGCCAGTGTAACTGCGTGGGAGAGCACTGACGGAAGAGAGAATCATGAGGTCAGGCCAGAGAGGTGGGCAGAGCTATACTATGCAGAGCATCATAGACCAAGCTAAGGATTTCTTTTCTTCTAAGAGCAGTGGAAAACCATAGAAACGTTTGGGAGAGTTTTTGTTTTTCTATTGAGTAGTGAATACATGCATATGATTAATTATATTTTTTCATGTAACACTCCACAAGGGTAGACTTGCAAAGTGAGTCTCTCATCTCTGTACCCAATGTTCCTGTTTCTTCCCTAGGAGCAATTTGTCACAAGTTCTTCTGTATCTTCATTAAAAGATTTTTTTTAATGTGTGATATGATCAAGTTTGCATTTCAGGAGAATAACTCAAATGGATTTTTAAAAAATCCTTCCAAGTCTGCATCACCACTGCCCCCACTCTGCAGAGCTGCCCAAGCTGCACTCAATTCCAGACCTAAAACAGGCGTGGGATGTGTTTGACATGTACGTCCACACGTTCTTTCAAGAAGTATTTGGTGTTTATCAAAGTGTCTGGGATATGACAGACTTGAGGACATACTGCTGAAGTAATGAAGATGCTGTAGGAGACACTACAAAAATGAGCCGTTCTCTCAGCCATTCTTCTGGACGGCCACTTTACACTTCCCTCTCCTTCCTCAAACCTCTGCCATCCCCACCCCCATACTCTCAGCTGATGGCCTCAGTTCCTCTCTCACTGAAAATAGAAGCCACCAGGAGAATTTCCTTCAGCTCTCACCTCTGTGCACACACACTCTGCCTGCTTTCCTGTACTGTGGACCAACTGTGCCCCTAAAGGTCAGCTGCTCCTCTGGGCTTCGAGTGCCATCTCCTCTCAATTCAAGGATGTCACTGTAGTTCTCCTCGCCAGCATTGACAACTCTTCCCTCTCTGCTAGCTTGTTTCTACTCACATGATGTAATTTCTCCCATCTTTAAGATTTTATTTATTTATTTTTAGAGAGAGGGGAAAGGAAGAAGAAAGAGGAGAGAAACATCAATGTGTGGTTGCTTCTCACACACCCTCTATTGGGGACCTGGCCTACAACCCAGGCATGTATGTGCCTTGACTGGGAATTGAACCCGTGACCCTTTGGTTCACAGGCCGGCGCTCAATTCACTGAGCCACACCAGCCAAAGCTAATTTCTCCCATCTTAAAACCCTTTCTTGAGCACATCATTTTCTGGCTATTCCATCTCTCTGTGCTCCTTTTTGGCACAACTTCTAGAAAGCGTTGTTTGTCCTTGCTGTCTCCAACTTCTTCCCTCACTCTTGAGCTCATTCTGATCACACTATTGCTTATGTAAGTTTACCAAAACTGTTCTTGTCAAACATTAACGTCCATGTTCCCAGACCTCTTCTCTGTACAGCAGCCTCCTCTGTACTGACAAGTCCTTGGTAAAGATCCCAGTGTGGCTGAATGTGCATGGCGTGAGTGCCTGTGTGTATTTGCACATTTGGGCTGCTCCTCTCCCCCACCTTGAGCTCACAGACTCCCTTTGGGCTTCTGGGTGCAGCCATACTGCCCCCAGATCCTGCCCCTAAACTAGTTCCCTAAGAGCATTTGTAACAACTAGTCATTCCCTCCTTAAAACATGTTCTTTACTTGGCTTCTAAGAAACCACTTTCTCCATTTTTCTCCTATTTCACAGGACTCTCCTGGGTCTCCTTTCTTACATTCTTTCTTCTCCCTGACCTGTAAACATTGGGATGCCCCAGGGCTCAGAAGATCCCTTCTCCGTTCTCTAGATCAGGGGTGTCCAACCTTTAGGCATTTCTGGGCCACCCTGGAAGAAAAAGAGTTGTCTTGGGGTACACATTAAATACACAAACACTAACAAAAACAGATGAGAGAGAAAAAAAGGTCCGTGCATAATTTTCACGATATCTGCCACCACAGATAAGTAAAAAAGTCCTCACACAATAACCCTAATTACACAGCAGCCTTTTCAATAATCTTTTAAAATTGCCAAGCAGGTCCCAAGTTTGTGATCACTAATAATAGAAAGTGTACATATCTAAGTAATAAAACATCATCAATTTTTTTAAATACTTTTTACTTATAAAAGTAAATGAAAAGAGGACAACATAAAACTAGCGGGATGTTTGACATCGTATTTGAGAAACCAGTGCGTCAATATCTGGTTTGATAGAAGTAGTGGCCGTTCTCAGTGAATTCTCAAAGTGTCATCGGATATGCTGGTTCTAATTTTACTCTTAATGTGCTTCACTCTTGAAAATAGCTGCTCACAAATGCAGGTTCTGCCCAATAGCAATGATATGAATAAGGCGTGACTGTGAAGCCAGGGATATTTGTGCCTGGGAAGATGGCCTGTAAAAGTCCAGTGAAGAGACACAATTGAATTTTTCTTTAGGTTGAATGTCAGACTGCAGCTCTATGCATTCCATTTGAAAATTGGCAGGTAACATTTATGTCGACTGAAAATGGAATCGCAAATATAGCAAAATATTGATTTTTTTCTGGAAATCTTGAAATCTGTTTTCAAATTCTTGTATCAAATTGGAAGGCAAGGCTGCATATTTTTTGCTGTTCACAGGACTGTGTTTAGTCAATGTGTCAAAATGCATAAAATTGTTTGCCTTAATTTGATCTTGCTATAATTTCAGTTTCATTTGGACCGCTGTTATGGTTTGAAACATGGTATTGGTAAGTTGGTTTTCACCTTGAAGATGCATGTTTAACTCATTTAAAGGAGTGGTTAAAGCCACTGAAATTGCTAAATCTGTAAGCCAGTTTTCATCGTCAAGTTGCGGCACAAATTTGTTTTTTGATACCATAAATGACTTGATAACATGTTGCAAATCACAAAATCTTTCAACATTTGGCCTCAACTTAACCATCTTCTGAAAAGTAAATGATGTCGCCATAGTCAGCATCAGTACTTTTAAGGGATTCCTGGAATTGGCGATGATTCAATGCCTTGGCTCTTACGGAATTCACAGTCTTGATGATTATCTGTGTGATGTTATCCATTTTTAAAGCTTTTGTGCGTAAATTTCTTTGATATACTATGCAATGATGCTTCATCAAATGTGAGTTTTGGACGGCAATTGCATCATCTTCTGTTCATTTTACAAGCCCTTCTCTTTTACCTGCCATCACTGGGGCACCGTCAGTAACTTCACCAGACATGTTGACAATGGACCAAGAAAAATGCTGTAACATATTTTTTACTGCCTTATATAAATCTCTTGATTTAGTTGCATCTTTTAACAGCACTAAAGAAGCCATTTCTACAGTGACATCATATTCGTCATCAAAACCTCTAATAAAAATGGCAAGTTGAGCCGCACCTGTAGCATCAGTGCCATCATCCGTCGCCAAAGCACAAAATTTAAAATGAGCAGCTTTACTCTCCAAACTTCTTTCAACAGATTTTCCAATTTCTTCAACTCATCTGGCTACAGTCTGGTGAGACAAACTGATTTTAGAAATATCTCCCCTTTTTTCAGGGCAAATTATATCTGCCACACTTTCTATACGTTGCTTAATAAACCCACCATCAGTAAATGGTTTTGATTTTTTTGCTATTAAATGTGCTACCATGTAACTAGCGTTTACACTGGAATCTGCTTGAGTTGTAACTTTTTGAAAAAAATTTTCTTGAGAAGAAATCCTTTTTTCAGTTCTACTATTTTGTCCTTATGACAAAATCCTTCATACGCATTGAATTTGGCAGCATGCTTTTGCATGTAATGCCTTTTCTTTTTTTTCTTTTTTTCTTTTTATTTTTTTATTTTAGTTTATTCAGTACAGTTTCTATCCTTTACTCCCATTCCAGCCCACCCACCCATTCCTCCCCTCCTCCCTCCCCTTTCCAACACCCCTAGTTTTGTCCATGTGTCCTCTATATTTGTTCTTGTAAACCCTTCCCTTCTCCCCTGAAATTCCCTCCCCTCTCCCCTCTGGTCACTGACAACCTGTCCTCTATTTCAGTGTCTTTTGTTATATTTTACTTGTTTCTTTCTTTTGTTGTGTATGCCTTTTCAAATTAGAGTCTTTGAAAACGTGCACAAACTCCCCGCACACTACGCAGAGTGCCTTACTATTTGCCTCGACAGAAAAGTCGTCACTAGTCCACTTTTCGTTGAACACTCCTCCTTCACCTGTAATTTTCCTTTTGGGGGTTCTTTTTTCTTTTGAGACATTGTAGAAGCCATCCTGGGATTTAAAAAATGATGGTAATTCAGAATGGTTCAGAAACTGATGGTAAAGCCATTCAGATTTTATTTTTTCCTTTTTTAAACCATTTTTATTTTTTCAATTGCAGTTGACATTCAATATTATTTTTTGTTAGTTTCAGGTGAACAACATAGTGGGTTATACATTTATATAATTTACAAAGTATTCCCCCCAGTAAGTCCAGTACCCACCTGGCACAATTCATAATTATTAAAATATTACTGATGATATTCTCTATGCTTTGACTGTTCAGTAACTAACAGTTGTGCTTCTTACCCCCATACCTTTCTCACCCAGCCCCCCACGTCCGAACTATCTGGCAACTGCCAGCGTGTTCTCTGTATCTATGAGCGTGTTTCAGTTTTGTTTGTTCACTTATAGTGTTCTTCAGGTTCCACATGTAAGTGAGGTCATATGGTATTCGTTTTTCTCTGTCTGACTTATTTTACTTAGCATAATACCACCTAGAGCCATCCATGTTGTCATAAATTGCAAGATCTCATTGTTTTTGTGGCCACTTAATACTCCATTGCATGTACGCATGATAACTTTTTCATTCTGTCTGCTGATGGGCACTTAGGCTGTTTCCATATCTTGACTATTGTAAATAGTGGTGCAATGAACATAGGGATGCATAAACCTTTTTGAATTAGTATTTTGGATTTCTTCAGATAAACACCCAGAAGCAGAATCACTGGGTCACGAGGCAGTTCTATTTTTAATTTTGAGGAACCTCATACTGTTTTCCACAGTGTCTGCACCAGTCTGCATTCCCACCAACGGTGGATGAGGGTGCCATTTCCTCCTCATCCTCACCGGAACTTGCTGTTTCTTGATTTATTGATGATAACCATTCTGACAGGTGTAAGGTGGTATCTCATTGTGGTTTTAATTTGCACTTCTCTGATAATTAGCGGCTTTGAGCACGTTTTTATATGCCTATTAGCCATCTGTATGTCCTCTTTGGAGAAGTGTCTATTCAAGACCTCTGCCCATTTTTTAATCAGATCATTTAGGGGGGTTTTGGTGTTAAGTTGTATGAGTTTACGAAGTTTGGGTATTAACCTTGTATCAGATGTACCATTGGTGAATATCTTCTCCCAATTGGTAGATTGTTTTTTCATTTTATTGATGGTTTCCTTTTCAGTACAGAAATTTTTAGTTTGATGTAGTCCCATTTGTTTACTTTTTTCTCTTTTTCCCTTGCCTAAGGACAAAAATATTACTGAGCCCTGGCTGGTGTGGCTCAGTGGTTGAGTGCCAGCCTGAAAATCAAAGGATCACCGGTTCGATACCCAGTCAGGGCATATGCCTGGATTGCGGGCCAGGTCCCCAGTAGGGAGCACGGGAGAGGCAACCACACACTGATGTTTCTCTCCTTCTCTTTCTCTCTCCCTCCCGCTCTCTAAAAATAAATAAAATTTTAAAAAAATATATTACTGAGAGTAATGTCAGAGCGTTCATTGCCTATGATTTCTTCTAGGAGTTTTACGGTTATGGGTCCCACATTTACATCTTTAATTCATTTTGACTTTTCATTCAGACTTTAAATACCATCTAGATACAGGAAACCATCTGGAAGTTAGCAGAGTGGGGAGGGATGGGGGACAGGGAAAATTGGGTGAAGGCAAATAAGAGGCACAAATTTCCAGTTATAAAATAAATGTCATGGGAATGTAATGTACAGCATAGGAAATACAGTCAATAATATTGCAATAAATTTGTATGGTGACAGGTAGTAACTAGACTTACTGTGGTGATCATTCCATGATGTACTGAGATATATATATATATCTCGAATCGCTATGATATACACCTGAACTAACTGGGTGTTGCGTGCCAGTCACACTTCAGTTAGGAAATACATCTCTGGGGGAGACAAGAAGCTGGCCGTGGTAGTTGTCTCTGGGGACTAGAAAGGTGTCTGAGGAATAGAGTGGGTGGAGAATTCCTTATATTGTAAAAGTCTTTTTTCCCTTTTGAACATTTTTATCATGTGTACATGTTACATATTCTAAAAAATGAATAAAATAATGCAAATAAATAGTCACATAAATAAATAGCTAGATGGTTAGATAGATACCATTTTTATTCAGACAACTCCCAAATTTATATTTCCAGCTTGGAACTCTGCTGGACCCGGGTTTGGGGCCCTTCTAAGCACAGCGCCCTGAGTCAGCCCTGCGCGAAGGTGCGCAAGGCCGTGCGCCTTGTGTTCAGGTGGGACGATTCTGCACGCTATTCAGGATCTAGAGCGCCCCAGGGTCAGAATGAGGCTTAGACTCAGCAAAACCAGGGGGTGGCAAGCCTTCTGTAAAGGGCCAGATCGTTAAAACTTTAAGCGTTTGGGGCTGTACAGTCTCAGTCACAACTACTCAACTCTGTGTTTATAGAGCAGAGAGGCCATAGACAATGCACAAACAAGGCAAGTGCGGCTGTGCCCCAGACGACTCGGGCCGAGGCCAAAGACTGCCGCCCCTGAGCCGAGTGCGCCTCTTGTCCAGCGTCTCCCCTGCCCTCTCCCGCGGCCATTCCTTTATCTGTCACTTGCATGAGAACCCCATCTCAGGCTCTGCTCCTGGGGAACCCGACCTAAGACAGCATCCCTCCCACCTGTCCTTCCTGCGGTTCACTGGGCGGGCACCCAAGACACTTACCACAGGTGCCGAAACCGCCTATTTACCTGTCTGTCCCCTCCACGTCAGACTGCAATCTCTTTGACTTACTCAGCTTTTCTGAGTCCCAGTTCCCTTATCAGCTACAGTCTTGCTCACCTTTTAATAACCAGGATCTACCACCTTATAATGCAAATGCCATCATTATTACTATATTATGTGGAATGAAGCCAAGACTGAGAAGTATAAACACTCTCCTTAAAGCACATGGGTGGGTTCACTTTGAACCCTCTTTCTGTGTGGTTCCCCCCTCCCCCCTCAATCTACTCATCACCAAATCTTGTTCATTGTTTCCTCACCGAGGCTTCTTTGGGTTACTTCTTTCACTTTCACATCAATATGCTGTCATCCTGGTCTGGCATTTTAATTTTTTAATTTTGTGTATACTCACCTGAGGACATTTTTTTCATTGCTTTTAGGGAGACAAGAAGGGAGAGAGAGAAACATCAATGTGAGAGAGAAGCATCAATTGGTTGCCTCCCACGCGTGCCTCTACCAGGGATCTACTGCAACCTAGGTATATGCTCTGACTGGGAATCGAACCTGCATCCTTTTGGTTATGGGATGATGTTCCAACCAACCGAGCCACACCAGCCAGGGCCCAGTCTGACATTTTAATAGGTTATCTGGGTCAGTAGTGGGGCAGAAGGGAGACTGCAACTATTGACTTAAATTTGTAATGTTTTCCCAGATTGAGTCTGTATTCTAAAATGAAATTTATTTAGTTTTTAATAACTATGCAAATGGCACAAAATTCAGAAGGTAAAAAGGAATGCACAGTAAATGCCTCCTCCCATGCCTGCTCCTCAGCCGCCCAGTCTTGCTCCCAGAGGCAAACACTATTACCAGTTTCTTGTTCATCCTTCAAGAGACACTCTGTGCGTGTCTCTACCCTTTCTTACTGGCCATATGGCACTGCAGTACTGATGTGTTATGTTGGGCTTTCCTCATTTGAGCTAGCTTTCTTTAATGTTATTTAGTGAATTTTTTGGTTATACCCTCACTTTGCTCAGAAAGGATGTCAAGGCCGTGTGTGTGTGTGTGTGTGTGTAAAATATGAGAGAAAAATGAAGCAAAGGAAAAATAAAGGTAGGAATTCATTCTGTTCAATGACACTCCATTGCCTTCAGGAGAAATTGAGAGCCACACGTTGGCTTACGAGGATATGCACCAAAGCCAGACTCAGTTTACCTCTCTAGCCACAGGACCCACTCCATGCCCCAGCCACACCGAGCTCGCTCCGCTCCCCACACTTGCCATTTGATCTTCTCCCACATGTGGATCTCCACCTAGACAGCTGCTGGAACACGTCCTCTCCTTTGTCTTACTAATGTCACATTTCAGCTTGGCCTTCGATTCCCCAGAGTAACCTTTCTGGACAGCCTCCTCCCCTCAGGCCGGGCAGTCTGCACCACCAGCCCCATTCTTCCGTCGCTGCTGGGTTTCCCCAAGCGTGGCCGGTGCACGTCGTGCCTCTCCTTGTCCAAGGCTCCCTCTTGTGAGGTCTGGGACCTGTTTTTCTGATTTACTGCTGCCTGCTCAGTGCCTAGCTGGTCCCAGCACATGGCAGGCGTTTGATAAATATTTGTTCCACAAATAAGTGAATCTAGAAATTAAATTAGATCCTGAATCCTATACCCTTGCAAGAGATGAGTCATAAATTTGACTTTTAACTTCCCAGCACCCAAAATGAAAA
Source organism: Trachops cirrhosus (assembly GCA_028533065.1). NCBI lineage: Eukaryota > Metazoa > Chordata > Mammalia > Chiroptera > Phyllostomidae > Trachops > Trachops cirrhosus. The sequence continues at coordinate 24,762,058 of CM052542.1, read as the reverse complement.
GGATCAATATGATTAAGAAGAAAATTATACAATGCTCAGGAGAAATATTACTTTTTTAATAACCTTTCACTGACCCCATGAGTCCCCTTACAAGCACCCCTAAGTGCCCTCAACTGTTTTTCCTTGTTAGCATTAATCAAAATTATAATAATTGATGGGGCAACTGGTTATTTGACCTCAGTGTTCCCTACTAGACTGCCTTTCATTTTTTAGTATATCCACAGCACGTCTCACATGGTCTGCATGTAGTAGGTGCTCAGTAAATGTTTACTGAGTGAATTAAAAAGACCATTGTTCCTGCCGCTGAGATGGGAAGTTGATTTCTCCTGTGAGTCTTCACGGAGAAGACACAGGAAATATAATGTAAAGATGACCGGTCTCGGTAACACCCGCACAGCAGACACCAGGCAGTGGGCACGAGGCTGTGTCTAATGACCGCCAGCGAAGGCCTATGGCAGCGCTGCGGCGTGCAGTTCAGGCAAAGCGGTCCTGCAGGGAACCAGTGGGGTGCCAGTGGGGTGCAGCGTGTGGGGACCGGCTCATTTAGGACTAAATGACAAGGCCTCTCCTGGTGTTCCTCTCTGAGGGCTGTCCTCTGACCTGAGCACAGCGTAGACTTTGCGGGCCAGCAAATTCAATATTACACTCTCTGAGAGATACGTGGACCAAGGCTATTCTGAGCTTCCAGTTAAATTCAAAGGCTTTTAACAATCATTTCAGCTTGGGGGTAAAGTTTATATTTACCCCAGAATTAATTAATGTCCTTCACAGGGAACATGATGACAGGTGAGAATAATCTGACAGAGACACCTGTTTCATGTAGGCATAAATAATATGCATTACTATTACATGTGACTAGTTGTTATAATCATACACTAGTGCCTCAATAATTCATGCAGGGGAAAATGTAGTAAAAGGGAAAGAAAAAACACTTTATAAAGACATGTTATTATGCAAACATAATAATAAATCCTCTGTTCATAAATATACCCTAGTACTAGGGTGTTCATCGCCACATATTCCAGACTTGGGAGCATAGTCTAATTTCTTGAAAGTTTATAATTTTTAATAACACTTATGTGTTGCATATGGAACTAAAGTCATTTTGCCATTAAACTCCTGTAAGACTTAATGCAAACAAATGAGCAGATGGAAAAAAAATGAATGCCTTTTCAGGTCCCATGTTTTGACTTTCGGGCTCAGAAATGGCGCACAGGGCTCATTTCCAGTACTCTCCCCTGTGAGAACCCCCCAGCCTCGCCTGCTCACTGAGTACCACTCCTCTGACATACAGAGCCCTCTCTTTACTCATCTGTCCCAGCATTTACCACGTCACATTGAGATTATCTGGATTTGTTTCTTTCTAGACTGAGAGAAAGAGCTGCCTCTTTTCAATTCCAATAACTGCAAGAAGGGGTGGTGAAACCTCCCCCAAACTTCCATAGGCCCTCCAGAACCACCTAAAACATGTACTACCCCAAAACCATGCACTCGGGGTGCAAACAGAGCTTCAAGACAGGCTCCCACCACTTGCTTCCAAACAAACTGTGGCCCCTGCCTGCTTCCAGGGGCAGAGCATTCTGTCCACAGTGACCAGCACAGGGCCTGGCACGGCACAGGCCCTGGCTAAATATTTGATGAACTGAATCAAGACTATGAAATTACCTTGTGACTTTTCACTTCTTCGTGATCTGGCTGTTTTTCACCCATCTGACCAAGACAAATGAGTGTTCTTGCAAGAAAGTCAATTGCTGTACTTCGATTCGTGGGAAGACACCACGAGAGAATCTTTGTATCAGCTCAATAACCCAAGGGTCTTAAATGTTTCCAGGAAGTGTTTCTCCAAAGTGACTTGTGGACTGATGGTCACTGAGGGGTCAATGTGTCAATATTCTCTGGACTCCGTCTGGGCATCCAGCATTCTCTCAGCAGCCACAGTGCCAAGTGACCTGAGTACTGAGGAGTAGAGGGACAGTCAGGAGACTGAGAGATTCAGAAAGATTTGCATTCAGGAAGCGCTCAGTGGAGCCATAATATGTATATAGAACTCAATAGTTATAATTTCAAATTCTGAGGCCGGGCTCCAGACATCTGCATCTCAGATCGCTCTGAGATCTATTTCTGTCTCCAAGAAGGACTCATACCCCTGCCACTAGTGCCACGATTTCTTGAAAGGCACCTTTTAAAACCTGGGGGATAAGGACTCAGAAGATATCCAGCAATTACCAAGTTTATATTATTACCTCCTCAAGTTCTGTTGTACATGATGAGAGTTTTTAAAACTGATTCAACCATTTTAAATGCCTGTATTCAACATATATTTAACTAATTTGAGTTCAAGAGGAAAACACCCATCTGTTTATAGGTTTAAATTACCAGAAAGACTGATGAAAATGATGTGATAGAGATAATGTTATCTTGGAGAAAAAGTTTAGGTCTGATTTTTTAAAAAAAATATTTACTTATACATTGTAAACTTTTTGAAGTATGACATGCAAACATCAAAGTATGAAAAGATAAGTGTACAACCTGATGAACGTTTACCTACCTGACCACACCCAGGTAACTCCTGCCCGGACCAGAAAACAGAACACCGCCGGCACCCACAAGCCCCTGCGCTCCCCTCCCAGTTCCCAGTTCCCCGAGCGCATCCACCACCCAGACTTCTAACGCCCTCAATTAGTTTTCTCAGGGATCTTTTTAAAGCTAAACTGGGAATAATATGGTCATCTGCTAAAACACTTGATTTTTTCAAGAATCTTAGGATTCACCACATCCTATTTGTTTCCTTTAAAGTGTCCCCGTCTCCTCTCTCCCTCCTTCAGACCATATCCACTTCCTTTCTAGGGAAACAAATTATTTTCCTCTGATTCTCATTATGCAAACAAAGCAAATGAGTTGGCAAAATGGGCATGTAGTTCAATTATTTCTTCACGGAGCATCTACCGGCATCTCTCATGTGCCAGGTGCTGTCCCAGGCACCGGGGTTACAAAGGCAATTACAATACTGAGGTCACTATAATATTGGGGAAAGTAGTGTGTTGCCTTGGAACCCCCAGGAAGGGCATCTAGTCCATCCAGGTGGCCAAGAAAAGCTTCCCAGAGCAGTGTCTCTAAGGGTGGGCAGGTGCCGACACAGGGAAACAAGGAGGCCAGGCTGGTGGGGTGGGGTGGGAGGATGGGAGAGCTGGAGGGAGGGGGATCACATGCTGAGTTACACAGTGGGAGGAGCTCGTGCATTGAGGCAACTGCAGTTTATTCCAGGTGGAGGAAGCCCACAGTGGTGAGAAGATTTCTGGGTTACAGTGGTAGATTGAACAAGTACATCAAAATGTCCCTCCCCACTGAAACCTCACCGAAACTACAATAAAGGCTAAAGGGGGTCAAACATTAATTTACAGTGACAGAAGATTTGACTTTGGGTGGTGGGCACACAATGCAACATACAGCTCAAGTATCATAGAAATGTGTGATCTTATTAACCGATGTCACCCTAACACATTTACTTTAAAAAAGAAAACAAGAACAGAGAACAGAAAGCTGTCTACTGCTAAAGAAAAAAAGAAATACATTTAAAAATACATAAAGATGGGAGAGCAGGACAGGTGACAGAAGTATAAATTCTGGAAGCAAGAAATTAGATGAATGCATGAAAACCAAGCAAACAAAGAAAGCCAAAGCCCAAACCAGAGCTCACCTTGATGGCATGAGGGACTCATCATAGGAATTAGACTTTGCACAACTATAAGTGAAAGAGCCAGAGGAGGGGAGACAAGGGAGCAGAGGAGTCAGTAACAATCCTGAAAAATGATTACAGGTGGGCACCGTGGGGCTTGCTGGGAGGCAGAGAAGCGAGGCGTGCTGGCCCCTGCAAGGGGAAACTTCATAGCCTCAGGGCAGCTACTGGCGGCGTGCCTGGGGCACTGTGGCCGGCCAGGCCAGCATTGCCAAGAGGAGCTGAATGTGACAGAGGACAAGCTGGAACCCAACAAGCGTTTCTGCATCGGGCTACAGCCATGTCCCCCCTTCAGGGAATAGCAGCCACTGCTTCACTGTCACCTCCCCGTCCTCAAGCGGTTCCTCTTCTGGCCCTTTCACACAGGAACGCTGTAGGGCAAGGGGTTCCAGGAAACATAATTTCAGTTTAACCACGCTGAAAATAAAACTTGGACCAATGAATGCAGGGAAGCAGCAAGTCGGAAGGAAGCCAGGCACCAGCACCAGGGAGCCCCGTTTCAGGCCAGCTCACGCCCGGGCAACTGGCTGAGAGAGAAAGAAGTTCAGCGTTGCTCCTGCTGCTGCAATTTGGGATTTCCGTTCCTTCGGCTGAATGCCTGTCTCAGCTAAAACACCCTCTGCTTTTTCCATTGCACGTGTCACTTTATAATTCAAATCCCTCCAAGTTGGCGATCTGCTAGTTGCCTTTCATTCTGCATCAGGCCTGGGCTTCCCATTCTGGTTGGCAACTCCCGCACGGGCTGCCAGGGCCGGGCTCGGCCTTGCCCATGCTCACAGCTCACTCCTCGGGGGCTACAGGGAGTCTAGGTCTTTTCTCCAGGCAGAAGCGAAACTCTGCTTTCACGAAGATCCTGTGTTTTCTATTGTGAGCCCCACCTGCCTCTCTTGCCTCCTTCTCCCTGAACTGACCTTAGGTGTGCCCTTGGCCCCTCAGCCTTCCTTCCTCTGGCAGAGCTCACTTACGCCGTGTGGACACCTGACTCCGTAAGGAGGCTGTGTCTCCTTAGCAGCCTCCTTCACAGCCAGTTGTGTGAGTGGTCTTCAACGCTCGGTCAGCTCCTGAGGGCCCAGGGCGTGCTCTGCTGCCTTAACCAAAAGGCGAAGCCGCCCCAGGGCCTGCAGCAAGCTAAGCTCCCATGACAGAGACTCTAACTTGCAGTGGTTTAAATAAGATATTTATTTTTTACTCGTGTAACAACCCTAGGATGAGGGGTTCTGGGCTGACAGGCCAGCCATCCAGGGACCCAGGGACCACCCACCATGTCACTCTGCCTGCCCACATGGTATTGTCCTCCTCTGCGTGGTCAGGGCTGGTCCCTTGCCACGTCTGTGTTCACATCCCTGCAGGTGTGGGGAAACAAAGGAAATAAGGAAAAACATGTTCCCTTTCAGCAAATAATGTGGAAGTTACACATACCGCTTCCGACGCATCCCACTGGTCAGAACTGAGTCAGGGGGGCCACAATGTGGCTGGGAAGTGTCGTCTCTAACGGGGTGACTGTCTGCCAGGTAAACTCTATTTACTGCAGAAGACAGGGAGGCTAGATTCAGGAGGATAACCAAGTCTGCCCGCTCCCACCCAAGACCTAGAGGATAATCACTCTCTTCTGCTTCCCACTGCCCACTTCTGATAATATTCCTTCCCCATCCCAGGAAAACACGGAGGGTCTACCCAGAGAATTCTCCCTAACAATGTAAAACTGGTGCCATCTGGTTCAGCAGGTGCTGTCCTCCCACTGACAGTGTCCTTAGCCCTCCAGGGCACATGGCCCTGACTTCCAGCTGTCAGTTCCTGGAAATCCTCACCTAGGGCTCTCTGTGGCTGCCAGGGCCTGCTGTGCGCACAGGGCAGGCCTTCTCTGAGCCCAAGTCAGTTCCGTTCATCTCAATCAGCGCTGACTCAGGCCCCCTGGTCCAGGCTGCATCCTGGAGCTCAGGGATACGGAAGACGCCAGCGCTCCATCAGCCCTCGCCCTGTGCCAGGCCCAGTGCTGAGGACGCTTTAGATGCGGCCTCATTGCATTCTCACGCCGCCCTTGAAGGGCAGTTCTCTCCCTCTCCCCATTGCACACGCAAGGGAACTAAGGCTTTGGAAGCATAAGTACCTACCTGCTCGAATCCCAGCTTATAATCAGCAGGGATGGGGTTTCGGCTGCTGTCATCCGCATCCACGGTGGCTGTGTCAAATAAAAAATGCTCCCTGTCCCAAAAGCCTTCAGTCAGTAGGCCGAGGGGGCAGGGAAGGGAACAGCTAACAATAAATTACACGTTCAAAGCATCAATGATATATGTAAAGAGGATAAATAATGGTTTCTTTCGCCTTCTTCTGGTGGGGATGCATTTGAGGGATGAGCTAAGGAACCGGCACACCAGCCCCTTATGTTTGGATTGTTACCGGAGGGGGCAGCACAATTCTCTATTTTCAAGCTACCATTATTTTGAATTTTTTTACAGCAATCGAACTCTTTTAACTCAGTGCTTCCCAACGTTTTCGCCTCATGGAGTGCATAGAAAATGTCAGTATTGATACGGCACACTCGGGTGAAGTTAGGATTTGGGAATGTCTGTAGGGGACTGGGTGAGATGCCTAATTGCATTTCCTTGGTAGTACATGATTATGGAAAGAAATCAAATACAAAGCATTTAGCAAAACAGTATGTATTGAATTAGAATAAAACTTCCAAATAACATCTTTTCAAATTTTTTATGAGAAATGGCATACTTTTTATAATAGATTCTAAATCCGAAACGACCACGAAATTCCTGATTATGTTTTCTGATTATGCCGTCTCCACGTTCGCCGCTAACAAGAGCTTCTCATAAATATTTGCTGCGAACGGGAGGGATCTCTATCATTTTTCCCTCCAAATGCCAGCAACTCATGTCTTGCTCTTAATAGAATTAGGATCCTTTACATTATAACTAATAATACCATTGTCCTCTAAATCTAAGTTCTGTGCTGTTTTTATTTTTTGACAAAATGTAATGTTGAAATTTCACGTCATCATCTAAAGGGCTTGAGACTATGATAGTACTTTGTTCTGGCCAACTGTTTTAAGGTTATGATGAAATTTTTTCCAACACACACAAACTTTGCTCTGTTAGTCTTAATACTTTTTCCTTTGAATTCAAATAATAACTCCAACTTCGTTCACCAGTAAGCCATTTATAATTTCCTTCCCCAAAGGTAAGTTTCTTCTTCGAATTCACAGATGTGGTTAGCACATATTAATACTGTATCAGGGGTCCCCAAGACCACCCTCGTGTTCATGATTTGCTAGAAGAACTCACAGAACCCAGAAAAGCTGGTAGCCTGGTGTGCTCCTGGTTATGGTTTGTTACAGTGGAAGCTTACAGATGAAAATCAGTAAAGGGAAAAGGCTTGTGGGTGACATCCAGCAGAAATTAGGCATTCTCCCCCCAGTAGCATCACCCAGAGGGCACCTAATTCTGCCAGCAATGATGTGTGAAAATGTGGGCAAAGGGCTGCCAGCCAGGGAAGCTCACCTAGCCTTGGTGTCTGGGGTTTTCAATTAGGAGCCAGTCACGCAGGGATGCAGCACCTGCATGGCTGACCTTGGCTACTAAACCTCCAGGTCCCCAGTGGTCAAACTATGCAGCGTGTTCCAAGGACTCGGGGATACAAAAACTCTTTCATTGGACAGGACATTCCAAGGGTTCAAAGGTCAAGGGCTAATCTTGAAGACCTTTGGAATGTGCAGGGTTTTGGCAACCTAGGGCTTGTGAATTAACTTATTACTGCAACAAATATACTTTCAGATGACTCTTACAGTTTTCCATAAAGTTCATTCAAAGACTCAAAATGTCAATTAAGACAGATTTTGAAGCCCATTCTCTATCCTTCAAAAAAATTGCAAAGTGATACTGAGTCACGATTTTCAAATTTTATTTTTATTATGTTTTAAGTTCATAAACTCTTGACAAAACTCTTCTTTGGAGAGTCAGCCCATTTCTGTACGGGACGGCAGAGAGTAGTTTTGTTGTCCTGGTTCACAGAAGCCTGAAGGCACACAGGGCTGAGGGGCTTGGGGTTCAAGTCGCCGTTTCGATCACATCGTCCACGGTGGAGTGCAGATCTTCGAGGACATCTTCACGTACGATAAGTTTCTGAGGATGAAAGACCGTGCTGCTCAGGTCTCAGGGTTTTTGGAATGAACCCGAGAATAAAAAGCCTGCACCTCTTGCTATTGTTGCAGCCACCCCATGAGACCACAAACTCACCCGGCGTCGCCACATGACTTAATTGAAGGTGCTCATTGGCCTCTGACCAATTCCTCCTCGTGAGTTCTGAGAATTCTGCTGGTGCTTCTGACCAGGCTCTGACGACTGTAGTCGTTACTCTTAGCCTGTAATGGAAGTTCTTTCGAGCTTCAGGATTACCTTTGTTTCCATGTCATCTCAGGTATTTTCATTGTGTCTGTAAAATTGTTTGGAAGTGGCAACTTTTCTGTTCTCTGGCCCCAGACTTAGTATTGATAATTTTCATGAGGACCAGTGAAATGAGAGATTGTGAAAGTGGGCAAGATATTTTGACTTTGGCTATTGAGTTCAAGACCTTGCAGCCAGTTTCTTGAGCTCTGCCTGCAAGGATTGTGACAGAGCTCCTAAAAGAACTATATTTCTTATTTTGTAAATACAGACATTTACCAAAGATCAATATTTTCCTGCAGCAGCTGAACGGTTTGCAATTAGGTGTAAGCAGACATGGCCTTCTTCTTTAAAAAAACGTATTGTGGCCCTGGCTGGCGTAGCTCAGTGGATTGAGCACGGGCTGCGAACCAAAGCATTGCAGGTTCGATTCCCAGTCAGGGCACATGCCTGGGTTGCAGGCCAGGTCCCCAGTGGGGACCACATGAGAGGCAACCGCACATTAATGTTTCTCTCTCTCCTTCTCCCTCCCTTCCCCTCTCTAAAAATAAATAAATAAAATCTTTAAAAAAAAAACGTATTGTTATTTTCTACTTCATCCTCTTATAAGTGAAGATTCCTATACATTACATTTTTATATGCTGTGAGATAGATTATAGTGTGAGTTTTGGGTGTTTTGTTTTTAAGAGAAACTATCATAGTATTGCATTGGCTTAGAAATTAGGTTTCATGTAATCTTGGAATTAAGCTTCGAGAAAAATACAAAGCTTGGCCAACCACACATATCAGTGACAACTTAGACTAGTCCATATTATATTTAAAGAGGCAAATTTGATGAAGGAAGATGCATTACAAACCAAAGAATGAATTCGACCTGTGTCCTATGCAAAATAATACACTATCTTTTACAGTTCTTGAAAAATATAACATGTTCAGTCCAGAGTCTGTCATTATTTTGGTATGGTTGTCTGGGCTCATGCCCATGGAAGAAGAGTACATTCCGGGAGGATCAGAGTATTGGCACATCATTGAGCACTATGAAGAAAGCTTGGTTCAACGAGATATCATGTTAATTCTCGGGGACACTGGCGGGGCACCTGCCACCGTGTGGGATGCAGCATGGGAGCAGATGGCTTGGGAATCTGCACGAAGCAGGTGGCAGACTGAGGAGTGCAGCTCAGGGCAGAGTCTGGGGAGTGCACTTGGGTGTGGATGCTCTCACTGGGACTGTGGACTCTGGATGGTCCCACTAGGACAGGGACTGGGGGTCCTCAGGGAATGTTAACGGTCTGAGTGGTTTGCAGGTAAGTGGAGGCAGAGATGGCCTGGCTTTTCATGACAAGTTTTGTGGGACAGAAGATTTCTGGGCCAAAGGATGGAACTGGGGGACCCCAGACTGCACATGTGAGATCACCCTTGGTATATTTATTGTCTCTTGATTGACAAACATTTTTTTATACTACTGTGTGGAGTGATTCTGATGACACTCCGATTTTAATTAAAAAGTTGTCTATTGTGGTGGGAGAATAATTTTCCATAAAAATTATATCTGTTTAAATATAAAGTACTTAAGGTTACTGTAGGCCTTTATGACCAGAGGTCTTCTGCCTCGCTAAGAATATTTTATACACGTTGCATTAAACTTTGACAAAAAAAGAATTCAGTAAGCAAAATAGGAAGTATTAAAACTTAATTTCATTTAACTTAGTAATTAAAATTCCAAAAATCGACAACATATAACGATTGCTCATATTAATGTATGATAAAAGTATTTTGAAATCAATTTCCTGGAGCTGTGAAGTCTTACATTCTCTTGAATAATTGATTTGATTGATTGACTTTCTATTAGTTCCGGTTTTAGATAAAAATTTGTGTTTTTATTCATAATTATTGTTATTGATGTATAAAATACGCACAGTGAGGGGCGTGAAGTGCAGCTACGTATGTGCCAGATCCAGGGCGAGACCATTCCCATCCTCCTAGAAAGCAGCCTTACCCCCGCGCAGGTAACCACTGATCCGGCTTCTGCCGCCAGAGCTGAGATTGCCTGTCTGAGGACTTTGCACGGATGAAACCATACAGCATGTGCCCTTTTATCTGGCTTTTTCACTTAGCAGTGTGTTTGAGAAACCATCCTTGTGGCTGTGCATGGCCATAGCCCAGTTCTCTTCGGTGCCAAGTGGCATTCCACTGTGTGTGTTTGCAACAGTGGATTCACTCGTCTGCTGAACACTTGGGCTGTTTCCAGTGCAAGGCCATGGTGAATAAAGCTGCTACAGACAGACACACCTGTGCACGTCTTTTCCTTTCTTTTCTCCCATTGTGCATCCTTCTGGGGACACGGACACTCACTGCTGCCGGGTAAGCGCAAACCCAGGACTGCAACTGCCAGTCAGAGTGGGCAAATGTTTAACCTTGAATATTTCCTCATTTTTAAAAGCAAACAGTAATTCATTGTAAAATTCCACCAAGAATCAATCTGTGTTAAACGGTACCATTAAAAATCAATAGTTATTCATTCAATCAAAAACAATGAAAAAATGGACAAACTAATTATTTTCACTATGGAAACACAACAGGAAGTAGTAATAATATCCATACTTCTATTTTTTAAATGTGGAAAATAAGAGAAAATCAGTTAAAGAAACATCAATATTTTGTATGTACTTGCAAAATAAAACATTGTGGATGTGAAACAAACCACGACGAAGGTTGTAATCAGACCACCTGAGGGGGTTTGATGGGCACCTCTCAGGAGTGTGGCAAGACGTGGCCACGACAGAGCCTTTCCGACAGCGGCGTGCTGTGTATAAAATCTCAGCCACGTAAATAATTGTGACCAAATTCAGGAAGTTTGCAGAGGGAACAGCTAAGTGTCCAAATATATTTTCAGCAGCAGTATGTGGTTGGACAAGTCAGCATGCCCAAAGCCCATTGCCGACTCGCCAGTTGGACAGCTCTGTCCAAACTAACAGAAACAGTGATTCCAAGACAAGATGTGTTCTGTGGCCAAATAATTTTGGAGGATTCTATACTGAAGTTACACTACAAGTTTAATACTGCAGGAATTCTCAGAAACTTTAAGATTCCATTGCCCACTGTGGATTCTTTTTGACTTCGAAATAAAAGCGGGCAAAGCACAGACACGGGAGGCGCACTTGAGTAGAGACAGGTGTTCTTACATAAGGTAGGGTCGGGGGGAGTGTCAGTTCAGGATGGTGCTCAGCTGCATGGAATGAAAAGTCAACAATTTTATCAGATAGGGGTTTATTATCCTTCATAAAGGAGTCTGGTCACACGCATCCCAGGCTGGTGCAGCTGCTCCACAATCTCACCAGGGTCTCAGGCGCCTTCTGTCTTTCTGCTCTGTCATCCTCAGCATGAAGCTTTTAGTCTCACATTTACCTCACTTGTAATCAGGCCTCATGATTACAAGAGGGCTGCTTTACCTCCAGCCTCGGGTTCACATTCCAGGCAAGAAGGAAACAGCAAGGAGGAAGAGGTGATAGCTCCATCAGCAAATCAATGCTTTCTCAGAAGCTTCCAGCACACTTCTACTTACATCTCAGTGTCTAGAAATGGCTACCCCTAAGAAGGAAGGAAGACTGGGACATGTAGTTTTTTAGCTTGGAACATTGCCTCCTTGAGCAAAATCAGATATGGATTTACTTATTCTGGTCTCAGCTGACTCATATTTCTCTCATATTTTTCCCCTTGATGCCGCTCTTCAGCCTTCTTGATTGTAACAGGTAATGTTACTGCTCTGCCCAGATGCCTCTTTTCTCACGGTGTGTGGTCCTCAGGTTCATATGCTTTTGTTTCAATACCTGGTCCCCGTAACTTTTGGGGGGTGGGGCTGTCCTCAGCCTACCAGAGCCCACTTTTTTAGAGTAGAAAAACAGCTCTTTAAAATCCATGAGCATTTATTGAGACACCAAAGATGAGTCAGGAGCTCCCAAATTGCTCATGGTCTCAAGGACCCAGACCCCCGCAAACTAGTACGTATGTGCACTGGGAAATTGCTGTAGTGGCCTGTGCGCAGGGCTGTACAGGCAATCACCTCTGCCTGGGAGAGGCCAGGAAGGCTTCGTGGAAGAGGCCACGTTTGACTTTAAAGAAAGAGTAATGCTTTTTGCAGGGAGAAGGTGGTCGCAGTTGCATTAGGAATATTAGCACGTGGGAAGGCATAAAGTCCATGGCCTGGCTGTGTGGATAAAACAGGTGCCTGAGGATAGCGGCGGGCAACTGAGGGACAGGTGTACAGGGTGGGGCACATGTAGGTTTACAGTTGTGAGTGGGGGAACACGGAATTTATTTTGTATTATTATTAATTATGGTATTATTTTCCATACAAACAACTGTAAACCTACCTTTACCAACCCCGGGTGTGTGGTGGTGGGGAGGGCAGACAGAAAAGGAACTTGAATGTTTAGCTTTGTCCCGAAGGCAGTGGAGAGCCATGGGTGGGGGATGGACAAAGGGGTGTATGGTCAGAACTGGGTTTTAGCCAGTTACCTCTGGTGGTGACGCTGACAAGGTCCAGAGGGGAAAGAAAGCCCATAAAATCCCTGTCACCCATCCACTCGCCGGGTGCAGACCTGAGCTGTTGGCACCAGAGGGCGCTATGACCCAGGACAAGGGCCTCCCGCCTTCCCTGACCTCTTCGCAGGCACTTCAGCAGACACTTTCAGTCAGCTTGGCACCACTGTCTGGCTGTCAGCACACAAGGCCTTGGGATATCTTTTGTATTGCCTCTTGTTATTTGACTTTCTCTTCTCTTGTAATAATAACTGAAAACGAGGCACTGCTGGAGGTGCAGTGGGAAATAAACAGGGCAGATCCCTGGTGTCTTAGAGCACTTGGTCTAACCTCAGGTTCTCAAAATGTGATCCCAGGGCCAGCAGCATCAGCAAGTACTGTGAACACATGAGCAATGCAGATTCTCAGGACCCACTCCAGACCCACTGAATCAAACACTCCGGATCCAGGCGGGGCCCAGCAATCTCTGTTTTCACAAGCATTCAGATTGATTCTGCTGCATAGTCAAGGTTGAGAATCACTGGGGTGAGAAAGCACTGCACAACGCAGTGAGTGCCCTCAAAGGAGTGAGTCCAGTGTGCTGCAGAAGGGCCCCAATTCAGAGGAGCAAGGGCCACACGGAGACTTCCTGGAGGAGGTGTCATAGAAGGAGGCAGTCAGGCGGGATGGGGGGTGGGTAGAGAAAGTCATTCCAACCAGAGAGAACAGTTATGCCAAGGTCCTAAGGAGGAGAGCTTAGTCTGTACCAGACTCCAGCTGGAAGGGACTCACACAAAGGGACTCAATCTTTGTCCCCTTGGGGACACTCCTGATTTCTCTCTGGGGGTTTTGTGTTTTAAAAGATATTGTCTTCCAAAAGCTGCCCTAAATAATTAATCATTCATTCACTTCCTACTACTTATTAATCAATATATAGGTACAGAGATTGTAATTAGGATGCGATGTCCAGACTTCCTAGCCTAAATTAATCATGATAGTAACTACCATTTGCCAAGGGCTGACTTTGGGCCAGGCTGGGTGCCAAGCATTCTATGTGCGTTAGCTTATTCCACCTCAGCTTCTGGGGGGTACTGTTATCAGCCCATTTCACTGAAGAGGAAACCAATGCTCAGGAGAGGCTAGTCACTTGGCCCAACTAGGTGTGACCTAACCTAGGTCAGCCCTCCTGCACAGCAGGCTCAACCAAAATGCTTTCCTGCTTCTTGGGAGTGATGGACTTCAGTCCCCCCAAAAGATACCTAGCCTGTCAGCACGTAGTCTCATCCTGAGCAGATGCACAATTCCTGCTACGCATTTAAAAGTACCAAAATAGCTCATGGTACCCATTTCTATCTTGACAGTTCCCTCAGGTTCTGGTACTCCAGGTCAGAGTCCCTGAGCTAGTCCAACATTCTCTCTGTCTATATAGGAAAGAACACGGAAGCCCGCGGATGGGCAGTGAAGTGGAGGCAGGCTTCCGGGGCCCCTCTGAAAGCATCCCCTGATATCAGGAAACTAGAAAAGGAGTCTGGTCCTTGGGTCATTATCCCCCATCTCCTTTCCCCCTCTCTCTGCTGCCCTCCCTTGCTCCTTCCTGCTCAAGTGTCTACCAAGCCCCTGCTCCATGCCAGGCCCTGGCCATTGGGGAGACAAGGCAAATAGGAACGTGGAGCCAGCCTGTCAGTTTCCTGTGGGCTGTAACATGTTGCTTCCACATGCTTTAATTAAGCTATCTCCACCACAAAGGCAATTCTCTCACTGATGTCATCAGTAGCAACACCAATTATATCCTCACCCACTGGCTTTGCCAGATAGAATATAGTACAGCCTGGCCCTCCTCCCACTCCACCTCTACCCACCCCTCTGCCCTCCGTTTCTAAGGACAAGCTCCATGCACCATTAGCCCTACTCACAGTGTTTAGGGGGTGCTGGCTGCCTCCTCCCTTTCTCAAAGGCTCTGTTTGGTAAACTGACTTGCTGTATCTGCCCTTCCTCCCCCCTGCCCTCTGGCCATGGATGGCTCACTGCCAATCTCTTTTCCTACTTCCTGACTGCCAGTTTTATAGCCAGGCTTTACCATCTGCCTGGTGGGCGAGCTTCCTTAGTCTATGTTTGTGTTAATAAATTAGGTCAAGTAACATTCTCCCTGCTGGCTCCTAGGAATACAAGCAGTTAGACCCGGTGCCTGCCATGGGGAGCTCGCCGTCTGCTGTGGAAGGAAGGCTGCTATTACCATGCTGTGAAGGGGAGACCAGCAAGGTAGCTTAACTGCTAAGGGTTCGCCTGGACTGCATTTGGAGTATACTTACTACGCTCCAGCGAGTACTGAGCAAACACAAGTGGCCTGTCCGGCTCTCTCAGGAAACAAGGCAGTCCTTGCAAGTGCTAGCTCCAAAAGGAAGCCAGGATTCTCGGTGGGACGTCACTAACTGCCAGGAGAGGGAAACGTGATCCAGCAGACAGCCCTATGTTAGCAGGCTGAGAGTCCGTCTTCAGGGGCAGACTTTTAGTAACCAGCTCACAGACACAAACTGTCGGTTAAAATGTATTTAATGAAGGTGATTTTTATTTTTCAATATTTTATTTATTTATTGTTAGACAGAGGGGAAGGGAGGGAGAAAGAGAGGGAGAGAAACATCAGTGTGAGAAAGAAACACCGATCGGTTGCCTCTTGCGCGCGCCCCGACTGGAGTAGAAGCAAACCTGCAACCCAGCCCCGCGCCCTGACTGGGAGTCCAACCAGCGGCCGTTCCCTCGGCAGGAGGACGCCCACCCGACGGAGCCACACCAGCCAGGGCTAATAAAAGTGATTTTCAAATTGCTACAAAAGTAATATGGGTTCATTGCAAACATTTTAAGTGATAGAGAAATAAAATGTGGATTTCAAACTTTGCCTCAATCTAAATCACTGTTAACACTTTGGTGTATAAATTTCCAATATATATGATCACATATGTGTGTGTTATATACAAATATATATGGAGAGGATGAAAGATCATTTTAAAATATAAATAAAAATGTAACATTTAAATATGTTATAAAGTTATCTATATAATAATATCATAGGTATAGATAACATACATGGTAGTCAACTTGCTTATTTTTTCAAAATAGAACACCAAACTGTGGGCATCTTCCCAGGCTGGCATGTGTAGAAAGATCTCTCATCCTTTATCAGCTCTCTGCTATAAACACACCGCGAATTCCTCCATCCTCTGCTGATACACATGTATTTCCAGTCTTTTGTTACTACAAACAATGCTGCAAAGAATTTCCTGTGTATTTATCTTCGCTCACTCCTGCCAGTAGTTTTATAAAATAAACTCTCAAAGGCGGAATTGATTACATCAAAGAACACACATATATAAAGCCTTGGTAGAAAATGATAAATTTCTCTCCAAAAATAGCGTACCCAGTTTGCATTTGCCCAGCAGCGACAGAAAACCTATAGATGCTCCGCCCCAACACCTTCGAATAGTCGCTAACCTGACGCATGAAGAATCTTACCGCATCGTTGTTTCCATTTGGATCATTTGCTTCCTGTGGAGTCCAGCACCTCCTCGTGTGTTTATTGGCCATTCGAATGGCATCTGCTGTAAAATGTATTTTCCCATGTTATTTGCCTACTTTCCTTATTCATCTTTTTCTTTCTTACTTTTCTTCTTTTGTACTTTTGTAAAAAGTTGATTTGTGCAAGTTCTGTGCATACCAGGTTCTTAGCTCTCACCTGTCCTATAAAAGGGAATTCAGTATTTTCTTCAGCTGAGCATTTGTTATTTGCTTTGTATGGATGACTTTTCTTCCTGTATAGGAGTTTACAAATATTCATGTAGTCAGATGTGTACATTTCTTTCTTGATAATTTCTGGGATTTGTGTCATGTTTTAGAAAGATTTTTCTCCACTCCATGATTATGGAAATAAACATTCTCTGATATTTTTTCTATTATTTTTATTTTTTCAAAGATTTTATTTATTTATTTTTAGAGAGAGAGGAAAGAAGGGAGGGAAAGAGGAAGAGAAACATGGATGTGTGAGAGATACATCCATCTGTTGTCTCTCGCACGCCCCGAACTGGGGACCTGGCCCACAACCCAGGCATGTGCCCTGACTGGGAATCGAACTGGTGACCTTTTGGTTCCCAGGCCAGCACTCAATCCACTGAATCACACCAGCCAGGGCTATTATTATGTTTTTAAAAAATTTGTAAATATTTGATCCATCTGGAATTTATTTGAGTGTACAGTATGTAGTGAGATAGGGACACAGCTAGATTTTTTTCCCAAATGCCCAACAATTGTCCTAATAGGTATTTTCCCCTCACATATGTGAAATGCTACCCTCATTATACACCAAACTTCCTTATATGTTTAGGTCTATTTGTGGGTTTTACTTTATTTATCTCTTTATCAGTTTTTGAGCAAGTTACACACATTAATTATTGTAACTTTTATTACACTGACAACTTTCTCAAACCTCTCTCTCTGTAAGACCTTAGCAAATCTGCTGGTGAACTACACACCTTTCCTCCGGCTTTAAGTGTCTTTAGAATGCAGTCGAACCATCTATAAAGTGACTCTTCATCCCTCTGATCACATACACTTTCTTATTCATCACATGCTTGCTGCGCCCCTACCGCACGCCAGGGGCCGCGGTGGGACCCGGAGAGACCTAGGACACGACCCAGACGTGGGCCCCGCCTCCCGGACGGATCTTAGCGGTGAATCCTCAAGGTCGCTGCACTTCCACAGTTCCCGAGTGCCAGGGACTCTGCGCTGTCGCCCAGGGACTCCCCCGGAAGCCATGCCTGGACCTGCTTGCTTTCAGATGCCCCTGAGCCGTGGCTCGCCAAGGCCAGCGGTAACAAGGCCAAGCAAAGTTGGATTTTAAATAAACCTGGCTTCCTCTCCAACATTGTTGAGAGACCTTTATCTAAATCACTGTGTTCCCATCAGACAGGAGAGAGCCAACGCAGACAGGGTCTTCAGGAACAATGGTGTGCCATGAGCTCTAGGAAATTGATTTTTTTTTTTAAGATAGAGGAACAGCATATAAAAAAGAAATTGAGAAGACTAACTTACCCTGAAATGATCTTTGATTCTCAGCGGCCGAGAAGACAGTATGGGGTCCATGCGGGTGTGTGGCCTGAGGCCGCCAGTCGGCTTCTCTGGACTCGGCCTCAGGAGCACGCAGGGCCAGCACACAGGCACTGCGCTGAGACCTTTGCTCACCCTCAGTGTTGTCTGGCCCTCAGAACACCTTCGTTAGGGAGCTTCATGACCGCCGGTTCACACCCAGAAACCCAAGATTCAAAATGGACATTGGTACGCCAGGAGCCGCTGGTTTAGAAGGAGCAGAGCTGGTGCCCTGCTGCGCGCCAGGTACTTGGAGGAAGAGCGAGGAGGAGGGACTTGCGTCACCAGAAGTCAGGACTTGCCGTGAAGTCACTCTGTCAAGGCAGTGTGGTACTGACATAAGGACAACCAGACTGACCCGTGAGAAGGAACAGACTTCCAGGGCCCGACCCGCACGTGTGCGCGATTTCCGTACACGGCAAAGGTGGTATATCCTGGTGAAGAGAGAAAAGATGTCCAGAAAATGGAACTGGAGAAAATGACCTTAAAACATATACCACGATCAGCTCTACATGGATTATGGACTTAAATTTGAAAAATAAAACATTTATTAGAAAATGTGGGTAAATATCTTTTGGAGGTTGGAATAGAGAGAGATTTCTTAAGGCCTCATAGACTACTAGCTGTGAGATGAAAGACTGATAAACTTGACTGTAGTAAAATTAAGAACTTATGTTCAACCAAAAACACCTTAAAGTAAAAAGACAAATAATCAAGTAGGAGGGGAAAAAGTCTCAAAACACACAAGCAACAAAGGATTAATATGAAGAGTACATAAAGAACACCTACAAATCAGTAGAAAGAAAACTTTTGAAAAAAAATGGACAAAAAGTATGAGCATGCTCTTCCAGAGAGGAAGAAACACCGCCGCTAAGTGTGAAGACACCTTAAACGCTGGTAGTGATGGGGGAGTGCGAACCGAAGCCTCCACAAAGCACCGGTTTACATGCGTTCAATTTACAACAGTCAGAAGTCCGACACCAAGGGCTGGAGGGATGTGGTGAAACCGTTGTGGGGAAGCCTGGCTCTCTCCTCTGAAGCTGAACGTAGCTTCTGACGCAGCAGCTTTACTCAGAGCGGGCTTTTCACGTGGCAAAGCCTGGAAACCTTCCAGGATCAAATGCACTGTTTGTCCATAACTATTTATTCCCTGTTCACCCTTGCCAGGCCTCCCTGCTTGGCAAAGACCCTTCCCCAGCAGACCCTCGGCCTCACAGAATGAGAACTAGAAATAAACGTTTGGTACTCAGGCCATTGAGATATCGTGGTTGCTGGTTCCTGCGGGACTGGATGAAAAATGCCCACCCTCTCCACCCATCCCTGGGGGAGCGATAAATACACTCCGACGTGCTCTCACGTGGTGCACAACAGACAGCAGCCAAAATGAACAAGCTGCAGGGACACGCCTCAAGGATGAATTAATTTTGCCAATCTAACACTAGGGGAGACAAATCTCAGAAATTACATACAATATGATATTCTTTGGTAAAGTTAAAAATGACTAACGTAAGAAGTATTCTTGCCCTGACCGGTGTGGCTCAGTGGGTTGGGCATCGTCCTGCAAAACAAAAGGTTGTTGGTTCGATTCCAAGTCAGGGCACCTGCCTGGGCTGCGGGTTCTGTCCCTGGACGGGGTGCATATGAGAGGCAACTAGTTGATGTTTCTCTCTCACATCAGTGTTTCTCTTCTTTTCCTTCTCCCTCTCTTCCCCTCTATCTAAAAACAAATTTAAAAAGTCTTTTTAAAAAACTATTCTTTTAAGGACTACATATAGTAGCAATAAGGGAATTTATGCTTACTTACAGGTAATCAAGTTACTAGCTTTGTCTTTGGGTAACCAATACAATATGATCAATAACCGAACCAAGTGTGACATGTGTGGGCCAGTGGTAAGAGAGTGTCACAAACCCAGGTTTGTTTTTTTTTTAAAGATTTTATTTATTTATTTTTAGAGAGGGGAAGGGAGGGAGAAGGAGAGAGAGAGAGAAACATCAATGTGTGGTTGCCTCTCATGTGGTCCCCACTGAGGACCTGGCCCGCAACCCAGGCATGTGCCCTGACTGGGAATCGAACCTGCGATGCTTTGGTTTGCAGCCCATGCTCAATCCATTGAGCTACGCCAGCCAGGGCACAAACCCAGGTTTATGGCAACCTAATTCCATGCACCTGGGGTCCCCTTGAAAGTCAAGTAGCAAAGATACTAAATGTTGATCTTGTAAACACTCCCTAAAAATCTTTTCAAAATTTTGGCTTAGAGATTTGAACTTGCTTCTGTGGACATAAATTTTTAGATCAGATTTTGTAACTTTGTGTTTCTATAGAAAGAAGAGAGTGGTGATTCAGCCTTCCCTCTGGCATGGTTTATTTTTCAGCATGAAAAAAATTATTGATAATTTAGACAAGCTTCTTCCAGTCTCACGACTTGTTTGTTATAGGTCACATGTGTAAATTTTTAGGATTGCCAAACTTGGGAACAATCTCTGTCAGGTATCTTTCAGGACAGTTTAAGTTTTCTTTTACACTTAAGTTTAAGTCCTCTCTTAAATGATGAAACTCATTATCCAGTTTGTCATCGATGTCTTTTGCAGTGGTACATAATACATTTTATGTTCTCTTAGTTCAGTAATCTGCCAAGTATGCAAAAAAATTAAATATCTTTGCCAATGTGTCCATGTGATTCAGTCCTTTTTATTTACTGGATTATCAAAGACCCCAGGAAACTTCATACCTGCTTTTCAAATTTATCTGTTCTCTCAATGAGTTGCTGTTTTTGGAATGACCTAAAATTTGGGGGGTACAACTTTCTTCTATTGGCTTCCTTGTTCATTTTTATGGATTTGATTTCATACTCTATTAAGTTTTAAGTATTTACATCAGTTATTTAATAATACGTATTTAAGGATGACCAAATATAAAGGTGTTCCTATATAAATCCAATTCAGAAATCTATAATTTCTCAATTGTTTTGTTGAAACTCAAGAGTCTCTCCTTCAGAGAGGCCTTACCACTCAGCTTGTAGAGGTTTCTGGTCACTTTCCAATCCCTACTTCTCCTTCGGATCCCCTTCATAACAGTGGATCTGATGTTAAGTTATGCACTGATGGGTTTCTTGTTTGTCTCCTCCAGTAGAACCTAAGGAACTTTTGGATCAGTTATATTCCCAAACCCTAGATCACTGATGGGTGAATAAATAACTGTTAGTTGAATGACTGAGTGAGTGAATCTCCTCAGTGACAACAGAGCAGGTCTGCACTGTGGCTGTTGTCCAGATCCTGCCCTCGGCCACTTCCAGGGCTGCTGAAAGCCAGGGACTGCTATGAACTCGCTGTGGTCTAACCCCCACCAAAGCTCCCCACCTTCATCTCTGCACTAAAACCATCTCTATTTTCTTTTAGCTTTTATTGAATTTATTGGGGTGACATTGGTTAATAAGATTATATAGGTTTCATGGGTTTACTTGTATAATATATCATCTGTACATTGTGTGTTCACCACCCCAAATCAAGTTTCCTATTCCCCTTTACCCTCTCCTACCTCTCAAACCATCTCCACTTTTAATCTCTTTTCCATGAAAAAGGAACTGCCCCACCTCTTCTGATACAACACTCAAGTTATCTCTCCACCCAAAGTCTCTGTTCCACCTACAATTATTTTGCCTACTTTTATCTTTTTAATATAGTATGATCTGGCTTAATATATTTTTTAAGTTTTTTTAAGATTTACTTATTTTTTAGACAGAGGGGAAGGGAGAAAGAGAGAGAGAAACATCAATGTGTGGTTGCCTCTCATACCCCTCCTACTGGGGACCCGGCCTGCAACCCAGGCATGTGCCCTGACTGGGAATCCAACCTGTGACCCTTTGGTTCGCAGGCTGGCACTCAATCCACTGAGCCACACCAGGCAGGGCTTGTTTTGTGTCCTTATATGTGGTCTAACTTTGAGAATGTTCCATGTGCACTTGAAAAGAATGTATGTTCTAGTACTTTGGTGTGAAAAGCTCTGAAGATATCAATTGAATCCATCTTCCTTAAGCCATGGTTTTCTTATTGATTTTCCACCTGGAAAATCTACCCATTGATGTCAACGGGGTTAAAATCCCCAAATACAACTGTATTCCTGTACATCTCTCCCTTTAGGTCTATCAAGATTTGCTTCATATATTTAAGTGCTTCAATGTTGGGTGCAGAAAAGTCTCCAAAGGTTATACCCTCTTGTTGGAAGGATTCCTTTATCATTATGCAGTGTCCTTTGTCTCCTATTATAGACTTAATTTTAAAATCTGTTCTGTCAGATACAAGTATTGCTAGCCCAGCTTTTTTTTTAATTTCCATTTTCATGAAATATCTTTTTCCATCAATTTACTTTTAGTCTGTGTGTATCCTTCATTCTGAGATAGGTCTCTTGTAGATGGCATGAGTATGGGTCTTGTCTTATTCATTCAACTACCCTATGTCTTTTGATTGGAGCATTTAAGCCCTTTATATTTAAGATGATTATTGATAGGTGTGTGTGTATTGCCATTTTATTCCTTACAATTATATTCCTCTGTTTTTTCTTCTTCTTCTTAAAGAAGACCCTTTAACATTTCTTGTAATAGTGCTTTGGTGATAATGAACTCTTTTAGCTTTTTCTTGTCTGGAAAACTATTTGAGAGATTTTTCTTGACTGGGGTATATAGAATATGTCCTTGGAGGAGGTGCTTTTTGATGGCCCCCCAAGAACAGAGAACAGATAGGACTTACACAGCTTGCAGGCAGGGAAGGGGTAGCAGGGAGGCGGAAGCTGGGAAGGAGGCTTGGAGCAGGCGGGCTGGCAGGGGCGCCCAAAGTGCTGGGGTAGAGGCTTGTGACAGAGCCAAGCGAGCCCAGTGGAGGGGCTCACTCTACAGACCAAGGTGGGGTCTCCCGTCTGGGCCTCTGGGTAAGTAAACATGTCCCGGGGAGGAAGGACTTTGTGGGAAGTAAGACTAACTTCTGCAGAGCGCAGAGCGGGCAGGCAGGAAATTGCCAAGGGTGTTCAGGAAACAGAAGCATGTTCTGTGGGATATTAATAGGGCTCCACAGTCAAACTCATTTAGAAAATTCTGGATGAACAAGGTGAAACAGATTTCTTTCCTGCGGGCTTTATATGTGCTGCATTTCCAAAAAGGGCTGTAGACTCGTTTATTAACTTGACAGCACATTAGTTATAGAGATGGCAGAAAAGCAAGTGGGTGCAATAGCTCAGGGTGACCTAGAAGCCAGGGTAAGGAATTCTGACATTCCCTTGGAGGCCACTGGGAGAGTAAAAGACCGTTAACCAGGGTGGTGACCTAACCGCAGCTGAGGGGCAGGAGGCTGCCTCAGAGGCCACCGTGGGGAGAGGACATGAGGGAAGGGGGACACGAGCATTCATCGCTCCAGCCACCTTGCTAGCACTTTGCATACACATCTACATTTCATCTTTACAACTCTGCAAAGCTAGGTGCGATTTTTTCGTACTTTAATATTGTGGAAACTGAGGCTCAGGCAGTGTTGCACCACCTGCCAGCACCCAGCGAAGTTGGAGCCGGTTCTCGAATCCAGGTTAGCCAGGAGCATATGGGTGGGCCGCAGCCAGGTGGGGCATCGGGTGCTGCCGAGGCCTCCAGCAGTGTGGCCCTCTCCCAGGACCTAAGCCCAGAGCTATCTGCCACCAACCTACTAGGTGATGGGGCCAGCTCGTGCCCCCTCTCTGGGCCCTTGGTTACCTCATGCATCCACAAGATGATTACTGTTGTTCCTCCCAACTCTGACTTCCTATCCACACAGGTGCTGCCTGGGAGAGTCCTGGACCTGCTCCTCCATTATGGAAATTTGGGATTGACTGTCGTGTATTGCACGGACCAGCCTCATCTAGTCCCACCCTCACAACAACCTGCAGACATTCAGTCAGAGAGGATTTACTCCCTCACCCACTACCCCCCGCCTACCCTATGCCTGGCCCTGTCCCCAGAGCTGCCCTCTGCTGTCTGTAAGGCAGAGACTGCTCTGGTGTCCAGCTGTCCAATATGGAGCCTCATCCCAGGTCTCGCCCGGGCTCGGATCTGCATCAGGTCTACGTACACCAACAGCCCAGCTCCTGCCCAGTCTGCTGGGCTGTCACCTCTGTAAGCCCACAGGCTCAGGGCAGGAGCCCAGGCCTCCAGAGCCTGGATGAAGAGGGGAGGTGTGTGGGGGGGGGAGGGGTAACAGTGACCTTAGTCTGACCTGGCTGTGACTCTTGGTCCTGCCACCTACTAGCTGTGTTACACGGTGCTGGTCATTTTGCTGCCCTGAACCTCAGTTCTCACATCTGCAAAATAGCTCTAATCATACTTACCCTGTTGAGTTGCTGGGAGAATGAAGGCTTTCCCAGACACCCTGCCCCTTCTCATGCTCACTTCCAAATGCCTGCAAAGAGGAATCCAGAAACAAATGAATAAATAATGTGATTTCCTAGATTCCTTGAACTCTGGTGTCAGAGGAGTTCTCTTTCATGCGTCTCTGTATGGCCTGCATGACAATGACAATGACTAGCATCTATCGAGCATGGAACAGGCTCCTCTAAGAATCTCCCTGAGTGTTTTACAGCCCACGGCTGGGATGGACCAGAGCCAGGATCTGGTCCCAGGCCGTGAGGCTCCATGGCCCGCGCTATTAACCACTCCACTATCGGGCTCAGCAGGTTCAGTACAAACCTCTGTGTGTAAGATGGTGAGATCCCAGGGGTTAATAACTGTATCTCCTGCAGGATCCAGAAGCCAGCTCAGACCTAGCCCTGAGTGAGTTTCAGTGAATTCGTGCACTCATTTGCTCACTCACTCACTCACTCTTTCCCTCATTCATTTAGTATCTACTGAGCACCTGTGATACGCATGGCACTGTTCTAGGAGCTGGGGACACAGCAATGAAGAAGGCAGGGAAGACCCTGTTCCCATGGCAACTACATTCTAGAGGTGATTCAGGCACTAAATGCGCAAGCAAGAAAAACTATCAGCCAATGATTCATGCAGAGTTAAAATAGGATTATATGGCCACCAGTGACTGGGTGGCTGCTTTTGATGGGTGGTCAGGAAAGAATTCTCTAAGGAGGTCGTGTTTTAGCTAGGACTTGAATGATAAGTAGGAGGCAACCATCTGCAAACAGGGGGGGAACAGAGCAGCCAAACAGGGAGAACAGCAGGGCAAAGGCCCTGAGATGGGAACGGGCTGGGCGTGTCTGGGGCGCAGAAGCCACGCTGGAGAGCCAGCGAGTGCAGGAGACAGTGAGGCGGGGCACGTCCTGGAGGCTTCCTGACCAGAGGCAGGAGTTTTATTATTTGTTATCACTTTTGCAAGACGTGATGGGAAGCAGTTGGAGGGTTTTAAACAGAGAAATGACATGATCTATTTTTTTTAATTAATAGGCTTTCTTTTTGGAGCAGTTTTACGTTTACAGGAAAATTGAGTGGAAAGTACAGAGAGTTCCCATATACACTCTCATCCCTCCCTCCTCACACACACGCAATTTCCCTCATTAGCATCTTGCATTAATGTGATACATTGGTTATAATTAATGAGCCAACAGTGATACATTATTATTAACTGAAGTCCAGAGTTTACATTAAGGTTCCCTCTTCGTGTACATGGGTTTGACAAATGTATAATGAGCAGCATGTATGCACCATCCAGGGCACAAAACATCCCCCTGCACCCCCTACTCACCCCTCCCTCCCCGCGAACACCCTGGCAACCGCTGACCTTTTCAGCGTCTCCATAGTTTTGCCTTTTCCAGAATGTCATGTATTTGGAATCATCCAGTGTGTAGCCTTTTCAGATCAGCTTCTTTCACTTGATCGGGCTTTTAAAAAGGCCATGTTAGCTGGTTCGCAGAGAACAGATTGGAAGGGGACAATAATAACAGCAGGGGGGTCAGTCAGGAGGCCAAGCAGTTGTCCAGGGGCTCAGACAAGCCGGCGGCTGAGCCGGCGGGGCCAAGTGTGCGGCCAGGACACCTGTGGAGGCCGGACTGCAGACAGACTCCCCGCAGAGGGAGGACTGGCGGGAAAGGATGGATAATTTCTCCTCGAGGTTCAACCGGGTCCTGGATAGAGTGGTGGAGTCAAGTTTTCATAAATACTGGGTTTTTTTAAATTACACTTACTTAAATACCCTTGGTTTTCCCTTAGAATTAAAGAAATTGATCCCGCAGGATTTTCCGGTGTGCCTAGCACCACACGGTGAAGCGGTAGCCAGGTCTGCCAGGGGCGGCAAGCTCCGGTCAGTCTACCCCCTACCCCTCCACCTCCAGCTCCAAGTCATCAACTGCCAGCTCCCCACCCCTCCTGGGCCTTTGTTAAGTATTTTCTCTCTTGTTGGTCGTCTTGTTGAATAATCAATAAACCGTTAACAAAAGTAAAAGGTTTCCAGACTTATACGCTGATTCCCTGCCTGGGTAGCGTTCCCCTTCGCCCTCCTTAAATCCCTCCTGGCTTCTCATGGCACCTGGTGGGAAATCCGTCTGGAACTACAGCTCAGCAGAACCTCTTGTTACCTTACCCTGACCCCCTGAATTAGTTCAGTTTATTAAAGCCAAAAAAGTGGTGGGGATTTGATGGGTTTCTTACAGAGGAATCTCCCAGATTGAAGGATGAGGAGCTGGATAAACAATCAATTTGAAGGACAAGTTCAGGATCCAGTGGAAGCACACTGCTTTCCGGGGACAGGGCTGCAGTGACTCAGTACCGTGTCACTCCACTCCCCCCGCCCTCCCAGAAGGCAATGGGTGGTCCCAGCTTGGGTCCGGAGCACCACCTGCCCCTGAGCTGATCAGTCGGATCTTGCCGGTGGTTGGGGGAAGCACGGTGGCTCGTGGTACAAACCAGGTGGCTGCCAGTGAAGGCAAAATCTCCACGGGAGATGGAGCTGTTGGTGTCCCTCCAGGCACATTGGCATCCTGTCCCCAGGGGCCCCTAATTCAACCACAGCACTTCTCAGACCGTCTGGCATTCACTCCTTGACCTGTGCTTCTCTCTCACTGGACAGTGGGATCCTCAGGGATTGAGCCTCGACTTGCTTAGTTTGGCATGCTGTAGCAATCCTGTCCAGTTGCTGCCCTCCCTTCTCAACATTAGCTAGAATTGTTAGCTAGGCTCACAGCCACCCGAAGGAATGACATGTCCCAGTCTACCTTGCAGCTAGGAGTCACCGGGTGACAAAGTTCTGACCAATGCCTAAGAACGGAGGCAATGTGGGCAGCTTCCAGTCATATCTTTCCTGCAGAAGAGCATGCCCTTCCCTTCCTGTCCTCATGCTGCTGGCCGAACTGTGGACGTGGTGGTGTGCCCCATCAGACCACATGGAAAAAGGGAACTTCCCCAGGAATGGCAGAGCCACCAGGCAGAGAGATCCCGGGTCCCCAACACCCTGAAGCTGCCACATCAGCTTTGAACTGCTTACCCCCAGAATATCTGGAGAGGTAATAAAACCTCTTTGCTTTGTGACCCTCCTTCAATCTAATATAATCCACACTAATAACCGTGCTTAACACAGTGACTGACACTTAGTAAGTGCTCAACACGTTATGGTTGAATTATTAAATCAATTACAAAAAAAGAAACCCCTAATTCCAGCATTTAACACAACGACTGTTTGCACATTCCCTCTCAGCTCTTGTCTATGTGCACTTGATATTTTAATAGAGGTATAATTAGAGCAGAAATAGAATTTTATATCCAGCCTTTTCCCTTTAATAGTAATTGCATAATAAACATTTTCCACAAGTCATATTAGCATCGTTTTAAGTGGGTGTATAATTTTCCACCGAAGAGAGCGACCATCATTTACTTAACGTACTGTGCAATATTTGAGTACATACATTTTTTTCCACTTTTTGTAATTACCGGGAATGCTGCAATGTTATGACTCTAGTTTTTTATCCCATATTTTTGACGATTCCCCTGAGAATGGGATTGTTGTCGTTTCTAGTATCTTAGATCACCCTCTTCCTTCACCAGCCACTCTTAAGCCTTTTAACTTCAGTTAAATTCTGAACCACGGTGATGATGAGAACAACAATTACAACAACTACAGCAGCAACCGTGCGCATCGCCGACCACTGACCCTGTAACTGCCCCGCCTGGCCCTTGCCGCGCACGCGCATCTGACATCTGTGCGCGCTTTCAGCACTCGCTGCGCGCCAGGCAGAGGGAGTGGCGCGAAGTGCCCATCTGAGCGTCAGGCTGGATTCGAATCTCAGCCAGACTGCTTCCTAACGACGGGACCTTGGACAATTACCTAGCCTGTCTGTGCCTCCGTTTCCTCACCAAGGAAATAGCCCTGGCCAGCGGGGCCAGCTGGTTGGGGCATCCT
Source organism: Trachops cirrhosus (assembly GCA_028533065.1). Taxonomy (NCBI): domain Eukaryota; kingdom Metazoa; phylum Chordata; class Mammalia; order Chiroptera; family Phyllostomidae; genus Trachops; species Trachops cirrhosus. The sequence goes on along the minus strand of CM052542.1, from coordinate 24,733,930 downwards.
CCCGCAGCGGAAAGGTCTCAGGTTCGGTGCCTGGTCCGGGTCCGTGTGGGAGGCAACCAGTCGAAGCTTCTCTCTCACGTTGACATTTGTCTCTCTCCCTTCCTCTCTCTCTAAAAGCAATGAAAGAATGTCCTTGGGTGAGGATTTAAAAATTTTTTTTTGATTTTTAAAAATGGGGATAATAATGCTTTCGTCATGGGGTGGTGTGACATTTAAACCAGATAGCGGTAACTGTTCCCAGGTACCAGCCCTGTGCTAAAGGCTTCGCGTTTGTTCCTTGCCCGAGCACAGGATGGTTTCCACCCCCATTTTGCAGATAAGACACCTGAAGGTCAGAGCATAGGCCGCTGCCCAGGGCTGAGCTATTGTGACTTAGGTCAATCTCAGACTTCAAAGCCCCAAGTTCCTTCCGAAAGGATTCCTCCCTTATGGTGCTCATCAAGCCAGAGCCTCAGAAGCCAACTCCTCCAGCATAATCTCCGCTTCATCCGCCCCACCCAACAGCGCACAGCAACTTCCTGTCCTCCCCGCAGTTGTCATCACAGCATGGAGAACCCTAGAGGCTCAGGTCTGAGCAGTAACCCTTTACCAAGCACTGCCTCTGGGCAGACCCTCTGTTTGATGCTTTGGATCATTATCTCATTTAATCCTCAGAACAGCCCTAGACTGTAAGCACCATTACCTTCTCTTCACAGGTGGAGAAACCCAGGCCCAGGATGGTAAAGTGGGTTGCCTAGTGCCACAGAGTTATTGCAGCCAAGCGCTGAGAGTCACCGCCAGGCTGGGAAATGCAAGCCTCCTGTTCTCACCCAAAGCCGCCCAGGATGATGGTTTCCAGGGTGCGGGAAAGGCGTGCTGCAATGGTCCTAGGTTGCCACTGTCTACCCCAGGGCAGTCATGCAGAGGCACCAGCACAGCACCCATTAGGGCCCCCCGGCCTGGCAAGGCCCAAAGACAGGGCCGGGATCCAAGAGAGAGCTGTGGGGGAGCTTCCTGTGCTGCCCCTGAAATAGTCCGGCTCACAGCTGCTGCTCTGGGAGGAGGCAGGCGGGTCCCGGAATAGCTCCTTCCTGCTGCATGATGACCTAGTTAGTAGGTTCCTCTTGTCATGTGAGGCTGGCTGAGCAAGATGTTCACCTGCCTCTCTCCCCAGGGAAAGCCCTACCCAGCGCTTTCCTCTCTCCCCTCCTCCAGGGCTGCTCCCCCTTCTCCCACTGCTCACTCAGCTTAGAAGTCAGGGGAGCGAGTAACAATGCACTGAGGGTGAGGCTTGCTGTCCTCAAAACATGCTCACAAACACCATCACACTTCCTTCTGACAGCGGGCAGGGGGCGGGGAGTCTTAACATCATCCCCTTTCACAGCTGAGGAAATGAAGGCACAGAGAGGGTAAGCAACATGAGCAAAAACACACAGCTGGGAGGAGGCAGAGCCAGGACGGCAGGGCCCTGGGCGTCCCCGGGCAGAGCACTTCTCTCTGAGGGCCCCAGTAACGATGCCTCCCTCACCTGTCCGCTGATGGGTCTCCCGAGCACCTGGAGGCAGAATTGGGCTGCAGAGGTTGAAATCAAAGAATTCGAGGTCCATCAGACCCGGGTGGGGGCTGGGGTTTGAGTTTTGGCATTTATCAGCTCTGTGACTTCAGACAAGTTGCTTTCCCTGTCTGAGACTCAGTTTCCGTATCTGTAAAACGGGATGCCACAGATGAGCTGCTGAACTTCTCTGAGCCTCCCTTTAGCCATCTGTAAAAACCGGGCATGATATAACCTCTTGCACCGATGGGAGGATTGGATGAGGCACAGCCCATGGTGGGTGCTGAGGAAATGTTGGGGAATCTGACCTTGAGTGGTCTAGGCAATTAATCCCAAGACCAGAGGTGCCGTCTTAGAGGCAGACAGACAGGTAACAGGAAAGATGCTGGCGGTCTGGAGGAAACAAGGAAGGCTCCCCGGTGGTGGTGGGGCTGGCGCCGAGGCCTGAAATCCAAGTATGCTTGAGAAAGGCGGAGAAGCTTGGGGAGGTCATCTCAGGCGGAAGACCCAGCAGGACAGAGCCCGGAGGTCGGACTGTGCAGGGCACATGGGCTGGCCCCAATCTCCCATCACTCTTCACAGAAGATGGAAATTCTTCCTCCTCGACTTCAACTCCCAGAGCTTTTGTCCCTGCCCCCACTCCGCCTCGGTGGCTGCTTCCCTGTCTCTCTCTCTCTCACACACACACACACACATTCCCCGCCATCATCCTCATCCCCTTTCACCTGTGTGACTTCCTTCAGCGCACTCACTCATCTCACGTTTCGACATGATATTATTTGGTCATCTGTGCACGTGTGTCTACCTCAGAGAGGCTGTTAAGGCCCTTGAGAGAGAAGCCTCTGTCTGCCCCATTCACTGGAGCGCCCCCAGTTTCTAAAGCGATGGCAGCACATAGTATACGCTCGATAAACAGGGATGAAGTAGGTGATGAGTCAACAGTGGCGAGTCCAGGCCAACAGAGGGAAGGTTGATGCCAAACTGGGGCGGGCCGGGAATAAGGAGTTTGAGAGACTTTTCAAGAAGAAGCAACAGACTTGTGACCAACCAGGTAATGGACTGGTCAAATTTCTGGTCTGGGTGACGGGGAGAGGGGTAGTGCCGTTGGCTGAAACCAAGTCTTTGTTTCTCAAGACTTTGATATATCTCTTCTGGACCAAGTTCCAGGATAGACACCAGGGTCCGGCTATGAACAAGCCCCGCTTCCTCCTCCCAACAAGCCCCTGTTCCCGTGGGGGTTTGTGGAGCAGCAGGACCTCGAAAGACAGAGAGAGGATTTTCACACAGAGAGACCTGGGCCTGGGCCTCTCCTGAGCAATGAGGGGGTGACCGGAAAGGGCGGCAAGAGCTCGGGGAGTGACCAAGAGGAGATGGGGGAGAGCAGGACTGAGAGGCCTCCTCCAGGCACTGGGGTGTTGTTCTGTCCCTTGATGCCCTCTGAGGTCCCTGGGGATGCGGCTTCCTACCTGAATGCCTCCCCTGTGGGCAAGGACAGGGGGAGGAGGAGGGCCCTGAGCTCAACAAAGGGGCATTCTTCTAGCCACCACCCAGAATGAATAGAGGCTTGTTCGCCCTGCTGCCTGGGGAGCAGCCAGGCGCACCAGCCGGCCAGGGACCTGGGCCGCAAGGTGGGAACACGGAGTCCTGAGCAGCTCGCCCAGAGCATTGTTCTGCCCCAGGGTGGCCACGCCCAAGGCTGCCAGCATCTTTTTTAAAGCTGGAGTCGGGGAGGGAGTGGCCACTCCAGAGAGCATCCAGGCCCCTCTGCACCTGCAGGCGGGCCCTCGGGCTCGGGGCCCTGGGGATGGCAGCCCCTAGCCCCTCGCCTCCACAGGGTAATCCCTCCAAAAATCCCCCCTCTTCAGAGCCATCTTGTCTCCCCTTTGACCAGGTCATTTCACAAACATACAAACGAGGTGTTATTTCTTTCATCTTTAAAAAACAAATAAACGAACTGTACTTGGCCCCACTTCTCTGTGGAGTCCCGTTGTTTGCACTGTTCTCTTGCCCTTCAGTCCACAGAGCGATCCCCACTGGCTGTCACCAGCCCCTCCCCGCCCCACAGGCTTCTGCACCCGCTGAACCTCTGACACCGCTCTCGTCCGGGTGTCCGAGGCCTCCGAGTGGCCAAGTGCACTGGTTGGTTCACTCTCCATCTCCCTTGCTCCTGCTCCCCTCGGCTGCTGTCTGGTCTGCCACCTCTCCACAATGTGGGGAACGTGGCAATGATCAGTGGGAGGCCTCCCCTCACCCTGCAGTGCCCACCCGCCATTGAAGAGGGTCTGCCCTCTTCTTTGCGAAGGACTCTGGGTGGCCCACTCCGGGCCAGGGACCCACCTCTGCGCCAATCATTTACTCTAGGGACAGGATCGAGTGAGACTAGACTCTGTTAGCCACGTTGCCCCAAAAGGGGTGACTATAGCCAGGAAGACGTCCTGTGTGGACCCGTAGGAGCGGAGCTGGCCTCTGGACCCACGCTTCGGTGGTGGGTGAGAATGCGGAGGAGCAGGTGAGTTCCACAGACACTAAGGAAGTAGACATTGCATTATTCAGTGACATTTAGAGGAAGGGAGTGAGGTGCAAGAAGGACCCCACCACTGCCACCTCTTCCTGCCAGATGCCCGATTAGACCAGGCTGGCCGAGGCAGAGCGGGGACCCAGGAGGAGTTAACAGACAGCTTTGGCCCCATGAGCAGTGGTGCGGTGTACAAGCATGTGCGCCGGCCTGGGGCAGCTCCCCTGAGTCCTCATCTGCTGTAATCACAGGGGGCAGGGGGCACCCAGGCCAATCACTCAGCCTCTGGAGGCCTCAACTTTGTCCCCCAGAACTAGGAACTACACTACCTGCCCTCCCAAGATTTGGGGAGGGTTGGCTGGGATAAGATGGCTTTGTAACAGTGGCAAGAGCCGTCATTCTTCTTGACAAAGCGATGGCTTCCTTTGATGACTGCGGAGACCTGCCCTGGGCAGACTGGGGGCCTCGGCCTCAGTGTGAGTTCAGTGGGAACCCCCCACCCTCCCTGAAACCTCCCCCTAACTCTTCCTAAAGCCCCTACCTCTAGAAGTCATTGTTCGTCCATGTTCCACGAGCACAGTACCTGAGTCAGAATCGCCTGGATCGCTCCGAAGAAAGGCAGATTTCTGGGCTTCGACCCAATCCTACAGAACCAAAATCCCAGGGCATTGCCCAGGGACCTGTCACGGGCACCCGCTGAGGCTGAGGACCACTGCATTGCCACAGAGCCTTTCACCTCACGGTCCGAGATCAGGGCTCACACCTGCGCTGGCAGAGGGACCTGGGCTGAAATTTGCATTCAGGTGTAAAGGGCCGACAGCTGACCCTTTGCCCAGTAAGGATCCCAATGGGGGGAAGGGGGGGCCAGTGGAAAGGAGGCAGAACCTGAGCAAACAAAGGGAAAATGACTGGAGAAGGAAAGAAGACAAGGAGAAATGTGGGAACATCCAAAGGTTAATTTGCCTTCCCCACAATTTGCCAAAGGCTATAGTACTAGAGCTTAGCGAAGAACAATTTTATTTCTTTATCTTGGTGCGTCCTCGCCCATGAACTTGTCTGACCTCCACTGTAACCTTGGGAAGTAGACAGGAAAGGGATTTCTACCTCCCTCTTCCAAAAGAGGTGACTGAGGCAGAGAAGCCAGGTGGAGTGCCTAAAAGCATTTGTTCATGGAACATTTGCTGACGCCTGATCGGAGGTCTGTCCTGGGTCACAGCTGAATGAGCCCGAGCCTGAACCGGGTCACCAGACCAAGGCACGGAGTCAGCCACTTCCAAGCATCCCCCTGTGTGGCGGGTGGGGTCTCACTAGGCAAGAGATTATCAACTAATTCTTCAGCCTTGCCGATTTCCCCATGTCCTCCTATAAATTCTAGAGACTCCAAGTTCATATATGATCATTTAGGAGAGAAAAGTGATGTTTGTGTTTCATACTGTCAAAAAGGGAGGGTTAGAGAAAAATCTCCTTAAGAGGGAAAAGTTATCACTTTACATCTCTCACAGCCAAAACCAAGGAGAGCAGATACTAGGGCTCCTAGGAGCTCTTCTGTCTGGAGGGCAGGGAGGTGTTTGCAAGGCAGGGCGAGCCAGGTCGTCTCTACATTGCCCTGCCCAGGAGGATGGGAAATGGGAAGAGAGACAGGGAGCTGAGTGAAGCCTGGGGCGGGAGGGCAGCAGGAGATGCGGGGCTGGCAGCCGAGGAGGAAATTCTGGGGCAGAGACAAGGGAAGAGTCCGGTAGGCATACGTATTAGCTTCCGCTCTGCAGTGTGAAAAGCAACACCGTCTCCCATCTTCCGCTGAAAACTTTGGTAGAATCGAGCTTTACTCCCCGAGGCTTTGTGATGTCCTCGGACCGGCTCGTGGGCCTTGGCTGAAGTGCGAGGCCCTCCGTGATGGCGGGTGCAGACTGCCAGCAGAGGCTGCTCCTAGGGCTCTCCACACTGGTTTCCTTCTCCAGGTAATTGAAAAATGGTTCGGCATAAAGCAGAAACAGAAAGGCCTTTTGTCCCGAAACACAATGAATAATGGAAGTCCTGTTGAGTCTCACTAGCGATCGTCAGAGGCGATACTGCTCTTCCAGAGGACTGGAGGCTTTTGGTGGCAGGTTACTTTCGCCCCCAGTCCTTCTGTTTTCCCTGGCTCCAGCCTCGTCAGTCAAGATAACTCTCTGCTAATTCCAAGGACAGCACCGACCCAGGACCTTCCGAGCGCCCAAGCTACCACCCGCCACACACAAAGGGGCTTTGTGGGTTCCTGGTGAATTAAGTGTGGTTGGGCGATGGGGACAAGAAAGAAAAACTTCAGTGATGGGAGCACTGAGACGTGCCAAGTCCCCATTCCAGCAGTTACTGTCCCTTGGTGGCAGGGGGCGGGGTGGGGGGGATGTGGCAGGAGGCTGTGGTCACACTTTTGTAACTGGAAAAGAACTCATGAGGAGCTTAAAAAGTTGTTTTCATCCAAATTGAATTTAAACTGTCTTGAACAAACCCCTAGCGGGATGAGCAGAAAGTCCAGAATTATCTCTGTGGACAATGCCTCCCGTGCCCCGCTGCTCTGACCACTTTGGGTCATTCAAGAACAGCCAGAGCTTCTAAAACCCAAGAGAAATGGACTTGCTTGGCTTTCACTCCCAAGGTGAGGACAAGAGTCCATAGGCTGTCACTGTCACTGCAATTCGGCACCTCTCCCCTAAGTGACCCTCAAGCTGCACCCCTCACTATAGCACTCTCCTGTCCCTGCTCCAAGCAGTGAGTGTGTCATCACCCGCCACCACCCACATCCTGCAGGGCCCTGGTCCACTCTGGGGCTGTGTCTCTAAGTGTCCACGTCATCCACGGTCGGAGCGAGCCGCTTTGCCGTCAACCCCAGACTCCTCTAAGATTTGGGCAATGCCTTTTAAACAATAGATCTTGAACTGCCCCTCTGCAGGGCCCGAACTCGGAATTCAAAACAGTTCACCGGTGGGGGTGGAGTCAAGTGGAGGAAACACCTTTTCTCCTCCCTCACCCTTGGAGGAGAGACAAGAGAGAATTTTTGGCACCTTCTCTGCTAAAGCAGAAAAAGAGTTTTCGGCAGGCAACCCCCACTTTCATCTTTTATTAAAGAGAATCCACGTGTGTTTTGTTTTGTTGTACATGGTTTGTCACCTTCAGAGTTTGGGGAAGTTTTGTGAAGTCTAGGAGAGCGGATGTCTGGGCAGTAATTCTCGAATGGGGGGTCTGAGGTTGTGTTTGGGGGAGACGCAATGCCCAACGACTGTTTTTGAACAGTTGCCATGCCCTCCAAGTACCTTAAAACATTCAGTGTTCGTTTCTGGGTAATCGTGCAAATCTCTCTCTCTTTTTATCTGTCTTCCTCTTGCTATTAAGTTATAAAAATAAGTGCCAAATGCTGCCGATGTCAGCGATGTTTCGTAAGGTGCCGAAGGTCTGTCTGATCTGTAGTAAGAGCTCCCGACCTTTGGGCTGTAGAATGTGGAAGGCTTCAGAGCTACTGAGGAGGGTTAGTGGGCAGCCCTGCGTCCTGTGTGTTTATCACGGACACGCGGATGTCGGGCTGCCAGTTGGACTCTCAGCTCCACCAACATCCTATCTGTGTGAACTTAAAATGTGTCACTTGAATTCTCTGAGCCTCAGTTTCATCATCTGTAAACTGGGGGCGATACTAAAGGCACCTAACTCGTAGTTATTGTGGAGATTAAAATAAATATTACATTTAATATGTTGAGCTCTGTGACTGAGGTAGTGTTGATCAACAAATGTTTATTATTATTGCCATTATTCTAATGGCAATAATAATAACAATGGTAACAGCATTACCATCATTCAGATACCTATTATTTTCCAGACACTGTGCTAGGAACTTCCCCTCTATTATCTCAAATCCCCCTGACACTCCTACTTTCTATAAAGTGAGGTCCAGTGACCTGCCCAAAAAGAGATTGTTCCAGCGCTTTCATTCAATGCTGGTTTTCAAAACCAGCTCTTTCTGGCTCCAAAGCCTGCTTCCTCTGAGCCGAATCAAACTGTGCCTGAACCAAACTATAGACTGCTTATTTAATGTCTTGTGTATATGCGCACAACCTGGAAACTATTCAAAGTGCTAACAGTGCGCCCAGCACAGGGCTAACCGTCAGAATGAAGAAGTCACCTCACCCCAAGCGGGGGCCCAGGGGCAAGGGAGGACACTTTCACCGACTGATAAGCAGGCGGTACTCTTTTTCTTGCTACTCTAACAATAACTATTGTAGACATTCTCTTTCCCCAGAAAATGTCCATTCTAGGCGTGAATTTTGGACTTGGCTGCTGGAGACTGTTTCCCTTGCAGCAAGATGGTAACGAAACTTGGATGTGTGCTCCTAACTAAAATGTCTGGAGAGTTTTGCTCAGTGTGTAACTGGAGACAGGACGAGAGGTTTCGGACACTTGGGCAGGGGTGGGACTTGGAGAGGGTGGAGCAAGCACAATTGACCAATGAGGGCAGGAGTGTTTTAATGAAACATCAGAGCCAACAGGGCCACAGTTGGGGTCTCAGCTCTGAATCAGCCCCAAATATAATAAGTTGAAACTCTGTCTTATTTTATTGTGGCTTATACAATACGGAAACTGAATTCACAAGAGCGTATTGGCACTACAGACTTTCTCAAACAATGAATATCATGTTTTTAAATGTTAAAAAGTGTTCCATAAAAATGGACTAACAAGCAAAATAAAGACAGGCCCATAGACAGAGAGCAGCCTGACAGCTGGGGATGAGGGAGGGTGGAGAGATTGAGCAAAAAGAGAAAACGTGTGGATACGGACAACAGTGTGGGAATGCCGGGGCGGGAGCTGGAGGAGGGGATAAGGGGCATAAATGGAGATGGACGGAGACCTGAGTTGGGGCGGTGAGCACACGGTACAGCGTCCAGGCGATGTGCTGTGGAGTGGTGCACCTGACACCTGTATTATTTTGTTGACCAGCATCACCCCAATAAGTTCAATAAAAAGGGGAAACGGTGTTTTACAGCTCATTAACTGTCGCTGCAGGCAAGACCCACTGATGAATGCTCAAAGAGTGGGTGAAATTTTAAGGATAAATGGAGTACTTGCCAAGCCTCAAAGTATCTTCTTCAGAATATTCATCACTGTTGTGCTTTTAACAGATGTCCACACATTCTTTGCTACTCCTTGCTCTGGGAAGTGGAGCTTAATTCTCTCCTGCTTGGACTGGAAGTTGTACCGAAGGCAGTTTCTCCTGTCGGACAAGGAACTCTTCCTGGGCTGAGAAACCGAGAAAAGAGAGCGAGAGCTTGGGGTTCCCATCTGGGGCCTGTCCAGAGTGAACACCCGGGGGAAGCAGACAAAAGACCCCCCAGCGAAGGGGCCTGTGCCTCGCTTCACCCAGTGCCAGAGCAGACGCCACGTGCAGTGGCAGTGAGGGGTCTTTGGGGAGAGAGAACTTAGCGCTCACTCTGCCAGCTCAGCCCAGTTCCTCACCTCCCCAGTGCCACTTAGTAAGCTACTAGCCCCCAGCCCCCAACCTGGCCCTCTGTATTCTGGGTGTTTGGGTTTTTTTCGATTACAGTTTGCATTCAATATTATTTTGTATGTTTCAGGTGTACAGCATCGTGGTTAGACAATCATATACTTTACTGAAGTGTGCCCCCTGATATTTCCAGCACCCACGTGGCACCATACACAGTTATTACGTGGTTATGATTGGCTATATTTCCTATTCTGTTCTGTGATGCTGGGGCTGACACTCTGCTGGACTCTGCCAGTCCCATATCGGTTTTGTCAGCTGTTTCCATAGCCATTTCTGTCAATAGGGGGCAGCAGAGAGTCCAAGACTAGATGAAGAAGGAAGAGCTTGCAGTTCTCTGTTCATTCTTTTTCCACATTCCCAGACCAGCTTGTGGTGGCCCCTCGGATCTATGAGCACCAGACACAGGACCCAAAAGGGCCTGGGTCCCAGGGACTAAGTTCTAGTAACCCCGACTTCTTGCACTGTCCTCCCATCCCTAGGGGTGGTGTCTGTCACCTGCAGATAGTACCTCTGATATCTTACTCTTTGCTTTTCCACTTGTTGATGCTCTGTAGCCAATTCCTTATATTAAATGTTCTCTCTTAAAAACAACCAGTGTGATTTTTTTGTTTTTCCTGATGGGACTGACTCATGCAAGGGCCTGATTTCCCAAGGCCACTGTGGGTCATGGTAAGCATCAGAAGCTTCCAGTGGGGACTCTCTAAACCCTGATAAGACACTGTAAGAGGCTTAGAGTCAGGACGACTCGGCGGGCACAGACTTGACAGCAGAGGCCATGACTAAGGAGTCACACTCTGGAGTGACACATGCTCAGGCCCCAAGCCAAGCTGGACCAGTTATACCAGCAGAGAAGCGTTGGGGAGGGAAGCTGACACCACAGACGCATGCGGGCAAGGCAGCCGGCAGGACCGGCAAGCCCAAAAGGCCTGGCCCAAAGCTGCGGGTGTCATTGTGAGGGATGGGGCTGGGCGCCACCAAGAGACAGAGCCATGCAAATAGAGAGTTTGCACCCTGATTTGACTATTTTTCTGAATAAGAGTACATTTTATTTAATTTTTTCTTTTGACCTAATTTCAGAAAAGTTACAAAGTTATAAAGAATGATGCAAAGAATTCCAAGATAACCTTCGTCCAAATTCTCCAAATGTTAACATTTTACTACATTTGCGTTATTCTTCTGCATATGTTTTTTTCTAAAGTCATGTGCACTTTTGCCCTGAATGGTTTCCAAGTTGCAGACAAATGTCTGTTTACCCCTGAATCCTTCAACGTGGATTTCCTAAAAACAAGGACTTTCTCCTACAGAACCACAGTAGAATTATTCAAATTGGGGAATTAACATTAGATGATACTCTGTCTAAGCTATAGACTTACTACAGGTTTTACCTATTGTCGCCGAATGTCCTTTATAACAAAAGAAAATGCAGGATCATGCACTGCACTCCGTTGTAAAGAGAATGAACTTCCACCCAGAAATGAAGCTGGGGGAAGCATTGAGTTGTAGAAGAAATGAAGTTTTACTTCTGCATGTCTGAGCTGCACAGTATAAATGCTGACCTTGCAAAGTTAGTGATTAATAATAATAATGTTAATGGAAATAATCATTTGTGGCCCTTTCTGTTCTGGGCCTTTTTTGTTTTTGAGACAGATTTGTGGTCATTTGTCATCAGCCAGCTGCTCCATAAAAAAAAGTCATTATTGAGACCATGTAGTAGAGTGTGAAAGGCAGGAGTTCTGGAGTTAGACCGACCTGGGTTAAAAATTAGCCTTGCCACTCGCTGATGGGCCAGCTGGAAACCTTCCGAGTCTCAGCTTCCCTGCCTTTGACTCGGAGGAGAGGTCAGCACAGTGTAAAATCTCCGCAGCACTAGGCTCCCATCTGCTCTTCACCGACTTGGGTTTTGTTCTGCTCATCTGTAACGTGGGGAAAACACCACCAGCGCGCCTTGCTGGGCTATTGGAAGGAGGAGTGATTCTTGTACAGAAAGCTCTGGTTCACAGCAGCTTCTCAATGAAAGATTAATTCCTTGCCATCAGCCCTTCTGGACTTGGGCATGTGAGTCTTCCTGTTGGGGCCACAATTTGTTTATCAGTGACACAGAGCCAGTGATACCCATTGAGAAGAATGAGAATTACAGATGGAAAGCTTGGAGCTCTGAAAAGCCTGGTGCACTGTGGCCTTGGCAAGAGTAAGTGATTGGCTGATGTGACAAAAACAGAAAGTGCTCTGGAATCCTGAGGCCTGCCAAGAATGCAGGCAAACCTGTTCTCCCACTGCTGGCCTCTCTTGCCCCTGCCAGGTTTCCTCCGCCTTTCCCTGGGTGCCTCTGATGCTGGCCTTGTCCTGCCTGCCTTTTTCTAGGAAGCCACTCAGTCCTGCCTCCAAGAAGGGAATAAGGACATCATCTTGTCCTGGGCACGTTGTTGGGCAAGAGAGGGCAGTTCGAGTGCTGACCCCTTGCTGGGAACAGAGGAAGGAACCTGCAGCCCCGACAGGCTTTCCTCCAAGGAGTCCCGCCCCTGCTCCAGCCCTGCCTGTCTCCTCCCTGTCCCTCCCGCACATACCAAGTTTGTGATCAGATCAGGAGAGCAGAGAGCCTTGGTGGAAAGGGCTCTGGCCTGGGAGGAAGAAAGCATTCTTCCCCCATAGCATTCATAGGGTCAAGAAAAGCCTGGGGCAAGACCTCTTGGGGCTGGAGGCCCTCAGCCAGTGAGGCAAGACGGGGGCAGATGTCCAGCTCCTCCACCTCTTGCCTGGACAGTAGAAGCACACACTATGGCCAGGCCTGTGTCGAGCCTTTCACATGCGTCCAGTATCTTATGGAGCCCTCATAAATCCTGGGGGGCTTGGGAGCACCATGCTCCTTTGATAAAGAAGAAAACCAAGGCCCAGAGAATGAAGCTACATTTTCTAGTCAGTATCTGCTCAGGACTGAAACCTGGATCTGCTTGATCCAAAAACCCATGTTCACTGGGTTTCCTGTGGGGTGGAAGAAGGACCTGGATCGGGGCCAAAGGCTGCCCTTACCTTCAAGGACCAACACCTTTCTTGGTGCAGCCTGGTGAGGTCACAAGTCATTTGCATATGCCTTCCCCTGGATTGACATATTCTGGGGATCCCATATTTGGTGAGGACCGTCCACATCACCTAACCCTGGCCAGATATATCTGTAATCACCTTATTTTTCGAACTATAATATGCACCCCCCACCCCTGCCAAATTTGGGAGGAATAATGGTTGTTAATGCTGCTGTTCAGTTCTGTTTACATTTACATTGGTGAGATATTATGTTATTCATGTTATTAAATATTTTACCACATTTTTTGCTTCAAAAATTTTTTTCCTATTTTCCTCCACTAAAACCTAGGTGCGTCTTATGGTCAGAAAAATATGGGGTATGACTTATATGCCTTCTCCCCCACCCCACCTGAACGTGGGTTATTCCAGGCACTGAGTCTGATTCCTCTATTTATCTGCCTGCATGTCAGGCAAATGCCAGGGATGTGGTGGGAGTTTGGTAGATGCTTATTGGATGAACATACCGATGGGATGGAGGTAAAATTTTTAACAGAGGGAGCATCTGAAACCCAGTGCAGGAGGAAAGGGACTTACCCAAGGTCACTTAGGCCTGTTTAATTTGTATCCAGGGTCCCCCTCTATTGCTCAATCTTGGCTGGGCCTAGGGTTTTGCTAAGAAGGGCTGCATTTGAGGATCCCCACAGGAAGCCAAAGACCTTGTCTGGTCCATCAAGACTCTCCCCTCAGTAAGATCAGGGACAAGGACCCAAAGGAAGCTGGGAAACCAGACCTCAAGGCATTCCCCTCGAAAGGTAGTCTCAGTGGCCTCTGCGGCTAGGGTTTGCTTCCTGGAAAATGGGAACAGCATGGTGAACAGTTTGTGTTCCATGGCGTGGTGCCTGCGGACGCCGGGCCTGTGCTTTGTGCACCATGACTCTCTGACTTGACATGCAAGGACTGGGAAGTAATTCTGCATCTATAAAAGCACGACACCTGAAGATTCTACTGTTGCCCATTTTTTCTTCCTTTCTTCATCCCTCAGTTCGCTCACTCACTCATCCATCCATGTGGTGTTTCCCAAACTCCACTCGTTCCCGAACTTGCTTATCCAATAAACCTGTAAGCTTATTTACTTCATGTTTTCTTTATTTGGCCATTTTACTTAAATGCATTTAGACTCAGCCTCCGCAATAGTTTAGTTAATTATATCTATCACAACAACAACGTAGCTGACCACGTATCACCTAAATTCCTCTCGCGTACCTCCGCTGGGTGTCTTCACACTGGCTCATCTCTCTGCGCATCTCAGATTTTGCATCTGAGGAGGGACAGCATCTGAACACCATGATCTCCCAGCCCTGACGTTCTAGGCATCTATGACTCAAAGAGTCATACACACCCAGGGGAGGAAAACCTAGAGATCAGATGGAGTCAGCAGGACGGGCAGCTGGTGAAACAACATGCTTATCGGTCGTGTGTTTCGGAGGCTGAGCAGTGACTCAGGAGGCAAGACAGGAAATCCCTCGGGACTGGTCAGTAAACCACCCCTCAGGGACTAAGAGAAACGAGGAGGCAAATCCCCAGGAGCCCCACACAGCCCCAAAAGCATGAGCTACACACTCTTCACTAGACTCACCCAGAATCTTCTGAAGTTTCCAGAGGCACTGGCATCCCAGATGGAGGAATTTTACCCCTGAAGAAGTCTGGCACTGAGAAATGACTGGGCAGAAAGATGACCCGACTGGCCTCCTCATAGTCCCCAGACCAGACGAGAGGGTTGCGGGCTCCTTCTTGGGCCCCTGCTCAGGCCCAGAGTCCCTATTTGACTCCAACCCAGAGACACCCTGGGCCCATATTTGTTCTGGGTAGTCCGGCCCCTTCTTATCCAGCTAATAGGCCAGAGGTGGGCACCGGCGTTAGAGGGAACCCCTCCCGAATATCTGAATTAGGATGAGGAATTAGGCACATGGACAGGTCAGGTAAAGTAGCATAGACTCGCTGAGGAGCCCTGCCTGGGTCACGCATCTGAGAGAGAGGGAGGGAACCAGTGTCCTGAGAGAGGCCCGGGGAAGCTGGGCGCTCACTCCCAGAGAGCCTTCCATCCTGAGGCCTTGCCAGTCCCGGCAGTAAGGCCCTTCTGTGCCCTGCCTGCCTTTGAGGTCTGTGAGACAGCCTTGAAGTACACTTTTTGCTTAAACCAGCTGGAGTGGGCTTCTGTTTCAGGTAACAAATCAATCACTGATACAGTGAAGCGGGCCCTTCGGTCTTCCAAATCAGACCTGGCAGCCAGGGTAATGATGATAGCAGTGACCGCCCCCACCCTTGCACTTGATTGACGCTTTAAAACTTTGAAAGTCCCTAACATAGGAGTCATCCCTTCCAGCCTTAAGAAACCTGCCCCGGACCTACTCAGGGTCAAGACTCCTCTCTCAAGAGCAAAGGGGAAATAACCCAGCTTTGGAGCCAGGGAGACCTGGCTTCCGATCCCCACTTATCGGTCACTTACTATCTGTACGACCTTGGACAAGTTATTTAACCTCTCTGAGCCTCATTTCCTTATTTTTACAAATTAGAAAGCAGGACAGTGTGGCCCTGGAGTCATCTTCTCCTGGCTCTGCCACCTACTGGCTAATGACCTTGGAAAAGTGACCAAATTTCTAAAAGCCTCTGGGTCTTTAATAATAAAGTGGGGCTAATGAAGCCTATTTTAACTGATTGTTGCAAGGCTTGAGAAAAGTATGCAAAATGTTTAGTGCCTAGTCTGATCAAACTGTGCCTGAAGCCTTAGAAGCCCTAGACAATTGAGTTGTTAAGCCAAGATATTCCCGTAAAAAAATTACGGCATTGAAAAAAATGTTTCCCGCGTTATCTGGCACACAGTAAAAGTGCTCAGTATATGGTGGCCATAATAGCAACTTGTTATGTAAAGTACCCAGCATGATCCTTGATGCCTAATCATTAATCCAAAATTATGTATTAAAAAGTGCACACTGGTCAGTGCAGAGGGTTTGACTCAACCTGGCTTAGCAGGATCGCTTATGGGACAGACAAGGGAGTCCTAGCCGGTAGCGAGCTTTAAGTATAACCACCACAAAGCTAACATGATCTCAGGTCACGTTAAGAAAAGTATTGTCTCAAGGAGATGGGAGGTGTTAGTCACGCCTCCCTCAGCCCCGATCAGACAGCACTGAGAGACAGAGAGGGGGTAGGGCCTGGAAAGTGGGCGTGAACCCTTCACTTCCCAAAGACAATGAAAGTAATTTCTTAGCAAGTGTGCTTATTAAAGAAAAATGTATCTAGACAAAAATTCAAAGATTTCTCTCCTTTTTATTTTTTTAAGAAGTTATACTTTTGTTTTGGAGTAGAGTAAGCTACAGTAATCCAAACTATGGCATTGGTGTAAAAACAGAGAAATGCATCAACAGAGCAGAAGCAAGAGTCCAGAAATTCCCACATAAGTACAACTGATTTTTAACAAAGGTACGAAGGCCCCTCTTGCAGAGAAAAGGTTGCCTTTTTAACAAATGGTGTTGGGACAATTCCTCATCCATCTGTTAAAAAATATACATACACAAAACCTTCAATCTACTCATTGCATCATATGAAAAAGTAACTCAGAAAGGATTTTTAGACCCCAAAGTAAAACCTATACACATGAAACTTACAGGAGAAACATAGAAGAACATTTTTGTGGCCCTGGGTTGGGCAAAGTTTTCTTAGATACGGCACCAAGAACATGATCAATAGAAGAAACAAACCAATACACTGGACTTCATAAAAAATGGCGCTGGCCTGCGTGGCCCAGCTGGTTGGGACGATGCTGGTTTGCATCGTCCTGCAAACTGAAAGGTCGCTGGGGCTGCCGGTTCGGTCCCCAGTCAGGATGTGTTCAAGAAGCAACCAATCGGTGTTTCTCTCTCACATCAGTGTTTCTCTCCCTCTCTTTCTCCCTCCCTTCCTCTCTCTCTAGAATCAATAGATAGATAGATAGATAGATAGATAAAAATTGTAAATGTCTGCTCTTTGAAAGATGCTGTTAAAAGAAAGAAAAGACAATCTACAACCTAGGAGAAAATATTTGCAAATGATCTATTTGGTTAAGTATTTGTATGCAAAATATATAAAGAACTTAAAAACTCAATAATTAAAAAACAAGTAGCCCAATAAAAAACTGGGAAAAATATTTGAGCAGACAGTTCACCAAAGAAGATCTATGAATTCCAAATAAGCACATAAAAAAGACGTTCAACACCACTAGTCATTAGTGGGGCGTGCAAGCGAAAGCCACAGTGAGGGGTCGCCGCAGGCCTGTCGGAGAGACCAGAGTTAAAAAGGCCAACCACACAGAAACTGGGGCTCCCATACATGGCTGGTGGGCATGCGAAATGGTACAGCCACTTTGGAAAACAGTCTGGCAGTTTCCTAAAAAACTTAAACCTACACCTTCTCAATGACCTGGGCATTCCAATCCCAGGGATATACTCAGGAGCAATGAAAGCGTGCATCCATGCAGTGACTTGTGCGTGAATGTGCCCAGCAGCTCTCTCTGAGACAGCCCAAAGCTGGGAACCCGACGGCCCACCCACAGAGCGGTGCACAAACAAGCCAGTGCATCCGCACAGAGCACGCCCCTCAGCGATAAAAAGAATGCGCCGTTGATAGATGCAACCAGATGGAGAAACCTCAGTACAATCATGCCAAGTGAGAAAAGGCAGACCGAAAGAGCACTGACTGAATAATTATATTTACATAAATGTCTCAAAAATGGAGAGCAGATTGGTGGTTGCCTGGGGACAGGGAATCATGGCTGGAAGGCACGAGGACTCTTTTGGGGGTGATGAATATGTTCATTATCTTCATTATGGTGATGGCTGCACAGGGATGTATCACAACATAGAATTCTATACTTTAATATGTGCAATTTATCACCTGTGGATAAGTATCCCAGTAAAGCTGTTTACAAAAACAACGCAACCACCAAGGGCCTCCCCCGTGAGTCACCTGCGCAGGGCTTGCCCCAGGTGCCTTACAACACCCTGGCACAGCCCTCAGCCCGAGCGCCATGGCTCCCACTGGGTCGGAAGGCCCACCGAACCGCGCTGCCTGAATTGCAGCCCATACCACCTGCAATCTTTTCTCTGAGCCCCACTCCAAGGAGAAGCCTTGTGGATAACTTGGTAAATGGGTAGGAATAACACAACCAAATATGGAATGCCACACCTCCAAAGGCCTGCCAAATACACGCTTCTTTTTAGTTCTGTGGGTTATAGTGCAGCCACTCACCTTTCATGCTGGAGGAGAGGACATGACATGCCCTAGACCTGCAGAGCTCCAGAAACATCCCTGAGGTAACAGTCCATGAGATTCTGTGGCATTGATCTCCTACCTCCAGCAAGCATGTATCTTACAAGGGGATTTAGAGTGTCTGCTACCAGGGGTTCACTGAGTCTTATCTGCATGATGTCATCAAGGTGGTAGACCAGCATGGCCCACCTGAGAACTAAGGTATGTGTCCCCGAGCCACCAAGCTGGAGAAAATGGGAGGGCAAGGTAAAGAATGAGCTGGGATGGGGGTTGGGGGAGGAGAATGGATAGTGTTGAAGGAGGAGGGAGGAGGGTTCAAGGGTCAATATTTGAGCCTCCTCATTGGTTCTGATCGAGGAAACCCCAGGCTCCATCTGTCCAGCCTGGGGTGAGGAAGGGGTGGTGCGCTCTCTGATGAGCACTCGGTGGACATTCTCGTCCCTCACAGCTCCCTAGTGAAGAGCAGGCACTGCTCCCCCATCTAACCACAGATGAAGCTGAGGCTCAGTGGGAAAGAGACCTGGCTGGGTCCCCTAGTCAGCGAGAGTAGGGGTCTCTGAAATTAAGGACCTGAGCACTTCCAGCTGCTCCCTGCTTACGCATTCCTACCTGGCTCCCTCCGGATTCTGGAACTCGGGGTCCAGGCTTCAGAAAGGTTGCAGTGCCCAGAGGGGAGCTCCAGCGCGGGCTGTGGGAGGAACCCAGGGCTGGGCGCCATGGAAACTGAACAGAAGCTCCCCCTCCAGTGAGGGAACTTCCCTCATGTCATGTGTCCCCCATCTTAGATTTGCCAAGCTACTGAACTTTTGAGAAGCTTTTGAAATTAACCCGGTGAACTGAATTTGGGCTCCACATCCTGCAGGAACCAGCGTTCCAAGAAACTAGTGCAGAAGCTGCAGGGCGGCTTCTAACCGCCCTCTGGGTCACGAGGCAGGGCGTGGTGCTGAGGCACAGTTCCTTTCCCTGGACCGACGTTTGTAGCGCCCATCCACTGTGCACCAGACCCTCGTCTTGGGGCTCTCCAAGCCTTATCTCCTTAACTCTTCTCAACAGTCCTGTGACACCCAGAAAGCAGTGAAATCCACAGGACCCTGCTGTAAAACTCAGAAGCCTTCATCAGGGAGGACTTGCCTTTCCCTTCTCTCCCTGACAGGGGCTCCCTTTGCTGGATCTGGGGTCTTGAGAAGGGAAGTCCGAGAGTTCCCTGACGATGATAAATAATGGAATTATAGCCAAGGGAAGGGTCATCGTCAAGGAAACACACCCCACCACCACCACCACTCTTCCTTGTAAGGCAAGTCCTACCCCCGCCAAAGTCCTACTAACCCAAGCAGCCCCTGCTCTGCTCTGAGCCACTTGCATCCTCCCTGCCCCCAGGGACCCCCCAAAGCTTCTCAGTTGAGATTTCACCCTGTTAAATCAAGTATTAGTAAGCATGGAAGATACTTTTATGAGATGCATGCGTGTTATAAAGATGAGAGGAGCCGAGGCGACTCCTGCTCCACTGCCCCAGCCCAGCCACCTCCGCGCCGCCGCCGTGTCCTTCCTGCTCCGGGCCTTCCCGTTTCAGGATACGAAAACCACTGGCCCGCGCTGTCTGTCTATCATCCCCTTACAGAAAAAAATCATTCTCCCCTATGTGTTTACATCCCTAAAAATATACCACGTACTTCCGCATATCTGTGAAGTGTCTTCGGGGATCGCACTGAAGGTATTTGGCTGTGACTTGCTCTGTTTGTTCAGTTTTGTCGCCCTGGGGGTCCTGGATGTCAGGAGCTGTCAGTACGTCGCCCGTGAGAATGTATTCCACTCCACTGTAGAGTCACCATAATCATTTACACACTCCGCTGGTGATGCATATTTGGGGTGTTACAGGGTTTTTTCCTATTATAAACAGGCTGCTATGAACATTTTTGTACGCATGTGCCAGTGTGAGAGTTTCTTTAGTATCTCTAAAGTAAATTTCAAGGAGGGGAATCACTGAGAGATGAGACAGGTGGTCTTCAGCTTTACTAATAATACCAAACTATTTTCCAAAGTGGATACACTAGACAGAGCCCGATTGGACCCTGCCCTCAAGGGGGTGGGGGAGACAGGCGACCATGAGGTCGTCATGACCCAGAATGCCAAACGGCAGCCCTGTTTTGGGTGCAGGAAAGGGAGGAGACAGCCTGATCCACTTTCCAGGCCTGGACGCGGAGTTCATGAGCAAACAACTACATGCCGGGAGCTTGACGTAGGCTGCCTCCTCTCCTGCTACGGCAAACCCGTATTTCAGTTAGACACCTTTCATCTTAATTTACAGTTAGGAAAACCTGAAACACAGAGAGGTTAAGTAGCTAGCCCAGGGTCTACAGTTGGTTAAACCTGAGTCTGGGTTCCAACTTAGTCTCTCCGATTCCAAAATCCACCATACCGTCCTGCCTTCCATTATAAACTGTTGCACATAGAATTATATTTCTGAACCTTGACTAAGGGAGAAATTTCATAATTTTTACTCTTTCCTTCCCAAGTGTTATCATATTTTTAAAAACCCTCACCTGATGTGTCGCCAGCTCCTACAGTGCTGGCTGTGTAAGCCCTCCACCCGACCCCCAGGAGCACGTCCCCTGGCGGACCCCTGCAGGGTACCCGCCCGGGTCTGTGGTTGCCTGTTGACCTGTCTGATTCCCCGTTGTAAAGCAAAATCTACATCCGGGGCAGAGTCGGTGCCAGCAAGCATTTAAGGAAGGAGGAAGAGAGAAGGAAAAATTGGAGGGAAAGAATTTTTGAAACTCATAATAACAATACATACTATTTGTTGAGTGTTTGCTCTGTGCCAAGCCCTGGCTCTGCATTCTGAGGCACACACGGTTTCCCGTAAGCCTCTCAGTCCCACGAGGTGAATATTTTCATCTTCAGTTATGTTAGAGGAGAATGAAGAGGGTGTCTCCTGCCAGGGGTGGCACAGCAAGTAAATGACTCCACAGCCGGTGTTCCCAGCTCCTAATTGACAACCACAGGCCACTTCCCTGTGCTCTCAGGGGAGCAGAGGGATTAATAAATGCAGTTTTGGAAAAAAAAAAAATTCAATTGTGCCTCTCCTGGTCCACTCGGGAGCTTTGGGGTAAAATGCTCAATCTTTCAGGATTGTTCACTCCCTCCTTTCCTTCTCTTGGGTAACATCTAGGGGGGAGGGGATGGAAGGACAGCCTTGGATAACCCCAGGGTGGAGGAGGGGCCTGTGGTCCCAGTGTGGCCTCCAGCTTCAACTCCTCTCTTGGGCGTCCATCCGCACTCTGCAGCTGCTCTGATAGGTACACTTCATCTGGCCCCTGGGCTGGTCCCCTGGCATCCACTGTCCACGACTACCCTGGGCCACAGCTTTCACACCCTCTCCTCCAAGCCCAGCTCCCTCTGGTCCACAGTCTTCCTAAGCATTTCTACACCCCCATCTCCTGGGGTACTGGGAGCCGTATGTTTCCTTCTCCTCTCCATCCCCTACATCAGGACTATCCAAAGTCAGCATCACCCAGGGGCTTGTCAGAAATGCTAATTCTCAGGCCTGACCCTGAGCTAGCGAATCAGGTTGGGGCCAGCTAGCCATCCATGTCGGAGCGATCCCTCCAGGGGACTCCGAAGCACACTCCGAGTTCACTGTCCTACCTCAGAGCTTCCCTCCCACCAGGGCTCAGAGCGAAAAGTCCCTGCTCCAGTTTGGCCAGGTCTCGACATGTAAAAGGAAGTTTGGGGATTCAGAAAAACTCTTTATCCTTCCCGAGCGTGTAGGTCTTTAAGCTGAAATTCTAGATTTGAAAGCTGTTATAACTGCACAACTCTTTCAAAATATCCATTCGGAAATTCAAAGCTTCTTGTCGGGTGCCGATTCTGCGTCCCCCACAGGCAAGCCACACCTCAGTGTCCAAAGTGCAGAAGGACAGGAAAATGGCTGGGAATTAAAAATTCATGGGACGGCTTTCCGAACACCTTTTTTCACTACATCTACAATGTGCTTTCAATTCTAGACTGATAGAACCTTCGCGTCAACCCCGCGAGGTCCTGCCATATCGAGTTCACGTCCCGGAGCCGCAGTCCACCCAGAGACCCTGGGCCCAGTCCCCTGGGCCCACCTGTGGTGTCACTTTCATCCATCCCTCTGCTCCGCCCTCACTGATGTCACTGCACATACCCTGGTCCCACTGTCCCAGCCCAACCACTCACCAGCATGCCGTCTTGGGCAAGTCACTTAAACTCTGCCTCAGTTTTCTCATTCAGTTTTGCAAACAGGTGGTGGGGCACCTACAATATTCCAGGCAGTGGGCTTGTGGCAGTGACAGTGAAACAAGCAAACTCCCTGTCTGCTCGGACCTGACATTCCGGTGTGGCAGGGAGAGAGAGCACCTGGGTGGGGGAGAGAGGACGGCTGTTATTTTAAATAGGACGGCTAAGGAAGGTCCTACTAACAAGGTGACCCTTGAGCAGAAAGTTGAAGGAACAAACTGCTTGCATATCTGGGGAGATGGCATCCCAGGTGGAGGGAATGGCCAAGTGCAAGAATTCAGAGCCCAATGGTGACTTGGAGCCTTGAAGGCTTGACAGAGTAGTCAGGGCGGCTGCAGCAGAGTGATGGAGGAGACACGTGGGAGTCTGATAAGGAGCCGGGGAGAGAGGAGCTAGACAGATCATGTGGGGATCTATCTGCTATTGTCAGGACCTTGACTTTGACTCTAGGGAGGTGGGGGCGGATCTGAGCAGAGGGGGGACCCATCCGACTTTGTATGTTAAGGTCACACTGGCTGCTGTGTGTGAAAAAAATAGGTGAAGGGGCTGGAGGAAGGGTAGAGAGAAGCCAGGACAGCAATCAGAAATGGGGCCACTGCAGTGATCCAGGCAAGAAACATCGGGGGTTGGCCCAGCCGGCCACAGTGAGGAGGTGAGAAGGGGTCAGATGGAGGATACAGCGGAAGTCAGAATCAGTAAGTTTCAGTAAGTTTCACTGACAGATCAGATGTGGGGAGAGAGAAAGGGTGTCGAGGGTACGGGGAGGTGGTGAGGGGACAGGGTGCACAGGGGTGACGGCCCACTTTTGAGATCGAGCAAGTACAAAGATGAAGTTGCTGTTTACTGAGGTGGGGAAGCCTGAGAGACGAGCACGTTTGGGAAAATCACTTTTGGACACGTGAAGGCTGAGACTCCTATTAGACACCCGGCGGGGAAGCCGGTGGTCTGTGGAACACAGAGGTCTAACAGAGGGGAGGTGCAGGCCGGATGTGGAACTGGAGGACCTTAGGGGATAGAGGGTGTTTCTAAAGGATCACGAGAGCCCCCAGTCTGTGTGGATGCTGTGGAGATCAAATGAGTTAAAGCACGTGAGCACTGAGAACAGTGCTGGGCCCAGAGCAGGCACTCAGTAAAGGCGAGCTAGTCACCAACATCATCTGAAATCACTTAGACTCACCCGCTGGCCTCCCAGCTTCTGACCCAGGGCCACCTCCGTGCCATCCTCCACACTGCTGGCCGGTGGTCCTTCCAATGCCCATATCTGACCATCCCTCCTGCTGAAGCCTGCAATGGCTCCCTATTGCCTACAAGGTAAAGTACAACAGCCAAAGGCCCCTCAAGCCCTTTCCTGATTCAGTCACTGCCACCTCTCCAGCCCAATCTCTGCCACAACCACCCACCTCCCTCTTGGTCCTTCGGCAATAATGGGACCCTCTGTTGACAGCTTGGTGTCTTTGAACATGCAGCTACCTCTGCCGTGACTTGTTCAGCAGCAAACTCCGACTGATTCTCACATCCTCCACGAGGCCTCCTTCCCCACTCAGGGGGCCATTCTTCATGGGGCCTCCCCCACATGCAGGGGGCTGTCCCCTTCCTTGTGTCTCTGCCTCCTACTTTCCCTGGTGTTCCTTGCCCTCAAGAAAGATTATGTTCCTTCTAGACCCATTCCTGCAGCAGTGAGCACTGAGCCCGCCATAGGCAAGGGGCTGGGGGAGGGGTGGTTATCCGTGAGGGGTTTTCTTACTGCTACTGTATTTTAAATCAGCAAGCAGAGGCCCAGAGAGGTGAAGCCACTTGCCCAGGTCCCTCAGCTGGTAAACACTGAGGCCAGGAGTAGACTTCAGGCTCGTCTGATTCAGTTCTGTGCTCTAATGTGTGTGTACACATGTGCACACACACAATTAGCAATCTCAGACGCCAAGGGTAGGAAAGTCCCGACTTGGGAAGGGATCCAGGGCTACAGGGAGGGCTAAACATTTAGGCCCAGAATAGGTCTTCATTTGCTGATTCAATTATTCATTCACTCATTCATTCTCTCACTCATTTGTTTGCTTCCTCGTTCTCTGACTCACTCATTCAATCATTCATTCACAGTCCACTCCCAGTAGACTCAGACCCTCCGTCCTGGGGACTCGCAGTCTGTGGAGAGCCTGGCCAGGAGACAGGGAGACACAAGGCTGGGGGTGGAGCCTCGGGGCTGGCCGTGGACCATGGGGAAAGGCTGTCCCAGCCTGAACCTACAGGGTGTAAAAAGGTCCAGAGGCTCAAACAGCTACTGGAGACCTTAAGCAAACCTTCCAGGAGGAGGGTACCTGACAGGGCTGAGAGAAATGGCAGGGGGTCCATGGGGAAGAAGGCTGGAGACACAGGCAGGGGAGTCAAGGTCAAAATTAATTTGGGAGTTAGGTGTGGAACAGGGTTAGAGTTTGCACTGGGTTTAGGATGAAAGATTAGAACTTGAAATCCGATTACCCTACTTTTCAGACTATAAGATGCACTCCCCCCAAATTTGGGAGAAGGGGGGGTGCATCTTAATAGTCCGAATGTAGCTTTACATTTACATTAGTGAAATATTATGTTACTTATGTTATTAAATATTTTACCACATTTTTTTGCTTCAAAATTTTCTTTTCCTATTTTCCTCTAAAACCTAGGTGAGTCTTATGGTCCAAAAAACACGGTATTTCATTTTCCTCTGCCTTTTCCAGAAGGATTTCTAGTGCCCTGTACCAGCGGTCAGGGTCTGGGGTCATGATCAGGGCTGCCGAGGACCTGAGCATCAGGGATGGGATTTAGGGCTGGGACTCCCTGTGCAGTAAAATCAAGGTCTTGGAGGAGCAAAACCAGTATTTGCTGCATAGGGTCTGCCTTTCCCTCCTCTCTGAAGCGTGGATGTACTGGCTGTGTAATCCTGGGCACACTCACCCGCCAGGGGCCTCCAAGCGCCCACCTGTTAAACTGTTGGGGGATTAGGATGCGGTTCTGTACTGTCAGCATCTTCTGTGGGCCAGGCACCACGGGCGGTCCAGATGTTCTCCTGTGCCCCCGACACTTCCCTAGTGTGGATCAGGTACGGAACAGCCTAGCCAACACGTGCATACAACAGTAGGTGCTCCATCAAGGTTAGTTCTCTCCCCTTACTTCATTTCCCCACAAAGCAGACTCCACGAGCCCCTTCTCAGCCTGGGCGGCCCAGGAGTGCTGACTCACTCGTCTGGAAGAGTGGGGTCGGGCGGCTGGGGCGCCCCCCCTCAACCCCGGCCTCTCCCGGGCCAGCGCAGCGCAGCGCAGCTGGGGTCCTGAGCTGCCGCGGGCGGGGAGCCGCGCAATTACGCTAATTACAGCCCGGCCTCCGCGGCGGTGGCGAGCGCGGCCACGCCGTGCGGAGAACGCCCCCGGCCCCGCCGAGCGTGGGAACCGCCGTGCCCTCCGCCCCGGGCGGCGGTGGCGGCGGGGTTGGGACCCAGCCCGGGAGGCCTCGATGGCCGATAAGCCCGCCCCGCCGCTCTCCAGGCTAATTATCGGGCGGCGCTCAGCACGATCGCAGCGCCTTTCATCTGCCTGCTCCCAGTGCCCCGCGCCCATGAGTCCAAATCCCACACCTGGGTGGGAGCAGTGGCTGGCCCGCGGCCCCATTTGCTGGGAGGGAAGCCGAGTGGCCAAGCTGGCAAGGAGGTTCCCACACACCATTCATTTGTTCGCTTCTTTACTCGAGACAGTTTAGAGGAGGCTTGGTGCTGCGCAAACGGCAGGAGGTAGATACCAGCAACCTGAAGCGCCTCAGTTCCTCATCTAGGAAACGGGGCCGTGGTCCCCATTCTGCCTCCCTTCCAGCACTGTTGCTGTTTTATGGTTCTTGCCTTCATCGATTGCATTCCTTCACCTAGAACATTTCAGAACCATGAACTTGGTGCCAGGGTTAGTGTGACAAACTGTCCCGGTTTGTCCAGGACTGAGGGGTTACCAGGAGGCAGGACTGTGCTAAAATTAAGACGGTGCCCTGGCTGGTGTGACTCGGTGGATTGGGTGCCAGCCTATGAACCGAAAGTTGTCCAGTTCGATTCCCAGTCAGGGCACATGCCTGGGTTGTGGGCCAGGTCCCCAGTTGGGGGCGTGCCAGAGGCAACCCATTGATGTTTCTCTCTCACACTGATGTTTCTCTCCCTCCCTTCCCTTCTCTCTGAAAATAAATAAATAAAATCTTTAAAAATTAAACAAACAAACAAACCCTTAGATAGCAAACCAGGATGGTTGGTCGCCCCGGTTGTGCCAGGTGCTGGGCATATGAGCCACACCAGAGCCTGGCCTGGTCCATCCGAGAACAGTAAAGACTCCTGCCCACAGGGAGGGATGACCCTTGTGAACTGCTGGGACTAGAACAGGGCGAGGGTGAGGCTTCCTGGTGATGCGCTATGCTCAGCTTTTTCCCAGTCCCCTGGCTCAAGGCCCAGACAGATATGTCGAAGCAAGCCTACCCATTGCCTAGCTGGGAAAGCCAAGGCTGAGAGGCTGGCAGAGGCTTTCCCACAGCACTGCCATGAGTCAGTGCCCAGGGGCAGGCGTGGTCAATTCCACTCCCTTGTGCTATGACCTTGAGCAAGCCACCTGATTTCTCAGAGCTGCCTCTAATCCTTACCTGGAGGAGTTAGGGGTGAGGGTATGGTGGTAGCTGTGTGATCTCCAGAGCCGGTGGGGTAGTACCTGCCTTTCCAGGAACCCTCCACTTCTCCAGGAACTCCCACTGAAGCAGGCCTCCCCGAAGCAGGGGTGCCTGCCAAGAACTTGGTCACTGCTGGCTTCTTGGCAGTTGCCAGGTGAGGACATGCCAGGAAGAACCTAGAAAGACCAGCCTTTGGAATCAGACAGAATGGACATTAATTCCAGTGACTGGACCTGTCTTGGCCTCATTTTCCTCATTGGTAGCTTGGTAGCAATACCGTCTCCCACCTTTGGGGCAGTGAATGAGATGCTGAAGACGAGGGGACAAGCAGGCACTCAGGGCATACCCGTTCCTTTCCTGCCCCTTTACTGGTCCCTGTGTTCCCTGGCCCAGCTGGCTTAGCCTTGCCCTCTGCTTCCCTCTTTTCCCTCCATGCACTGGGTACCCACCACCTGCTGGGTTTAGTAGGACTTCAGGTGAGGCAGATGTAAAAAAATATGGAATTTTCCTTCTTTCATGGGAAGCCACAGTGACCCCTGAGGCCCCAGGGTAGCAGTACAAGGCCAGCTCCCTCACTCCTCGTCCCTCCCAACTGCGTCACCCTCTGCCTGGATGTCCTTTCCCTTCACCCCCACCCCCACCATCACACTGTCACCACCAGTTCCACTCTATCCAGCAGCCAAACCTGCCCTGGTTGCTTCAGGCAGATTTATCTGCTCCTTGGACGTCTGGCCTATTTTCATCTGAAACCAAACACAGGGTCCAGCTCATTGTAACTGGCAATAACTGTGGGAAGAAGAGAGGAGAATCAGAGGGGAAGGGGTGGACCTCAGTCTACCCAAGCTTGGGAACTTACCAAAGGGGTCCCACCCACACTGTGCCCAGGATGAGACATTCCCTCCAGAAAGGGAGAAGGTGACAGATGAGAGGATGTCTACTGGGGCAGGGTACAAACTAGCTCCTTCCAGGGTCTTCCTGCCTCACCTCTTGCCCCAGTTTTACACCTTGATGGTGGCCATCAGCAACACATGTCCACTGGGAGGGGACTGCTGGGACATAGACACCCAGGTGGGGGGACATCAGCTTTGCTAGGAGCAGTGGGACTTCTTAAGGAAAGCCACTTCTTTGTGTGTAAGGGGCTTGACCAGATGACGTTGAAGTCCTTCCCAAGTCCTTGCAGAAATTTTGAGACTTTTGGTTCTTCACACCCAGTATCCATGGTGTAAAGCTTCTCTGTCCGATACGGTAGCCACTAGCCCCAGGGGCTACTGAGCTCTTGATATGTGGCCACTCCAAAGTGGGCTGGAAGTACAAAGTGCACCCCAGATTTCAACAATGTAATATGAAAAATGTGGAATACGTCATTAATTTTATATTGCTCGTGTGTTGAAATGATATAATTTTGTATATATTAGATGAAATAAATTTGTTATTAAATTAATTTCACTTGTTTCTTTTGACTTTAAAAAAAAAACGTGATTACTAGAACACCAGGAATGCACATTCTGTTTCCATTACACAGCACTGGTTAGAGAGTGAGGGTCACCCAGCTAAGTCAAAACTCCTTCCTTGGGCACCAATTAGGTCTTGGGATGTTGGGGTCTTATTCTCTTCCTTCTCTTCCTTGGAGGGAAGACCCAGACCCTGATACCTTATGAGAAAGTGCTGTCTCCTCCCTGCAAATGGAGGCACCCAAATCTCCTCTTGCCCCTTGAGTGGATGAGTTCTTGGGAGTGAAGGGCGGAGCCCATCCTCCAATGCCATGCTCCACAGGGAAGCCGCGAGTAAGACGTGACTGGGAAATTCCTTTCCAGCCTGGCTGCCAGCCCAGCAAGGGACAGGCTGGCCCACCCAGAGGAAACCCCTGGCTGCCTCTTCCTGCCCGGCCCACCCCTGCCCCCTAAGTCAGGCTCAGGGGCACCCCCATCCCCTACTCCCCAGCCAGGACAGCGCCAGGCTGGGCATTCAAGGGGGCACAAGTCTCTCCCCGAGGGAACTGACACACCAAGGAAGCAGGTCACACCCACAGAGCAACTGGAGATGATCGCACAGCAGCCGGCATCTGCTGGGAAACAGATCTCTAATGAGATTACCGGAGCCCTGTTTCTCCCTGCCCCACCCCCACCAACGTTCCTCTCCACGTTTTGGGAAGGAAATAAGGAACAGGACACAATGGTTAATAGTGAAACCTTAGTGCTCCTTCAGGCATAAGTTTATACCCCTGTTTGGCCAGCTGCTTGGTGTGTGACCTTGAGCGTGAACCTCCCTGGGCCTCAGTCTCCTCAAACGGAAAATGGAAACAGTCAGAGTACACCCTTCGCAGGGCCATTGTAAGAGTTCAGTGACCTTGTGCAAGCACACCGCCCGACAGAGCGAACGCTCACCAAACGTCAGCTACTGTGACTATATTACTGATAATAACAGAATCTGTCCTCACCCTCCTACTTCTTTTCGTGACTAACATCAGCCAAAACAAGACTGCCACAGGGAGCTTTTCTGGGACTCCAGGCACCAGTCACGGGAACAAGGTTTGACTGGGAGGGGATTGGCAGGGTGCCTGGTCTGATGGTTTGCAAAGACCAGCCCCTCACCCCTGCAACAGTTTGAACTGGTCCCCTCGGGTGGGTGTTGGCCAGCCAGGTCTTCAGCAGCATAGACTGGGGGACCAGCAGGGAGAGAAGAGGACCCTGCCCCTGGGCAGCCCATTTCTGTGCTCCCCTTCCCCATACACCAGACACCTGGGCCAGGAGGGGTGGGGTGAAGTTGAAGGGAAAAGTGCCTGGAGAATTCCAGAAGTTGTTGTTTCTTTTTTTCTTAATTTCCCGTAGTTCAACTGCAAAATGAAATAGCAGAAAGAGTATTACCTCCATTTCCCTCAATATTCCCACTTAACACTGGTTTTTGAACTATAAGTGGGACTTTTTTAAAGTCCCAGAATGAGCCTTTTGTCTCAGCAATTCCAGATCCTCAAAAGGACAAACTCTATCAAGAAAATAGTCATGAACTTCAGCGCCAAGCTGGAAACCGGGGAGACGGCCGGGACTGACCCCAGGCCAGTGCAGGGCCTCACCTTGGTGGTGCAGACACTCCTGAGACAGAGGCAGGATAGGGTTCGAGCCACGTCCGACCTGATCTTTGGAAGACCCTCCATGACCTAGAGAAAGACATTGCAGACCTCAGGACACAGGCTGGGGTGGAAGAACTGGAAGGGGAACACAAATTAGCCGCTGCACAAAAGAGTGGAAGCTTGCTAATTTACACTGAAATCTGCAACATTGTTTTTACAAGCCAAGAAAAAACCAAATGGCTTTTTGCAACTAACTACTACGTGTAGACAGGTTTTATATTATAAGTATGTATTCTTCTTATCACGCACTTCATAGTTAGTTTATAGAGTAATTCCCTCCCACCCCCAGTTTCTTGAACATGGGAACTTAACATCTGGGACGTTGGTCAGTTGTGCTATTAAATATTAACACTAAGAAAGAAATTCCTGGCTGGTGTGGCTCAGTGAATTGAGCGCCAGCTTGCAAAATGAAAGGTCACGGGTTTGATTCCCTGTCAGGGCACATGCCTGGGTTGTGGGCCAGGATCCCAGTTGGGGGTGAGCGAGAGGCAACTGATTAATGTTTCTTCTCTCACTCATCAATGTTCTTTCCTTCTCTTTCTCCCTCCCTCTCCCTCTCTCTAGAAATAAATAAATAAAATCTTTAAAAAAAACACACAAAGAAAGAAACTAGTCATATTAGCACATAATCATGTAAGACAAAGTGTTATGCCCTAATTTTCTGCCTTCAAGATGGTCAATGTAGTCTTTTTTGTTACGTTGATGAACCTTTGTCAACTGCTCTTTCTTGAGAGAAAACAATAGTTCCATCTGAGATATTGTTCAGTTGGAGTTTTTGGTGTTAAAAAAATGGTCTTTCCTTCTGTGGAGTGGTGAAGTGGCTGGTAGTTTGCTTCAGGATGGCTTGGCTAGCTGGTTGGGTTGTTTTATGTGTCTTGACTTAATGAAATAAAAAACTGACCACCTTAATACCTATTCCTAAAATTTGAAAGGGGATGGTTTACTGATCCATAGACCTGGTGACCACTGCCCCCGCACTCCCCGTTCTGCCTCCTACCCACTGCACCCCTTCCGTTTGTCCTGCCCAGGCTGCACCCGCAGAGAAGAGATGGCAGGAATCCTGGCAACTACCACCCCCACCCCTGGCAAGGGGGCTCCCTCAACTCCTGGCTACAAGGCACTCACATTTCCAGAGGTGCCCATGCCATCCTCACACCCCTCTGACTCTGAACAACCTTCTTCCACTGAATGGAAACCCACTTCTGGCGATGTCTGCCCACTGCCCACTGGTCCTAGATCTGTTTTCAGAGGTCACCCAGAACTCACACTCTCACTGCCAAGGACAGCCATCTAGAGATCTGAAGGCAGTATGATTTAAGGGCCCGGAGAGGCTTTCCTTCTCTGGGCTAAACAATCCAGTTCCTTCCTAAGAGGGCCTCCACCCTGCCTGCCCACAGCCCTCGAGCACCCCTCCAGGAGCTCAGTACAAGAGGCAGGCGGTGTGGCTGGTGAGGGCGTGAGCTCGGGAGTCCGGCAGGCCTGGCTCAGTTCCTGGCCGCACTCCTTTCTGGCCGTGTGACCTTGAACAAGTTACTTCAGCTCTATGTGCCCCAGTTTTCAGACTCCTCACCTCAGAAGAGAGATAATAACAGCTCAGATAGGATTGTTGTGTTATGAAGGTGATGTCAGTTAACACACGTTAAGCCTTAAACCAGCGCTTAGCAGCGGCTGTGCTCAGCGTGTGTCATCTGGGATGCATTTCCCGAGCCTGCCCTCCCCACCCATCACCAGGCGACTGGGGGAGCCGTGGGGGGACCTACCCCAAGCTGGGCCGAGGAGCCTGTTCCTGGGGGGTTTTAGACCTGGGAGGCAGAGAAGGAAGTCCATTTTTCTCCAGGAGCTGAAGGTGCAAGGTATAAAACTCAGCCATGGTTTCTACATCGTGAAGAAAATCAGTATGCTGTGACAGGGGAAAAAGTATTGCTCAGAAATAAGCAAAGACAAGGGAGAAAGAGGTCCGGTTCCAGTTGCTCCTAAAGTCCAGCTCCATCCCAGCCCTTCCTATATAACTTCACTGTTTGTCTCAGTAAGCTTTTGCTGTGTAACAACTACCTCCAAACTTAGAGCTTAAAGTATGGAACATTTATTGTCTCCTGATCCTATATGCTACAGTTGGGCTGGACTCTGCTGGCCCTGGGCCCATTCATGCAGTTGTAGTCCGCAGGCAGCTTGACCTGGGCTGCTTGGTCCGGGATGGCCAGAAGGTGACCTAGCGTTTACTGAATGTCTGCCATATGCCAGGCACTGTGGGAAATACCCAAGTGGAGAAAATTAATATTTACTGACGTCCTACTTTGTGTTAGGCCGTGATGGAAATTTTAGGTGCATTATCACACTTAATCCTCCTGATCATGTGGGCAGATAGTTGTTATTAAGATTATCTCCATTTTATAGATGAAGAAACTGAGGCTCAGAGAAGAGGAATAACCTGCCTAAGACTTCAAGACCCAAAGGGGCAGAGCTGGAACCAAACCAAGGACAACTGAGTGTCTGAAGAACCCACACTGCTCCCTCCTGGCCCTTCCCACATTGCAGAGTAAAAGTTGGCCCTACGCTCATGCTGCTTTAAGAGTTGTCAAGGGGATTGAGTGGATACAACATTCAACAATGTAAGATTTGATGCCATTCATTCAGCAAATGTGCCCCCATACCTACGTTGTGCTAGGCACCACGTTAGCTGCTAGGGACAGGGAAATGACTCAGACACAGGATGCAGCAGCAGGAGCAGCAGCAGCAGCAGCAGCAGCAGCAGTGGCAACGTGGAGGAGGAAATGATTAATCACGCCTGGTCTGGGCTCAGCATTGGCCTGTTTATCAGCCTGAATCTTAAGGGATGCATGATGCTGGTGAGGAAATGCTGTTCAAGCTAAACTCCCCTTCCCACAGATGTACGGGGCCTCAGAGTCCCAGTGACACAGCAATCAAAGGGCAAGGTCTTCCTCAGGGGGAAGGTCAAGGGCTCTCAGGCCATTCTTTGACCCTGGCTACAAAGCTGAGCACAGGCCACTTGTGGATGTTAGGTTAAAGTAGCAGCTTCCAGGGTGAGGTGACACCCTTGCCGTCTTCTGAGGTAGCTCAGGGATCTCTGAGTCCAAGGAAGGAATTCCTGCCAGCCCAGAGCTGGGATGCTCAGAGACGCAGCCCCACACGCCCAGGGCCCTGGCCCGAGTGGGCAGGCCTGAGCACCGGCGAGGAAAGAGCCGGACTCTGCCGTGAGTTCCAGCTGCATCAGTTTCTGGTTCTGTCCCCATTAGCTGGTGATTTATTCTTCCTGAGCATCCTTCTCATCATCTACAAAATGGAAACAAAACTCCCCATCTGAGCCAACACTTTTTCTGTCTCTTGAACTAGTTTAAGCAAAACCCCAGGGCAGAGGGCCCGTGAGCCTGGCGCGGCACCTGTAAAGCCACCAGAACTTCAGTCAGGACTCCCCGCCCCTCTCTCCTCTCCTTTATTTTCCCTCCTTGCTCACCTCATTTCTCTCCCTCTGCAGACAGGCTTCTTCCGTTTATCTGGAGCCTGTGGCAAAAGCTGGCTGCCCTATAGCTCGCACATAGGTTTATGTGTGACAGCACCAGCCTCGTTCAGTCTGGCCGCTATCTTTCAGTGCCAACTTCAAACTCCTAGGAGAAAGAATCTGGCCCAGCTTGGGCCTAAGGTCCGCCACTCCAGTCTGTGGCACAGGCGGCTATGTCCCACAAAGGTGGGTCACAGAGCACACCCGAGGACCCCCACAGGTAAAGTGAGGAAGGGGACACTTCTCAAAGAAGGAATGTCACCATGAGCTAAGCAGATTCCCCAGGAGTTACTGTGAGGATTGAATAATCAACAAGCATCAACGGCCTGGCACCCGACAGGCATGCCTTTCCAGGGAGGGTCTCGGGTCAGATCCCCCAAAGCAGAGTCTCAGGAGAGAAGTGCGGAAGAGAAGGGCGTGGGCAGGTACAAAGGGCGGCGTCCCAGCCTGGCCCACGGGGAGCTCTGGGGTCTCAGTACCACTTGCCCCACAGAGTCAGTCTCACCTTGAGACAAGGGGACTAGTCTATGGCACCCTCACCAATCTGTCCCCAGGACTGGCAGGGTCCAGGGAGGGGAGGCTTCCATCTGGCTGAGGGCAAGTCTCCAGAGAGGGGGCAGCTGTGACTATGATCAGCCAACATCCCGGCAACTGGGAGGTGGTGTGCTAGCCAGGAAAGGGGTCCAGGCAGGATGCGACGCCATCCAGTACCAGAAGCCTCACACAAACACACATGGTCACTGGTTGGCTCTTGCCTGTACCTCTCCCTTTTACGTGTTTAAGAGTAATGCTAAATTACGTATTAGATAAATTCTTTTTTATATAATGTATGATTTTTCATACTGTATATTAGCATATGTAATATATACAAACATACCTATTCCTATAAAGATGTAAATGTAATAAAATAAATCTCATAGGAACTCGTAAGGACCACACATGCTTTTTGCCTTACCTGCTGATTTTAGAACTTAATGCCCTCATCCTTATTAAATATGACTCCACATAAGTGGTTGAGCTTCTCTATCCCTCTCTAGTCACCCCCTTCCACAGGGTCGCAGGGTTCCCATCCCGGTGAGGGCCTCAAGGGGAGAGGACCCCCTGGCTCCAGTGGCTTCCTACCCCACTTGAAACACATCCCCTTGACTCAGCCCTTCAGTGCCCACATGACCTGACTGATGACTCCTTGTCTGACTGCTGACCCTAAGCTCACCAACCTCCAGCCTCAGGGCCTCTGTAGACATTTCCTCAAACCCACCAGCTCATTCCCTCCCGAGTCCTTGCACAAGCTGCTTCTTGCCCAGAACATCTTCCCCTGTTCTTTGCAGAGCTGGCTTCTGGTCTCCATGAAGTTCAACCTAACGTCACCTGTCGGGGAGGCCAGCCCTGACATCTCCTGCTAAAGTTCCAATTACCTTACTTATTTCTTTCCTAGCCTACACAGTTTATAATTGTTTTTGGTTTTTCTCTTGGTTCTTGTCTCTGTTGTCACTAAACTGTAAGCTCCATGATGTCAGAAAGTGCCTCCACACAGTTGGAGCTCAGGAAGCACTTGTTGAATAAATGAATGAATGAATGAATGAGTGAGTGAATGAATGAGTGGGTCTGTTGCCATGCCCCAGCAGTTTACCTCAAATCCACCCTGTGCTTCCCACTGGCAGGAGAGAAAGTTCAATAAGAGGACATCACTCTCCCTTCCCTGCCCACAGTCAGTAACAATCACTTGCTTGAGCAGGCAAGTGCAGGACACGAAGTTCAGTGACCCAGATTTGAGTCCCACCCTTGCAGCTTGCTCAATGTGTAGCATTAGCCAAATGATCCACCTATCTCTAGCTCAGTTCCTTTCTGTAAAATGGGTGAAACACCTCCTGCCTTTTCTTCTTCTCGGGTTGATGTGAGGAGAGGTGGAAAGTGTGCAGAGATGGTTTTCAGTGTGAGCAGTCAAGGGCCTTCACAGTGTAGGCCTGATCCCTCCCTCTCCAGACACAAATGGTCATTATTCCTGCCCCACCCAGCTACCTGGTACTTCCTGAACTTCACCCTGTACGTTCATGCCCTGCTGCTTTCATTTCAAAGCTGTGCTCTTTGTCGAGGAAGGTCATTTCCTTGACTTCATCTGTCCAGACCCTGCCCATCTGAGAAGGCCCCCTGCTCTGTGAACTCTTCCTCCACCTCCGGCCTCATGGAGTCTTTGACCTGTGTCTTACTCCTGAGACTGTCTCCCTTCCTGCCCTCAAGCTCCTTTCCCTGACTCAGACTGCTAATCCCAACATCACACTGCACTCTTTAGTACAGACTGGAAGGGGCCCCATCACTGCGTTCAGGATGGTCACCACCTAGTGGGATCAGAGGGCCCAGAAAGAACTTGGTAACTGACTGCAGGCTAGGAGAGCGTAATGATGAGTGCACTGGCACAGAAGTTACACACTCGGCTTTGAGTCCAGGATGCATGAATACAAACCTAACTGCTTGACTAAATAAGGTATGTTTTTTAATTTTTCAAATAGTAAAAAGACCAAAGTAGGTCATCCAGGACTGCTACAGAGGCTCCGTGGTACATGGAGGGCACAGGCTCTTCCCAAATTCCACTCTGCCATCCTTAGCATGTGCTATTATTTTTGTTCTCTATACTAGTTTTCTCATCTAGAAAATGGGAATGACGACCTCCCCTATAAGGAAGATACAATAAATAAAGATTAAGCAAGCTGATATATATAAAAAGATTAAAAGAATATCAGCACATGTTAAGTGCTCTATAAATGCTAGCTATTTTCCCCCCCTCATGCTGAAAAAATGGTTGCCATCCCTCCAGGCATCACATTCTCATCCCTGGCAGGAAAAGAAAAAAGGCAAAGCACAAAAATGTGAGTGCTGGCTAAATCCATCTGGTTTTTTTTAAAATTGAGGTGAAATTCATATAACAAAAAATTAACCATTTAAAAATTAACAATTCAGTGGCATTTAATACATTTAATATTGTGCAACCAGTTCCAAACCATTTTTATCACCCCAAAAGGAACATTGCACCCATTAAGCAGTTGCTCCCATTCTCCACTACCCCCTACCCCTGGAAACCACCAACCTTTATATTGTCTCTGTGGATTTACCTGTTCTGCAGAATTGCATCTATTTTTAAAGAACTTTAAAGAAAATGAGCTTTCCAGGAATCCCCACCCAACCTCTTCTGCTCATGTCTCACTGGCGAGGAATGTGTCTGAGTTCTGTCTGGGCACATGGCTGCCCTCCACACAATCAGCATTCTGTCCTTCTCTATCCTAATACTTACTGCATTCCTACAGCCATATTTTACTGGTCCTCAGGCTCATGAATTCTTCTTTTACATTTTAACTTTTCCAAGATAAGAATCCTCTTATATTGATACTATCTCATTTTTAATGAAATACGGTGCATATCAGGCACTGTGCTAGATGCTGGGATGAACCAATAAATGAGACAGACACAGCGCCCCGCCCTTCTGGAGCTGACATCCTAGTGGTGGGGAGATAAACAAGTACGCAAAATAAGTGAATTGCTTAATGTCTTAGAAAATAATAAATACTTAGAAAAAAACACAAAATGTCGAGCAAAGTAAGACCCATTTGAGGGATGGAACAGGGATCGG
Organism: Trachops cirrhosus; assembly: GCA_028533065.1. Classification (NCBI taxonomy): domain Eukaryota; kingdom Metazoa; phylum Chordata; class Mammalia; order Chiroptera; family Phyllostomidae; genus Trachops; species Trachops cirrhosus. The sequence continues at coordinate 24,696,849 of CM052542.1, read as the reverse complement.
TTGCCATATAAATGTATTAGTTATCTGTTGCTGTGTAACAAACCACCCTAAAACTGAGCAGCTTAAAACAACAAACATGTATGATCTCAGTTTCTGTGGGTCAGGGTTGACCCTATGAATGGCTTAGCTAAGTCTTTCTGGCTCAAGGGCTTTCACAAGGCTGCAAAGGAGACATCAGCTGGGGCACAGTCATCTGACAGCTTGACTGGGGTTGGAAAGTCTGCTTCTGAGATGGCTCACACATACAGCTGTCGGCAAAAGGCCCGAGTCCCTCACTGGCTGTTGGCAAGAAGTCTTGGTTCCTGGCTATGTGGGCATCTCTACAGGGCTGTTTGAGTGTCTTCACTTCGCCAGAGTGAGTGATTCAAGAGAGAGGAGAAATCCACATGGAAACAACACCATCCCTTCTGCTATATTCTATTCTGTTTGTTCGCAGTGAGTCACTATGTCCAGCCCACATTTAAGGAGAGGGGAGTTTAAGGAGGTGTATCAAGGAATTCGTGGACATTTTTAGAAACCACTACAATGGAATAGGAGAGACAGGATAAAAGAAAGGTCATATTTGAACAAAGACTTGAAGGAGGTGAAGGAAATCAGCGAAGCAGATACAGCCGTGTGGGAGGAGAGGGTTCTGGCTGAGGGAACCAGCTGCAGCTGGTGGGGTAAAGCTTACCTGGCATGCCAGTGGAGAAGAGAGAGTGAACTATCGGGAGACCACTAGTGGGGCGGCTACAATCCTTCCCTCCATTACTAGCTACATGACCTTGGGCAAGTCACGTCCTCTCTGAGTCCCAGTTTCCTGCTCTGTGAAATGGGAATAATAGAAGTAACTACTCATAGGTTTCTTGTGAGGATTAAATAAGGTAACACGTGGAAATCAGCCAGCCCATGTATGGTGTATGGTAAATACTCAATAAACGTTAGCTAATATTTTTGTTGTTGTTGTTACTACCCGGCACAGTAGCCTCATTCTTGTTGTTTGAGTATCAGGTACACTGGTGCAAATTATCAGTGCGGGGCTCTTGGAGGACATGACTCCTAGGGGACCTGGTAGAAACTTCTCCCCTGCTCTGTACTCGACAGAAAATCTTGCAAAGAGATGAACTCTGTCTGCCCGTCAGAGCCTGGACGTCAGGCCTCACGGCAGTCTCCAGGCTTACCTGCCAAGTTAGCCAAGCTGCTGGGGTGGGAGAGGCTCGGCCAGGGACTGGGGGGCCAGCCCAGAGTTTCTAGAGCAGGCACCTCTCCCGAGCCTTCCAGTCTTAGTCAATCCATGGACGATTGTTGGCTGAGCCCTGTCGGAGCCTTGCTTTGTCTTGGTTACTGGAAATGGGGCTGTCAGTGAGAGTGAAACCCGAGAGATCCTGCCAGCTTGGGTCTTTGGAAGAGGCAGAAACCCCTTGAAGTGGATCCTTCTGTATGTTCTCAAGAAAGGGGACTGGACATAAGGAAAGAGCAGGAAGAACTGCGTCCTCCTTTGGTGGTACAGAACTGTCCGCAGGTCCCATCAGAGCCCACCAAGGCCAAGCACTACTCTGGCCCTGTCAACTCATGCCAGGTGGACTCAAGGGCTTTTCCTGCCCATCCCAAACCCAATGGGCTCATAAAGTGGCTTCAGATGAAAGCAGCTTGGATCGGTGGGGAGTTCTGTGCTCCAAGGACCACAAACGTTGTTGCTTTTGGCCTTGCCCTGCCACACACCTGGTGACCCCAGCCAACTTCCTGAATTTTTGTCAGTTTCCTTCTCTGTCAAAAAGGACAATAACTTCTACTCTGCCTAATTTATCCATTCAACAGCTACTGAAGTCCCTACTATGTGCCCGACACTGTTCTGATGCCTTAGAAATACTGGGCAGAACATTCCATGGGAGGCATTCAAGGCCTCTGCTGTCGGGCAGCTGAGATGCTAGCGAGGAGACATTCTTTGAAATAACGGTGGTAGAGGAAAAGCACAGCAGGGGGAGCGGATGGAGAGAGCTGGGCATGGCAAGTCTCTCTGGGGGGGTGAGTTTTAAATAGAGATCAGAACAAAGTGAAGGAGTGAATACGAGGATGCCTGGGAAAGAGACTTCCAGGCAGAGGGACCAGCAGGAGCCCTGAGAAATGAATGTGCCTTGGCGGTCCATGGAAGAGGAAGGAAGCCATTCGTGGAAACGCTAGGAAGAAGTGGGGTCTGACCAGAGCGATGCTGTCTCAGCATAACCCAGATCACGTCACTCCTCCGCCGAAGTGCTGACAGGACCCTATGAGGCCCTGCATGATCTTCCTGGCTCCTTCTCTTTCACATCCACCCGTGCCACCCCCAGTCTCCCGCTGCTCCAGCCACACTCCCATCCCCCCACCCCTCTTACACCTGCCTTGAGGTATTACCCTAACTCAGGGGCTCAGAGTCATCTGTAGGCCTTATTAAAATGCAGATAGCCGAGCCCCAGCCCAGCCACTGATGCAGAAGCTGATTCAGTCTGGGGTGGGGTCCCAGAATGCTCATTTCTAAGAAGGTCCTTGGTACTACAATCTGACAAGCACCCTCCTTCTGTTCCCTCTGCTGAGACCACACTGGCCCAGACACCACGGGACTAATGCCCTCTCCTCCTCCAAGTCTTTGCTCAAAATAAATGGTCTCAGTGAGGCCCACCCTGACCATCCTGTGCAATACTGCGACCTGCCCTCCGCACCCCAACCTCCTCCCTGCTCTACTTCCCTTTTCCCCACAGAACCCACCACCTTCTAACGTGTGGCTAATTATTTTACTTAGCTTGTTAGCTATACGTCCCCGAGTACCTAGGAGAGGTTCTTGACCCAGACTCCAGGAACTCCTGAGCTGCCCCATGGGCCCCCAGAGAGCTGCAGTGCAACAGTTTGTGACCGTGGTGTCTGTAGTTTCCATCAGATTCTCGAAGAATTACCTGATCCTGAAACCTAAAAAGCCACCAGCAGATCACTGCCCAGCATAGAGGAGTTGCTCAAGAAATATTTGTTGACTGAATGAAAAAACTTTTTAAACATTATTTACACACACTACTTTTTTTTAAAAAACAAGAAGAACTATATCATGGCACAATGCTCCCAAATGTTGGTGTCCTTAACCAGCTAGGTCGGAATAACAGGGTTGCTTTTTGAAAGTACAAATTCTTATGATTCAAAACACTCTCAGAAAGTCTGAGTCAGGAGGTTTGGGTGGGGCCAGAGATTCCTTACTTTTCAAAGCCCCCTCCACTTCCACACCAACACACCTCAGGTGACTCTGAGGTGTGGCTGGCTGGGTTGAGGAATTTCGGCGTGAAGCCTTAATTGGAGAGAGACTCAGGACAATCAACTCCAGTGTGCAGCTTTTACACTTTGCAAAAAGTGTGATCATACCCACCGTCACTTGTGACCTTCCCACAAGCTCTCAGGGTGACAAGGCAGGGATCCCAACCTCTCTTTCCCTGAGCAGAAAGCTGAGGCCCTAGGAACCAAATGACACCCTCCTCCCAACACCCAAAGGTCATACTGTCTTCAGGTGGTGGAGCTACGATTGGAACTAGGGCCTCTGGACTCTCACTTTAGGGCTCTCCTCTCTGAACCACCTGGATAAGCCCAAGTTCCAGGAAGTCCCAAGGCCACTACCAGGGGAGGGGAGACAAAGAAGGGAGGGGTGGAGTGGCAAACTCTGTGGAGAGCAAGGGTCAGGGAGGCTGTCTCCTGGCCCCGGGAGAAACTACAGCTGCTCTGAGGAAATGGACATTCACATGCTAACTCAGTCTCCTCATCTGCACAATGGGGCTGATAATCCCTGCCCTGTCCTCAATAAGAAACTTGTAGAATGCAAAGCACTCTAAACATTCATTTACATTATTATTGTTATCTGGGAAAGGAACAACATCGGGACTCAGATCTCCAGGGACAGAACTACATCCAGCCTTTCATTCGTTTGAGATACATTTTTGAGCACCTACTATGTATCAGGTATTGTGCCAGGCACTGTACACACATGGCCTCATTACCCAGTGGGGTCGGTGCTGCTGCTGTCCCCATTTTACAGGTGAAGAAACTGAAGCTCAGGAGAATGAGTTGCAATCTATTCCATCGTTTGTTCATTTACCTAACTTTTACACAAGCCTGCTCTGGGCCAGGCTCTGGGCCAAGTGCTGAGGTCACGAGGATGAACAAGTCCTTCAAGGAGACATGCCCATAAATTACTTTAATAACAACTCAGTACATGCTTCCACAGACAAGTGAGTGAGAACCAGAAAAGGGGCAGCTGTCTCCCTGGGGTTATGGGAACAAGCAGCTGACCTTTTGTGAGACCCTGCACTCCTAAAGTGGTCGTCGTAATGGCAATCACAAGGCCTGAGTTCGACTGTTGCTTCTGTCAAGGTTCTGCTGTGTATTCCCAAGGAAATCCTTCTGCTACTGAGCCTAGGTCTCAACCTGAAAAATTAAGAGACTGGTCTTGTGATCCTGCAGCTCTGCGAACCTAAACCTCTGGCCATCTCACCCCTACTTCTGGTCAGTTCAAGCTTGACCCCAGCCAACACCGAGACTAAGCCTAGGACATTAATATCAAACCCTTTGAAAATCGCCCAACTCGGGCCCAACTGGGGCCGGCAGAACAGCACCCCTAGCCTACAGAGCAGCCGGGTGGGGGCGGGGCACGGGGGTCCGAAGGGCGGAGCTCTGAGGGGGGCGAGGCTGAGGCCTCCTGGAGGGCGGAGCAGTCCTCCTCGGAGCGTCTCATCCAGCCAATGAGCGCACAGGAGTGGGGCAGCCCCGCCTCTGAATATAAGTCAAGGAGGCCCCGGGGAGCTGCGTAGAGGTCTCAGAACCTGAGCCGGTGGTAGTGCGTTTTTTCTAGCCGCTGCGAGTTGCGGCCACAGGGCGCACAGGAGCACTTGAGTTCGGTGCGTCCTGAGCTCGGCAGGAGTACTGGTTCGGTTCGGTTTTCTTTTGTCCGGCTGGGTTGCGGGGAGGGCACGGGACCCGGATCTCTTGCTGCAGAGGGACAGCTAGCCGGGGTCGGGTGGACGCCTGTGCTGACAATCCGCCTGTCGTCCCCGCAGGCAGCCAACTCGCCGTCATGGCCGACCACCTGATGCTCCCTGAGGGCTACCGCCTGGTGCAGAGACCGCCGCCCGCCGTGCCTGCCCATGGCCCCCAGGCGCTCCGGACGCTGCAGCCGTACACGGGCCCGGGCATGGACAGCGGGTTGCGGCAGCGGGGATCTCCGCTGGGGCCGCCACCACCTTCACTTGGGGCCCTGGCGTGTGGGGCCTTCGGGCCTCCGCCTGCCTTCCAGCCCTTTGCGGCCATGCCGCCACCGGCCGCGGGCAGCGCGCACCTGCAGCCTGTGGCAACGCTATACCCGGGCCGCGCGACCGCGCCCCCCGGTGCCCCGGTAGGTCCCCCGGCCCTGCAGCCGGCTCCTGGAGCCCCAGCTCCGCCACCGCCTGTGCATGCCCTGGGCGGCATGGACGCCGAACTCATCGATGAAGAGGCGCTGAAGTCGCTGGAGCTGGAGCTCGGGCTGCACCGCGTGCGGGAGCTGCCTGAGCTGTTTCTGGGCCAGAGTGAGTTTGACTGCTTCACGGACTTGGGGTCGGCGCCGCCCACCGGCTCTGTGAGCTGCTGAGCGCGGCCCATCGCATACCTGGGGTACCTGAGAGGAGAACAGATTCTGACTGCCCGCCAGACTGCGCAGCCAACACCTGGGCCCCGCACGCACCCTCCGTGAGGGTGGAGGCAGCAGGCTAGTGGACGGAGTTAACTATGGCTGGGACACCTGGCGTCACCCCAGGCTCTGCCTCCTGCAAGATGACAGTTTGGCATCACCTCTCTGACCCGGAGCCTCAGCGGTAAAAAGGGCACTGGACCCCCTTTCTGACACCACATTCTTGGATTCTATGTCCTCTCCTCTGGGACTTTCCTTCATCCCGCCGATCTGAGCCATTCCAGGCCTCTGCCTGATTCCCGCCCCCGCCTCCCCATTTGTGCAACCCACTATGGTCACTGGGTCTCTGGAGCTGCCCATCCACTGGGGCCTTCACCCCCTCTGCCTGGGCCTCTCACCTTGGGGAGGAGAAGACTGTACATACAGTCCCCCAGCAGAGTGGAGCAATGCCCCATCTGGCCTCCAAAAACCAAAATAAAATTGGGTCACTTTACAGCCTTGCATTTTTATTTCCTTATCTCTCCAACCCTTGACTATATTTGGCTTCTAGAGTCCTGAGGCTGTTGGGGAACCCCCAGGTGGGATGGAGGCCACAGCCCTGGTAGTGCCCAAGGAAGGAAATTGACAGTTTCTTTCAAAATTATCTGAGTTGTGCAATTGTTATGTCATAATCTGGAAGGAAGAGGCCGCCACCGCCAGGTGGCAGGGTAACCCAAGGGCACCAACACTGGATTTCCCAGCTCCTGGGAGGGGGAGCTGGTGGAGCTGTCCCCACCTGTTGCGGAAGAAGACAGCACAGGGGGTGAAAAGGGAGCTAGCTGAGTGGTACCTGAAGATTCAGAAGACTCTGGCTTTGAGCTGTGGCTCTCTTCCTTGTCCATTCACCCAGATTCCTGAGGCTATGTTCTCAGAGACGGACGGTCCTACTCTCAGGTGGTTGTGAGGACCAAATGCAACGTGAGGCCATCAGCACAATGCCAGACACCGAGGCAGCCCTCCATAAACGACAGTGATGAGTAGTCTACAATTGGTGTTAGCTCTATTCCAGTCCCTGTGCCAACCGTTACATGCCCTTTTGGAGTCACAATTCAGGTGGGAGTCAGGGGGGAAGATGGGGCAGTGACAAACCTGCACATCAACTCATGCTGGTACAAGGAAGAGTGTGAGGAGGACCAGAAAACAGGAGGTCCCAGCAAGTAAACCCGAAGGAGGGAACAGTTTCAGCTGCTTGGGGATGGGGTCATTTCAAGGTTAGGGAGGTGGTGACATTTGATTTGGTGAACAGAGTCTTCAGTGATGAGTACATTTTTAGGAGCTGGAGAAGATGACGTGCAGTGGAGGGCCCATTCTAAGGCAGGGAGGCACACAGTGCAGGGCATGTACAGAGAGGCCATGGGTGTCCAGAAGCGACAAGGTCCAAACGGCTTTGCAGCAACATTGTGATGTAGGCACAGTCCCAATTCAACAGATGAGGGACACAGAGCTTGCCCAGGCCCGGCAGGATTTGGCCTCAGTCCTGATTACCAGTGTGAGCTCCTGGCCACCCTCTGCTGTTGACTCTCTGGAAAGATCCCAAGGTACTCAGGGATGTAGGAGAAAGGCTGGAAGAGAGACTGAGGCAGGAAGGAGACTGGGTCAGAGACTCTGAGGATCAGGCTAGGATGGGGCCATGGGGCCGGAGAGGAAAGAGGGAATTTCAGAGACTCTGGAATTGAACACAGAGCCAAGACCTTATATCCCCAGTGGTGGGGCTGCACTCAAGTTTGTTCGTTAACATGATTCTCCCTCTGGCCTGTGAATTCACCCGGAGTGCACTGTGTCAGCACCAGCTCTGGAGCCAGCAGGACAGGCGTGGGGGGGGGCAATGGGAGTGTTTCGCAAATGAAAAAAGGTGTCCCCTAAGATAGTGGGGCTTTCTAGGACAGGATTGGGGGGAAGGGCAGAGAGGCTTCTGGAAAGGGACTGGCCTGATGCTCTGAGCTCAAAAAGGCCAGTGTTTGTCCCAGCTTGGACCAGGACCCCAGAACAAAGACAGAAACTGAGGGGCTGGACCAGACACTGTCCTGATGCTCTTCTCTCTGGGCCTCAGTTTCTCTACCAGTAAAATGGGGCTAATATGTCTGACCCGCTATTTCACAAGGTGTTAAGCCTCACAACAAGTGAGGAGCAAATTCAGGGATGGGTTGGTAACCAAATTGTTAAACTCTGAGGTGCTCTCATATGGAAGGGATTTTGCAATGAAAACCCAACACCTGCCTCTAGAGTTTAGGGGGCAGGTAGAAGAGGGAGTCCAGCTCCTGAGTGATTTCCCACCCTGTATCCCTCCTAGAGGGGCTGCCAACAAGTTGGACAGCAGGTAGATGGACAGTGGAGAAGGTAAGGCTGGGGCAGTCCACCACCTGGATCCCTGAATCCCTGACACTATGGAGGACCCTGACCCTCCCAGCTGGAGGGAGGTGGATGGCGTGTCCTTTCTGAGGTTTGTAACGGCCTCAGGGTTCAGTTCCAGAAGCAGCTCTTACCAGTTGCCTGACCTCAAGCAAGCCAGCCTTCTGAGTCTCGGTTCTCCTACAGCACAGGCATACTGTGGGTTCAGTTTCAGACCACCTCAGTGGAGTGAGATGTAATCTTTTTGCTTGCCTTCAATTTGTGAAAAATGCAACATCTGTGAAATGCAATAAAACAAAGTGCAATAAAAAGGAGTATGCCTGTAATCACCCCAGCTTCCTATAGATTCAACAGGTATCTCTCACCTCTTCCCTGGGGCTACCTCCTTAAAGCAACCTGCGTCCCTTGGTTCTGTTCATTTCACTTTCATACCTGGGCTGGGTCTTTGGGTCTGGGAGGTACATCATAGTGCCCCGCACAAACATGGGTGGGGAGGAGGGGAAGACCAGGGTCCTAGGAGTCATAATAGCAAACGCCTCCTTACACTTGGGCTCTGGGCGCCTCATTTGCCTCTCCCAGACTAGCAGCTCTCCTATCAGAAGGAATAAATTATTTCTAGGGAATATCAACCTTACAGGGCTGATATGATAAGACTGTAGATTATGTGTGGATTTTTAGAGAGAGAGAGAGAGAAACATCCGTTAGTTCATTCTTTTTTTTAAGATTTTATTTATTTATTTTTAGGAGAAGGAGAGGGAGAGAAACATCTATGTGCAATAGATACATGGATCAGTTGCCTCTTGCACGCCCCAAACTGGGGACCCAGCCTGCAACCCAGGCATGTGGCCTGACTGGAAATTGAACCTACAAACTTTGGGTTCAGCTAGCATTCAATCCACTGAGCTATACCACCCAGGGCTGGTTAATTCTTGTATGTGTCCCGATCAGGGATCAAACTTGCAACCTTGGTGTATCAGGACAATGTTCTAACCAACCGAGCTACTCAGCCAGGGCCATGGTAGATTCTTCATAATAGAGAGCAGGTGCCATAATCACCACCACCACCACCATCACCATTGCCATTTCAGCTCAGCTCAGTGTTCAATTGTCATTTGTTGAATAAATTAAATGAATAGTCTGTTCCTAGTCTTTTCCCAGGCTGCTTAAATTGTTTAGCTGATTATTAAGTAATCCTCTTGAATTCCTTAATCCATTCTTGACTAATTTTATGCTACCCTGCTGTTAGAAATTCTGGGTCAGAATTACTTTTGATTAAGGACTGAGTCAGAATTTGTTGAGTGCCTACTCTGTGCAGGCCTGATGGCACCCAGTAGGTGCTCTTTCTCTTCTAGCCTCTCTAACCACCCCGCAACCAGGTAAATTAGCACTGCTGGGTAGTTTCGTCCCCATTCCAAAAGTCAGGAAATTGGGACTCAGGCAGCGAATTACTCCTCCAAGGCACACCCCAGTAAGTGGTGGGGGAGCATGCCCATTCTGGTATACCCAAGACGCTTCCGCTCCCGGGCTGGGGCTGGCCAAGGATCTGAGCCCGAGTGGAACAAGAGCAAAGTCCCAGACCTGGTGTTGCGGCTTTGTGGCCATGGATGCAGAGGAAGTCACTGAGCCTCTTTAGGCCTCAGTTTTTCCCTCTGTACAATGTGGAGAATAAACCCAACTTCAGAGGTATGTGTACAAGGATTCGAATGAGACCTGGTTTCCGATAGCACTTTGCAAACAGTGCAGTGCTGTTTGGTTGGGGTGAACTGGGGGTCGACAGCCATGCCTTTTACCCTTACACAGCTTATTTGGAGAGAGGAGAGCCGCACACACTTGGAACTTGAGATCTGGGCCAGCCTGCAACGCGCGATGCAGAGACACATGTCTAGGTGCCGTGGCAGGTGCTGCCAAGTAGCTGGGAGTCTGGGAAACCCCAAGAGCTGGTGGTGATAAAAGGGTTGTTAGTGTGTGTGTCAGCTTAGGGAGGACATCCAGGTAAAAGCCCGAGGCCCAGAGCGTCCCCTGGCAGAAAGAGGAAATAAAGGAAACTACTCTGAGCCTAGTCTGCTCGTCTGTCAAATGGAGATGTCACAGGCTTCTTGTGAGAATGAACTCAGGTGATGTTAAGTGCCTGCCCTGTGAGAGGCTCAGCTAGGAGCTCTTGTTGGGAAATGTGGCCACAGGGACGAGGAGGAGAGAGCCTTGTCCCAGGCAGCCCCCAGGTGCTTCCCACCCTCCACTCCGGCCACCCCTGGTACACCATGTTCCTCATGCCTCAGTGCCTGGGCCTCTGCTGTTTATTTGGCCTGAAATGCCCTCCCCAGGCCCTTTCCCACCTGTGAAAGGCCTGTTTCATCACATGTCAGGGTTGATGAGGAGTCTTTACCCCTAGACTGTAAGGTTTTGAGGGCAGAACCTGATTCATTATCGTCCCCACCTCCACCCCACCATGGCTTGGAGTGGGTATCAGGGCGGCCAGAGTGAGTGGCTGCTCCCTGGCCCTGAGCAGGGTGCTGAGGCTGAAAGATGGTGCTGGGCTGGAGTCTGAGTTGGAGTTGGGAGCTCTGAGCTCTAGTCCCAGCTCAACCATGAACTTGTGAGCTCTGTAAACTTTGTAGCCTGGACCACATTCCTCGCCCCTTGTCCCTCACAGGTGCTGGGAGGCAGTGAGGCTGGACTGAGGGAGGAGAGCAGGGAACTGCAACACTTCCAGAGCACCCTGGTGGGCCAGCCCCACGGGGCAGCAGCCTTGGTGCACACTGTCTCCTTCAGTCCTCACAACGACTCTGGAATTGGGTATCGTTTTTTACCTCATTCTACTCTGTTGGCCTCATTCCACGCAGTGGAAGCTCAGAAAGGTTAAACAACCTACTCATCCACACAGAAGGCTCTTGGGAAAAAGTCGTTCTGCTTTGCAGGATGAAGGGAGGCTGGACTTCAGTAAGCATGAAGTCCAGATATGCCCCACAGAGCAGGACTACGGCCAGGACAGGGAGCGCTACAGAGCTCGTGAGAGGGTGGTGTCCGGAGGGACTTGCTCCTTTGCCTTCCTGGTGAGGAGCTATGGTGGTGGGGAGCTCTGCCACAACACTGGCACACCCCATCAGCAGGACCGACCCCCACCCCCCTCCCCAGCCTCCTCTGGCCCAGAATACGAGTCAATCATTATTTGTTCATTTTTTAAACAAACACATTGTTTTTAGTCACAAGTAATAGGTGCTTGAGGCAAAATAATTTCAAACAATCTAGAAAGTCTAAAAAAGTCAAAGACACCCCCCACGTTTTCCCGCACACAGTGCATACGATGTGTACCTCATGTATATGTAGATAATGTCGATGTATATGTCTACCTTACATACTATATGTTATATATCATATACACTTTTTCACATAAATGAGATTATATTATTTTATATAATTGGATTTATTTCACTTAACATATTTTGGAAATCTTCCCACATCAGTAAACGTGGCTCTACCTTAATCTTTGTAATGACTATATTGTACATAATCTACTTACCAGTCTCTTACTGATGGAAATTCAGTTTCCTTAATTCCACTGTTACAGATAATGCTACCAGAAGCTTCCATGTATATTTACCCTGGAACAAGTGGGGATATCTCTATAGAATGGACACTTAGAAGGGGAGTTACTGGTTTAGAAGATATAAACAAATAAAACTGTGATAGTCTCTGTGAATGGTGTGGCTCAGTTGGCTGAGCATGGTCCTGCAAAAGTGAAAGGTTGCCAGTTGGATTCCCAGTCAGGGCACAAGTGCCTGGATTGCGGGGCGGGCCACTTCCCTGTTGGGGTGTGTGTGAGAGGCGACCAGTTGATGTTTCTCTCACACACTGATGTTTCTCTCCCTCTCTTTCTCCTTTGCTACCCCTCTCTCTAAAAATAAATAAAATCTTTTTAAAAATTTTGATAGTCACTGCCAAACAGTTCTCTGAGAGGCTGATTCTTCTGCCTTGAGCCAGTACTGTTGGCTCACGCCCTTGATTATACTGGACATCAGCAATATTTTTAGTTTTTTCCTTTCTAAATGAAAAAAACAGTTACTTAATTTAGATTTCTTTGATTATCAATAAAGACATTGTCTATTTGTATTCTAGGAATTACTTCTTCATATCCTTGCCCATGTTTCTCCTGAGTTGTTTATCTTTTTCTTATTGATTTATGAGTTCATATTATATTGTGAATGGTAAATCTCTGTCTTTTGTAGATGTTGCAAATATTCTCTCCCAAACTGTTACTGGGTATTTGATGTTGTTTATACTCTCTTTTGCCTTTTGGAGGTTAATAATTTTTGTCATCAAATCTCTCCATTTCTTCCCTCCCTAGCTCCTGGTTTAAATTGAGGGCAGGAATGGTCTGGCCTTCCTCGGAGCTAGCTAGAGACACTGGCAGAGTTGTGCTTCTAATTGGGATCTGCTCTCCAAACAAGGTCGACAGACTAGCCACAGGGATTGAAGGGCCAGCCCGGGTCCTGGGATCCACAGACCTGGGTTTAAATTCTGTCCTCAAACTACATACTTGACATCTGTCAAAGCCATTTTACACTCTGAGCCTGTTTTGTTTTGTTTTGTTTTGTTTGTATTTTTTGTAAAATAATACCAGTACACGCACACCCAGGTGATCATATTAAATGAGCTAAAAGCTGACATGCTCAGCGCAGTGCTTGGCACACAGTAAGTGCCCAGTAGCTGAGAGTTGTTTCCAATGTTAATACAATAGGTGCTGAGAAAGCTATTAAAAGTATCCAGAAGAGGAGTCCAGAGTGGGAGGGTGCCTTCAAAGCATGTCCCCTGTAAATGGCAGAATGACAGGGCTCTTCAGCTTCCAGGGGAGACCCAGAGGCAAGGTGGACCACCACGACTTACGACTCCCAAGATCCAGTCACTCTCCTCCTGGTGAAAGGCTTCCCCAAAGTTACTTTGGGGAACCACCTCTCCCTCATTTAGTTTGGGTAAGTTTGCCTGTTTTCCTATATATGATTCAGAATAAAATAATACTAAGCTATACAATTAGTTTAAAAAAATTCCCAAAATCTTCAGTTTTCCATGACTATTTTGAAATAGCAATGCTTTACTTCCTCCTCCTCCTCTCCTTCACCTCAAAGTTTTTCAGATTGTCAACTAGTGCCCAAAACACCTGAGCTGACCGCTAGTTAGGTCATCCAGTACTGACTTATAATAACTCACCTAATACTCTCAGTGATCTGACTTAATATATTATCACTGCAGGTTATACAGAGGCAAGGAAACTGAGACTCATAGAGATAAAGTGACTTGCTTACTGCCACACACTTAGTAGTTTACTAAGTTAAAATATTTAATGTACTAAGGATAGTACACACAGCAAAACATATTTAAATATTAGCTCAGCTGCTGTAACAAAGGGAACAAGAAGTTTTAAAAGTAGATTAAAGAGAGACTTCTGGCCAGATGGAGGCATAGGCAGACACACTGTGCCTCCTCCCACAACCAAAAGAAGGACAACAGCAAATTTAAAACAAAAACAACCAGAACTCACAGAAAATTGAACTGTATGGAAGTCCGACAACCAAGGAGTTAAAGAAGAAACATTCATCCCGACCAGTAAGAGGGGCGGATACAGCTGGGCAGAGAGGACTCACGGTGAGGCAACAGCAAGTAGACAGGGAGAGGTGGTGGCTGGTGAAGCAGACGGTCCCACATTTGCATGTGGATAAACCGGGAGGAACAACCGGGAGCGAGACAGACCACGCAACCCAGGGTTCCAGCACGAGGAAATAAAGGCTCAAACCTCTGACTGAAAACACCTGTGGGGGCTTCAGCGGCAGGGGGAACTCCCAGCCTTACAGGAGAGTTTGTTGGAGAGACCTATGGGGTCCTACAACATACACAAACCCACCCACCCAGGAATCAGCACCAGAAGGGCCCAATTTGATTGTGGGTAGTGGGAGAAGTGACTGAAAGCCAGTGAGAGCTGAGCAAGCTGCATTTTTCCCTTCCAGACACCCCCCCACCCCGCACAAAGAAGTGACTTTGGTTGCCCCACCCTGGTGAACACCTAAGGCTCCGCCCCTTACTATGTAACAGATGCACGAGACCAAAAAAAAAAAAATGCTCCAAATGAAAGAACAGCTCAAAGCTCCACAAAAAACAGAACTAAGCAACAAAGAGATAGCCAACCTATTAGATGCACAGTTCAAAACACTGGTAATCAGGATGCTCACAAAATTGGTTGAGTATGGTTGCAAAACAGAGGAAAAAGTGAAGGCTATAAAGTGAAATAAAGGAAAATGCACAAGGAATCAACAGTAATGAGAAAGAAACCGAGACTCAAATAAACAGTTTAGAACAGAAGGAGAAATAAACATTCAACCAGACAGAATGAAGAAACAAGAATTCAAAAAAATGAGGAGAGGCTTAGGAACCTCCAGGACAACTTTAAATGTTCCAACACCTGAATCATAGGGGTGTCAGAAGGAGAAGAGGAAGAACAAGATATTAAAAACTTATTTGAAAACATAATGAAGGAAAACCTCCCTAATCTGGCAAAGGAAATAGACTTCCAGGAAGTCCAGGAAGCTCAGAGAGTCCCAAAGACGTTGGACCCAAGGAGGAACACACCAAGGAACATCATCATTACATTACCCAAGATTGAAGATAAGGAGAGAAACTTAAAAGCAGCAAGAGAAAAGGAGACAGTTACCTACAAAGGAGTTCCCATAAGATCTCATCTGATTTCTCAAAAGAAACCTTACGGGCAAGAAGGGGCTGGAAAGAAGTATTTGAAGTCATGAAAGGCAAGGACCTACATCCAAGATTGCTCTATCCAGCAAAGCTTTCATTTAGAATGGAAGGGCAGCCAAGTGCTTCCCAGATAAGGTCAAGTTATCTGGGACCTTAGTTTATCTTCAGCAAGCTCTTATTATATGAAATGTTAAAGGGACTTATCTAAGAAAAAGAAGAAAATCAAAACTATGAACAGTAAAATGACAACAAACACAACTATCAACAACTGAACCTAAAAAACAAAGATCAAAAAAAAAAAACTAAGCAAACAACTAGAACAGGAACAGAATCACAGAAATGGAGATCACATGGAGGGTTACAGCAGGGAGGGGTGAGGAATGGGGGAAAAGGTACAGAGAATAAGTAGCATAAATGGTAGATAGAAAATAGACAGGGGGAGGTTAAGAATAGTATGGGAAATGTAGAAGCCAAAGAACTTATATGTATTATCCATGGACATGAACTAAGGGATGGGGAGGGGAGTGCAGGTGGGAGGGGGTTGCAGGGCAGAGGGGAATAAAGGGGGGGGAATGGGACAACTGTAATAACATAATCAATAAAATATGTTTTTTAAAAAGTAAAAAAATAAAAGTGGTTTAAAGAGCAAAAAATATTTTTTTCTAGTCCCACCCAGTCAGCTAGGCCCAGACTGCTTCCTTCTTGTTGCTCCACCATTCATGACCCCAACCTGCTCAAAGTCTACTTTAGCTTTTTATTTCTGTCTTTATCTACAGACTGGAGGCTGGATCATGGACATGTATACAACCGAGCTCTCAGGGAGAAGAGAGTAAGGAGGTGGGCACACCCAGTGCTTTCAGGCCCAAATACACACAACATCACTTCCATGCAGATTCTCTTGACAAGAATTTAATCACATGACCACACTTAGCTGCAAGGGAGGCTGGAAAATACGGTTTCTAGCTGACAACCATTTGTTCATCAGCAACTCAGTTGCTACGTAAGATGGGAAAGCTGGATTTTGGTGGAAAACCAGCAGTCTCTACCACAGCAAGTGGTAATAACAACTGGTTCACTTGAGATTAGAACTCAAGTCTCCTATGCCCCTGGGTACCTGGCGGGGGGTGGGAAAGATGTCAAGGGCCTGAGTCCTATATAAAGAGAACTGTTGGAACTTAGAAGAATTGTATGAGTCAGTCATCACCATGAGTATGTGTGTTGGGTAATTCCCTTCTTTAGTCTCAGCTTCTTTATCTGTAAAATGGGGATAATAGTGGGACTTACCCAGCTGAGTGGCTACAGTGAAAGCACTTACCAAAGTTTGTGACACATACTAGGTACTCACCTGATGCAACAGGGGGGAGGAATCTGGGCATGAACACACGAAAGAAGGAAATGCCAGGGGAGGTGACAATGTGTGCAATGGCCAAGTGGCATGCATGAATAAGGCTTGACCGGAAAAGGCAGCAAGTCCAGCGTGGTTAGCAGATAGGGCGGACAGTCACAAGGGCAAGAGATGTATCGAAGTAGGCAAGGATGAAAGAGGGCTGACCCTTGAGTGACAGGCTCAGGAGCTTGAACTTGATCTTGTTGGTAATGGGGAGCCATGGAGTAATGAGCAGGATGGAAAAATAATTAGATTTGCATTTTGGAAAGATCACTCTGACTGCCGTGAGTAGAATGGACTTGAGACGGGCACACTGGAGAAATGGAAAATGCTGAGAAGACTGTTCATGCTGATTCAGGTGGCGATAAGGGACCTAGGACAAGTGGTGACAAGGCGAGGTAAATGGGAGGGACTATAAAGACAGAAGTAGTATGTTGGGTCATCCAGGATTGGTATCCTGGTGGAGGCAAGCCAGGGAAACAGGCCATGCTCTCAGTAGCAAGGTCTGGACTGAGAATAAACATGTTGTGGCATTATTAGCATATCCGTGATTGCCACAGAAATGATGAAAGTGGCCAAAGGCAGAACCTTGGGGGAACACAGACATGTAAGAGCAGGAGGGACAGAGACTGAGAAGGAGCATCTGGGAAGGCAGGGTGGGCGCCAGCACAGAAGATGCTGTGAAAGCCGTGGGAGGTGTTTCCTGAAGGAGGGTGGTCAGCAGGGTCTGTTGCTGCTGTAAAGCCAAGTAAAATAAGGGCTGAAAGGTGGCTCTTCAATTTGGCGACTACAAAGTGCAGAGCAGTTCTGGGGAGAAGAGGGTGGGGGTCTGACTGCAGTGGGTCAGCAGGAGGTGGGAAAAGAGGAAAGGATCATCAAATGTAAGTGGCTTGTTTTAAGTCATCTTTGGGACCTCCATGCTTTTGTGGGTGGAGTGACGCATGCCTAGGGCTTCTTCATCAGGTGTTACTGGTGGGGTTGGCCCAGGCAGCACCAGCTAGAAATGGAGTGCAATACCTCCCTTTGCTCAGGAGGTGGCAGCACCACACTAAGTGACACCTCCGTGACCAACATAATACACATAAATGTATTCTCAGGAAAATGAAGCTTACTTCCCCCAAGATTTTTTGGGAGGGAGGATCGCTATCTTGGATGAGATTCTTGAGCAGAGGAAACTGAATGTAACTTTGGATTCAAGTCTTGACTCTGTCACATACTGAGTGATCTTGAGCAAGTCCCACTTCCTGGTTAGCAAACTGGGGATAACAAGCCCAAACCCACCTCTCAGGTCACTGGGAGTCCCTAAACGACTTTGGCTGTGTCTGATGGCCTTGTGGGCAGATTTGGGGCAGAGGTGGGTAACGGAGACAGGCGCAGAAGCAGAAGGAGGGGATCCAGACCTGAGGAGCCCCAGGGGACTGCCTGTGGTCCTACAAAGACTAGATGGAGCAGGGGTTTGTTTGGGAGTCGGGAAAGCTGGGTTCAGATTTTGCAGCTGAGAGAACTGAGGCTCACAGAGAGGAAATTACTTGCCATTGGTCATAATCCTCAAACAGACAAAGGCATCAAAACCAAAGTTTGGAAAAGAATCTGATGTTTAATTTTTCTTTGAAGCATTGAATTTGCATCATGGGAAAAAATCAGAACTCTGTGGGACTTCTCTGCCACTACAGTGTGATTCTGTGTTTTCTGCACTTAGGACTTCTGAAGGCATCCCTCTCCTCTGGCTCCTCTTCAATCCACACATTCTGAGAGTGCCCCCGAATCTCTCCTTTCCCGCAGGGATGACACGGGGCAGATTAAGGGCCTGAGAGGAGGAAGGCCACCTGAGGACAAGCCTGGAAGTCAAGACACACGGGCTCAGCCTTGGCCTACTGGGCCTCAGTTTCCCCATCTGCAAAATGTGGCTGTTGAACCAGCCAGACCCTGGAAGCCTTGACCACTCAGACCATTATGAAAGTGCTCCCTCCCCCCACCAGCTTCCCTGACCACCTCCCCCAACTAAAACTGTCTCCCAATGTCGTCACTGTCCCACTTCCATTCTGTTTCCTTCACAGCTCTTATCATTCTCTGAAATTATCTTGTTTTTTGTTTATATTCTGTCTAGACAGTAATCTACTGTCTACTCCATGTGAACTGGGACTTTGTGAGCTTGAGAGAGCCGCTGGACCTTGGCACCTAGTCCAGTGCTTGGCACGTAGGAGAAACGAACAAACAATTGCAGAACAAATGAATGAAGGGCAGAGAACACGCCCCTTGCTCTGTGAGGCAAGTCCTGGAGCCCCTGTTTCTCAGCCTATGGCCTGCTCAGTCCTGCCTCTCCTCTCTCTGTCTACCCCACCCCCCTCTTAATGGAATGGCTTTCGTGGTGGGGGGCCCTGGCCCTGAAAGTCCAGCCTCCTTCCCAGCACCAGGCTGGCACCACAACACCAAGCCAAGGTCTTTGCTGACGCCTTGTGGCTGTGGGCACACATAACAGGAACCAGGAGAATTCCCAGTTGGAAGGGGATTGATCCCAAGGGGCCCTGCTTTTCCTCTTGTCTTGCCAACCAGCATTATTAATCACCTATGTGCCCAGCCTTTGCAGGGGACAGTGCTTCATGCGCTCCAGGAGCTGAAGTGACATCTGGATAAGGAGAGGTGGTGGTGGGGGGTACGGTCATAAGGTCCAGGAGAGGAGCTGAGGGGGTGTCTGGTGGGAGAAAGGGTAAAAAGTAAGAGCAGAGCCCACCCAGGGTCTGAGTAGGCAGCAAGCCTGGGTTTCCAAGCTTTTGGGTCCTCCCCAAAGCAATTTTCACCCTCTCCAAGAAATCTTCCATATCTCCCACCCATTTTAGAGACTGTTGGGAGCTAGCTGGCAGGGAGAGAAAGAAAGCGAAGAGGAACTAGCTGATGCCCAGAGATGCCATTTGGAACAAAACCAAAAATGTTTCAGGAGGGCCTAAGGAATGTCCTGCTTTGTAATGTATAACATAAACCTCCAACTTCACTGCTTCCAGGAAAACCCACCTGACTTCCTGGATTAGTCGGGTCTTGCTGGAATAATGCTGTGAAACAAGCAAGTCCCAAATCTCAGTGGCCAAAGAAATCAAATATTGCACACTGCTAAGTCTCTAAGTCAACTGCAGTTCGGCTGAGGCTGGCCAGACGGACTGGCCTCCCGACTTCCAACCTGGCTCAGGTCGGCTCCGTGGGGCTGCATTCTGGACCCAGGAGGGACAGCAACAACCTGAATCTCCTCGTGGTGGAGGAAGGAAGCACCAAGGGTCTGGCAGGAGTGCCATGCACCTTTCAGCCTTAGCTTAGAATAAGCCACTGTCTTTCTTCACACATTCCACTGGCAGTAGTGAATCCCAGCCCCAGAGTCAGTGGGGTGGTGGAGTGGATGCTTGGTCCTCAGATGCCCCCTTCAGGGCCAGTGCACCCATTCCCCCAGCTGCTGGCAATCTCAGGTGCTGACTCACTAGTCTAAGAATTGCCCTTGGCCTTAGGGAACTGCCTCACCCAAAGTCAGGCCCCTCCCAGGGCCAGTGATAAGCTGATGCAGAGAAACAAAGGCCTGCCTCCTTCCCTCAGTTTGGCACCACTCTGAAGGGCTGTCTGAGCTCCGAGCTCCTGAAGATCAGCAGATGCCTCCGTTGAAATCACATCACAGATCGGCCTCTCCCTCTGCCGGGTCCTGCCTTCCTGACACCCTGACGGATGAATCGCCTGAAAGCGCTCCCCAATAAACCCGCACACCGCTCTCTGTCTCCAAAACTGTCTGTAGGAGACCCATTGTAAGGCAGGTAGGAAATTATAGTCTGCCCAAAGGTAACCATGGTAACGGTGAGGCAGGAAGACTTTCAGACAAATCACACAATCTAATACCATCATTAAAGGATGTATCATGGAGACGGATCCGACTTATTTTGGCTGCAACAAAGTGCTGGACACACGCCCAACGTGCATGGGGGGCGGGGGCTGGGACCACTTCTGAGAGCTCCGCACAGGGGGCTGTGGTGATTTCGTCTTTTCTCCTGGGGTTCCGAACAGGTCATGTCGTATCAAAGGTTCTGGGACTTTAAAAAAAA
The DNA here is from genome assembly GCA_028533065.1 of Trachops cirrhosus. NCBI lineage: Eukaryota > Metazoa > Chordata > Mammalia > Chiroptera > Phyllostomidae > Trachops > Trachops cirrhosus. Next base: position 24,676,613 of record CM052542.1, on the reverse strand, counting down.
AAAAAAGGCTTCCGAACCACCTGGTCCCACCCCATTTAGACATGTGTTGGGGTCTGTCCAGCTGAGTGGGGCAAGTCTCAGGAAGGACTCTCAGCCCTGAGCATTTACAGCAGAAAGGGGGCCAGGCTAGGGGGTCAAACCCCCACTCTAGGTGTTATGGGCTGAATCGTGACCCCCCAAACTCATGTGCTAAAGCCCTGACCCCCAGTAACTCCAAGTGTGACAGTTCAGAGACAGGGCCTTTATAGAAGTGACCGCTAACATGGGTTCTTAGGGCTGTTCCGGTGGGCTGCCAAGCCGGAGGGCTCTGCCTCGGGCAGGCCTGTAGCATGCGGGTGCTGGGCTTCATGCAGCAAAGACCTCACAATGTGAGTCCAGGTGACTATGAGGGTGCATTTAGTAAAGCTGGGGGCAGTGGAGCAAGGAAGGGCTTAGGACACAAGCAGCAACAGGAAAGCCTAGGTGGAAAAGTCAGAGGACAGGGACCTTGGAGACGGGTTCAGGGGCTTTGCTGCCCACTGTTCCCCTGGTTGCGAGTCCCATGGTGGTCCCCAGAGGAGTTTTTTGTACATGCCTGAGAGAAGGGCACAGGTGAATCCTTTGTTTTGAGAGTTTTTATGTCTTCTGCAGGAGGAAATCCTAGGGGGCTCAGGAGAGGGTCTTGGCAGAATATTCACCAGCTTTCCAAGTGAGTTCTTAGGTATGTTTATGTACCGAAATGAGTGCCTAGAGGCACCGGGTCATTTTCTTGGTCAGTTTCACCTTCAAAGAATGTCACCGAGAGGGACTAGGACCATGGCGGGTCTGCCCTAGCACAGTCAGGAATGTGTATACTCTTTGTCCTAAGTGTCCTTGTTTAGGGAAGATACGACCTTGGGTTTATTATCTGGTTGTAAATTGCTCTGACCAGTTTTTTCAGCTATTTGCCTCAGTTTCCCCATTCCACTTGCCAAGGGATTTTCCTCCTTTCTCACTAACCCTGCCTCAGGGTGAGCCCCAATTCAGTATGACCGGTGTCCTTGTGAGAAGTAGCGATTAGGAGAGAGGACGAACGGGGAGGGAGGGCACACAGACATGTGCATGCACAAGGAACCACCGTGTAAACACATGGAAAGAAAATGACCACCTACAAGCCAAGAAGAGAGGCCTTGGAATGAAACTAACTCTGCTGACACCTGGATCTCAGACGTCCAGCCTCCGGAACTGTGAGGAAATCAAGTTCTGTGGTTCGAGGCCCCCAGTATGCAGCATTTGCTGTGGTGGTCCCAGCAAACCAATACCCCGGCACAGCAGCCTCCACAACCCTGCCACACATGAGAGCTGAGTGAAAAGGGAAGGTGCATCACTCAGCTTCTCAGAGGGAAAACACAGAAGTTCTCTTAAAAGTGCAACTTTCCAAAGCACGTGAAACAGAAGTTATTTAAATTGGGAAATAAGCAACACGGTTTTCTTTGATCGGCAGGAGTGTAAAATTTGCAAGATTCAGAGCCCCTGCGGCACTGCAGTCCCAGGCTGGCTGCTCCAGCTTCTGAGCCTGGGCCTCAAGAGGCCAACTATCCCTGGCCGGGTCGCTCAGTTGGTTAGAGCACTGTCCCCAATAAGCCAGGTTGTGGGCTCAGTCCTGGTCAGGGCACATATAGGAAGAAACCAATGAATGCATAAATGGGTGGAGAACAAATCCACGTTTCTCTCAATCAATCAATCAATCAATCAAGAGGCCACCTAGCCTCTGTTTCTGCCCTCCGGTCAGGGGAAGAAGTCCAGTCTGATCTCCCGGAGCATGGGAAGGCGCATGGAGCAGAGAGAAGCCTGGACTCACCAGGGTGCTGACAGCCAGCACCAAACACCAGACGTGTGAGAGAGGCCATCTCAGGCCAGCCAACCCCACTCAAGATGCCAAATGAGTGCAACCCCGTTAGCGATCCCAGGTGAGATCAGCAGAACTGCTCAGCTGAGTCCAGCCTAAATTGCTGACCTACAGAATCAAGAATAAGTAAAATGGTTGTTGTTTTAAGCTGTAAGTTTTAGGGTGATTTGTTACACAGAAATAAATAAACGGTACACTAAGCTAAAACGGTATCGGCTCTGGAGACCATATCCGATGACAGTTTGCGGACTCCTGTAGCCACCTGCAAACCCTCCTTGCTGAGCCAGACAAAGCTGGAGGATAAAGAGTGGCGAGTGCACTGGTTAACTGTGCATCTGTTTTCCCCAGGGACCGGGTGACCTCGGGGCCCTAAGTGGGTCTCCTGCGTTCTGTGTATTATGCTGAGCCAGGGTCTGATGTACAGCAGGTGTTCCACAGACATTTACTCAAATTAGTGAGGTGCCGTGGGACCTGTTTAAGTTATCAACCTCTCCCCCTCTCCCAGCCGGTCTCCCTGCACCCAGACTTGCCTCCTCAAATCCATCTTCCATCCTAGGAAGAAAACTTTCTAAAATTCAGATCTGTCTTGGTCTAATCCCTGATCAAAATCTGTAACTGGTTCCCCACTGCCCCCATGGTTAAGGCCAGTCTCTTTGGAATGAGTCATGAAATCCTGCAAACCTTATCCGCTGTGTAATCCTGAAGTCCCATTTTGCACCACTCTCCTCCTCGCTACCTGGACCCGGTCACAGGGATCTCTTTCTGTTCCTTTCATGCTCCACACTCCCCAGTGCCTCTGGGCCTTTACACGGGCTCCGCCCTCCAGCCGGAGTATTCACCGCCACCCAGCCCCCAGGTGCGGCTAAATCCTACTCAGGCTTCAGAACATTTGGTTGTTCGTTTTCCCTGGACTGAGAGATGACAGGAAGTAGGGACCACAGTGGTTTCTGGGCGGTGGCTAATGGTTTGGCTGGATGTTCAGGGGCTCAGGAAGCACAGAATTGGAGGATTTGTGAGAAGGAAGACAGGAAGGGGTATTGAGATGGACTTTCAGAAATGGGCACAGAGTGTGAGGAGACTTCTGATGCACATGAAATCTCACCAAAGGGCATCCCTGGGAGGAAGCTCTTGATAATCAGATGGCTCGAAGGCACACCCCGTGGGTGTCAGTCAGCCTCTTCTGCAGCCCCTCCAGTGCTCGCTCAGCACACACTCTTAGGACGTGGTGGTTTTGGCAAGAGTGGACACTATTTACGGGTTCAACAATATGGACTTACCAAGGCTGATCTGGCTAATGCCACTACTGTCTGTCCAACCTACCGTCAGCAGAGATAAATGTTGGATACCCAATATACCACCGTTCAAAAGGGTTCACCTAGCCCCCTGGTGCCAGGCTGATTCCACTGGATCCTTTCCAACATGGAGAGAGCAGTGATCTGTCCTCATTAACACAGTCAGACTAGACGTTTCCAGCAATCAATGGGAGGTAGTGAGAGTGGCTTTCTCCCTATTGCACCAAACCCCACAATTTTGTGTGGGTGCCATAACAAAGTACTATAAACGTGGTGAGTTAAAACAACAGAACTTATTCTCCGCCAGTTCTGGAGGCCAGAAGTCTATCGGTTTCACTGGGCCCAAATCAAGGTGCCAGCAGGGCTGCCCTCCCCCCAGAGCTCTGGGGGAGTCTCACCCGGACCCTTCCGGGTGCTGGTGGCCACAGGCACTCCTTTGCTGTGGCCACGGGGCTCCGGTTTCTCCTCTGCCTTCATATTGCCTCCTCCCTTCTGTGCAGATGAAATCTTCCTCTGTCTCTCTCCTAAAAGGTCACTTGCAATTGGATTTAGGGCTTTCTGGTTAATCCAGGATAATCTCCCCATGTTAAAATCATTAACTTAATCACATTTGCAAAGATCTTTTTCCCTGACAAGGTAGCACTTTACAAATTCCAGAGATTAGGACCTAGTACCTTTGCATGGCCACCATTCAGGCCACCACACCCACTCACAAAACGTTTGCCTCTCATCCCCAAGGTGCTGGGCTCCGCTAGTTTTCAGCTCAGGGAAGGGAAGCAACTCAGTTTCCACTGAATTGGAAGTTGGAACTTCTAACTGGCCATTTTTGGCACCTCATGCCGCTAAACCAACAGGTAAAGAAAGAGTTGATGTGCTGGCTGCCTGACCGATCTTCATTAGCAAAGAGAAATCGGGGTTCCGCTACATGACGGTGAGGAGGACTAGTCTACAGCCCAGGATGCCTCTTAGTACTTCCACGTGCAGTGGTAAACCTCCATGAAACACTGCAGCACCCCAGACCATGCAGGGCCATTGAGGATTCAGACCCTGCAGGAATGACTCAACCACGTAAGGAACCCTAAGCAGCTGGGCCCTGGCTGGGGCCACGGGAACACAGAAGGGCAGTAGAAGAGAAGAGACAGATATCAGAGCCGACGTGCAGTGCAGATCCACTCTGGCACTGTGACGAGCTGCCAGGTCTCCTGCAGCTTTGCGTATCTCCTTCCTTGCTTGGTGTGTGTGCACATGTGTGCATCGTATGTTAGGCAATTTATTTTCTCCTCCCTCCTCCTTTTCCCCCATTATTTTGTGTAGATTGTGATGGCTACCATAACAGCGTATTATTTAGTTGCAGGTGGGGTTGTGACTGAATTAGAGACATAAGTAACATCACCCAAATGTGGATTCAATAACTCACTCCTGGAGATGGAGACATCTTTCGGACAGTGGGACTTTGTGTTTTTCCCTTTTGCGGGGGAGAAGATTAGAGTGTCTTCAACTGTATGCAAGATAGTTTCATCTTATTAGGTGGAAGCTACCGTTGCTATATACAGGTCCAAACGTGTGTGGATTGATGTGTTTGGATACTGAGTGTCCAGAGGGGTGGACTGTAGCAGTGATGAAGCTATTGTCTTTCCGTCCCCAGTTCAGCTTTCTGCACCCTGCTCTGCAATCCTGGGGCTGGGACTCACCAAATCACATTACTCTGCTGTCAGCTTCCTTTGACAATAGCAGTACTGGGGGAAGACTGCAAAGCAGGAGTGGAGACCTCCTCCTTCCTTTGTTTACTGACCTTACCACAGTTGATTGCACCCTTAGGCATTTTTCTGCACTCCCGGACAAACTTCTCTGTGTCCCCTGAGGTACTATACTATCACCAACCGTAAAGCACCCCCTCTTCAGACTTCGGAGCCCAGCACTGCAGGGCTCCCCCAATCAAGCTTCCCTGTATTCCTGCTTCAGGCGCAGTAGCAGCTTACTTCAGCGATCTTCCCCGAGGTTATCTGAGTGTTCTCGTGTTCTTTCAGCCCACCTACATCAGTGTAACCCACTCCCCGTAGTACATTCTCTTTGTTGAAAAACCTAGTATAGTTTTCCTGACTGGACCCTGGCTGATGCAAATGATTAGGAAAGTGGCACTGCTTTTCACTGGGGTATTGAGACAAAATAAAGTAAATTTGGAAGTGCAGGGAGGGTCATCTGAGAGGCGAGCCCGCCTGAGAGGAAGGTTGAGACAGAAGATGGGGCGCTGACACGTTCTGTCACCTAGACCTAGCCGTGCACAGAGCCACATGCAGCCCCTAGCCTTTTTCATTATCTGGATCAATGAGTTTCATTTTTTGCTTAAGCCCCAAGGGATCAAGTCCTGTTGTTACAATCAAAAGTCTTCCCTAATCCAAAGCAACTCATCCCACCCCCAGACCACGTGCCCCACACCACAGCCACCAAACAGCCAAGGCCAACCACCTCCTACTGAAAACTTTAATGAAACCAATAAGTTAATAAGTTAACAAAGTGAGGTACTTGCATATCTGAGAACCGGGTTGGTGGGGAACCTTGATGGTGGAAGGAGCGAGGGCTCCTTCCTCAGTCTCCTTTGGTCACAGGGTAATCCCATTCTCCTGCCCCTCTCCACAGCTCCGCCTCTGAGGGGCCAAGGGGTGGCTCTCCGGGGACAGTGCAGTGCAGGTCAGGTAAGCCACAATAGGCTCCATCCAGGGCATGATGGTGACATGCAGAGGGCATGTTGGGGCAGAGGCTGGGCACCATGGGGCTGAGCAAGATCCAACCCCAGCCCTGGTGCTGGTGCATGCAGGTCCCAGTCATGAGATGCAGGTGGCTGGGCCTGAGCCCCTTGTTCACTGGCACCCCACAGAGGGTCACCCTGGGCGACCCACTACCCATCACTCTGATGCCACCTGCAATAGCTTTGCAGAAGAGGGACAAAGGGGTAAGGATGCCAAAGAGGTGCTGGGAGCCTGGAGTGGATGGGGGCTGGTGCCAGTGTAGGGGCTGCTGACAAAAGGAAAGAGTGGGGAATGGAGGGAGAGGAAACTGCACGTGAGTGTCAGATGCACAGTTGGTGCCTGAAAATGGTAGTCGCTCGGTGCATAATTTTTCTGTCTGGGACTTACAGTGACAGGAAGGCAGCCAGCCTAGATAGGAGCGGGCCTGATAACCACCTGGGGTCTTTCCAGGGCTATCCAGGCCCCAGAGGCCCATGCCTGAGTTGTGCTGTGGCGACGTCGAGGAGGCCCCTTGGGGGCAGGCAGAGGCAGCACTTGGGGCTCCTGGACCAGTGAGTAGTCTTCTTGAGAAAAAGGGGCGCTGGCAAAGCTGTGGGGTGGGGCCTGGAGAGACCTGGGGTCACTTCAGAGCTCTCCATCTACCTGGATGCAGTGGGGGGCACCACTTGACCACATCCTGCAAGGTCGGTCCACTGTTGTCCGCGAGGGGGCCCAGGAAAGGCTAAGCGGCTCTGTGCTCATGTCTCCGAGTGTGTGACTGCGTGCGTCAGTGTGAGTGAGAGACTTTCTGCGGGTACAGGGAAACTAAAGGGACTTGCTTGTGTAACATGGAAGCATCGTCTGTGGGAGGTTTGGGGGAGAACACAGAAACCTGTGCTGTCAAATGTGAATGGAGGGCCAAAGAGGGGAGTAGACATCTGGCAGGAAGAGGGAGCTCCTGGGAGGGGACACTGGAAAAGGGAAGAAAGGCCCAGGCACTGCTCTTGGGGGAGGCAAGGGAGAAACAGGCCCCATGCTGGCTGGGGAGAGGTGATAAGCGGAAGAGTGGAAATGGGGATCATGGCCAAGCAGCCTGAAACCAGCTACTGCTGGGGGCCCATCTCCCAATGGGGGATGGGCAGAGGGACCCCATAGGGGTCTCCAAAGTTGCATATTTAACATAGTTTGCATATATGGTGCCCACCTGCCTTATGGCAGGGTCCTGTGCTTGCTTGTTGGGTACCTGTGAGGGCACCTTGGGCCCACCCCCAAGGGGGCAGGGACTTGGCGGGAGGGCTCCCCTGTTCTGTCCGAAGGGCGGGCCAAAGACCTCACCTTGCATAGCTGGAAGCTGGTTCAGGGCCCAGAGCCCCAGCGACCCGCTCCCAATCCCCGGGCAGTGCCCCTGCCAGGCGGGCCGGGCTGAGCCTTGTTGGAAAGGGCAGGGCACTGGGGGGCCCAGAGGTCGCGGGGCAGCGCCGCTGCTGCCCTCCTTGCGGCCTGGCATCTCACGCTCCTGCGGTGGGGCAGGCCGCTGACACCCACAGCGGGTATCTCGCCCACCCAGGCAGCTCAATACTGCACGTGGCCTCTCTCCCCGCGAGGGAGCGAGTTCAAGTAAGAGTCGAGTCCGGAGGCCTCAGGGGGCGGGTCCGAGCGCCAGGCCGCGGGGCTGGCGGAGTGCGGTCCGACACTGAGAAGCCCCTCAGTCCATGTTGGTGCTGACCGAGCGGGAGATGCTGAGCGTCTGTGCGGAGACGGAGATGTCCTCGTGGTCCACAGGGCTGTGGTAGTCCGAGGTGATGTCGGGGTCTAAAAGCGGCACTTGAACGGTGCCCAGGCTGGCCGAGGTGCCAGAGCGCAGGCAGCGCGAGTAAAAACCCAATAGAACGTCCAGCTTGTGCTCGATGGACTGCACCTGGGGGTAGGGCATGGATGGAGGAGGGGCTTGGACGTCACAGGAGGCGGGACTTGGGGCCGGGGCGGGGCGATGCTGGAGGCGGGGCTTGACTGGAGGGCGGCTAGGGGCGGGTCTGGCGGGGACTAGAGGCGGGTCACGACCGAGAGGAGGGGCCTGTCCCGGGTGCGGCTTCTCAGGGAAAAGCCGAGCTTGGCCGGAGGGTGGGACGAGGCTGGTAACTCGCGCTTATCCCCCAGTCAAAATTAATTGTGACTGGTTGGGATAGTCCAGGAGATCAAGAGACAAGGAGGCAGGGTTAAATTAAATAGGTGGGATTTACACGGGTTTATCTGAGATTATAGCAATGGGGCGGAGCTTAGCAGGAGAGAGTGGGTTTATCCTAGGCAGCCTTACTGGGGAGGCAGGGCTTATCTGTGGGGCGGGGTTCTGCCGGGCCAGACGTGCGTGGATCCTGCTTGGGCCTCCCTGGCTGGTGGGTGGTCTGGGCTGCGACTCTGAGAAGCGCCCCCTCTCCTTGCGCTTGTCCCTGCGACCTTCCAGGGCTTCTAGGTTGACAACTAGCTCCACCACACCACTGAAACGCTCTCGCACACTCACCTGCTTCTCCACCTTGACCACGCGTCCCATCATACTAATTTCATCCGCCGCCTCTGTGTCTGAGGGCCCCTTGTCGCCCTTCTCCCGGGTCTTCCGGTCCCCAGGGCTCCTGCCCACAATCTGGTCCACCCTGTGGGGAGAAGGGAAACGTCAAAGGGCCCAGACACACACCACCCCTCCCTCCCACGAGAACTGGAGGTTGCCTGCTGAAAGGGGAGACAGCCTGCGCTGGGAGGAGGCTGCCTGAGGAAGGGGGCCGTTTTGTCTTGCCAAAGGAGGGACCTGGCCACTGCTTCGAGGGCTTTCCAACTAGCGAGCAAAGGCAGCACACAAGAGCCTGACAAGTAAAACAAGCGCTTGATGCGAGGACAGGAGGGAAAATGGACTGGGAAAAGAGGGGGAGACGCGGTGGGATACAAAGTGCACAAGAAGAGAGCTGGTCCCATGTCACCTTTCTGCTCTCCTTTGGCAAAACACTTGAAAGCGTTTTCTCTGCCCTCTGTCTCCAATTTCTCTCCTTTCGTTCTCTCCAAAACCTACTCCAACCAGGTTTTCATTTCCACCATTTCGTTAAATCTACTGTTGTCTAGATTCCCAATGACCTTCATATTGCTAAATTCAATGATCATCTTCCAGTCCTCATTATACGTGACCTATTAGCAGCAGTGGGCACATCTAAGCACCCCTTCTTCTTGTACTTTCTTCATTTGGATTCCCAAACCCCACCCTCTCCCGGGCCTTCTACCTCACTGGCTTTCCTTCACCCCTAAATACTGCAGGACCCAAGGCTCAGTCCTGGAAACTCTTTTACCTGTTCATTCTCACTAACCACGTGAGGCCTTCATTCCACTATACAGTGTTAACATCAAATCAATATCTCCAGCCCCACACCTCTCCTCTGAACTCCCCTCTCCTCTAACTCCCAGATCAACATTCCATAGGCATCACAAACCCAATACACCCCAACTTTTCTGATCAAAACTTACTCTACTCACTGCCTTCCCTGTATCAACAGACAGCAACTTTTTCCTCTTACTTAAGCCAAAACATTTTCTTCATCTTTGATGCCTTCCCCCCACCCTTTAAGCTCCATTAGGAAACCCTGTCAGCTCTACCTTCAAAATGTACCTAGAATCTAACGATTTCTCCCCACCTCCACTGCTGTCCCCCTGGCCCAAATCTTCTGGATGTCTGAAGTGACATCCTCCCTGGTCTTCCTGCTTCCACCCTAGCTCCCTTATAGGCCAGTCTCAACACACCAATTAGGGCGATCCTTTTAAAATATAACTCAGAGCCCATGCGTCTTTTGCTCAAAGCCCTCCAATGCTTGGATCTCATCTTGGATGAACACCAACATCTTTGCAGTGGCCTACAGGGCTCTGTACAGCTTAAGTGCCATTAGCCTTCTAACCTCATCTGCTACTTCTCTCACATCAGGCACACTCGGCTCCTTGCTGTCCCTAAAACAACACCCCAGCCACCTGCCCATCGCAGCGCCTTTACACTCACTGTCCGCTCCGGAATATCCTTATTTAAATAGCCACAGGGCTGTTTGCCTCACCTTCATCTCTTAAATATCACCTCTTCTCCTGGTTAAAACTGTAAACCCGAGGACCCTAGACCTCCTTTTTCTCCTTAGCATTTATTGTCATCTTATACATTCCAGTTTCACTTATTTATCATCTGTTCTCCTCCCACTAGAATGAAGCCTCCATGAGGGCAGGCACTCTGTTCTGCTTCCCACATCTGACAAATGCCCAATGACTATTTCTTGAGAGAACAAATGAATGAACAGGCAGTGAGAATTCAGGCCACAGGAGGAGAAGGGCAAGCTGCAGGGGACTGGGGTCTTGGTGTGAGAATTCGTCCTGTATGCTCATTGGAGAGAAGTGCCAGAAGATTCTAGATGCAAAAGGTAGCATGGAGGACAATGTGCCTGTCCCCTTGGGAATAGGAGGTCACTGATTTTTTAAACCTAGTATTTTATGACCAGGAAACAGTCATCTAAAGCCATCTCCTGAATTGTGCTGGTCAGTAAGATTCTCACAGAGGACCTGCCGCCACTGGGGTGGTTTTCAGGATCTACAGGTGAGGGGACTGGCTTCAGCCGTGAGAAACTCCAGCTGCCCCAGTGGCCCCTAGGGGGCGCTCGGGCTTCATTTGGGCGCTGGGGGAGGGGCTTTAGCCTTGGGACCTCGCCCCAAATCCGGGGTCAAGGCCTTCCTGCCCGGCTCCCCCATGGGGGATGGGTGTGTGTGTACTCACCGAGCTTGCAGGCTCTTGATGCGGCCCAGCATGTCCAGGTGCCCTGCCGAGTACTGTTCGATGACGTCCTTCACGTCGTACGGTCGCAGGGTCTCCTTGAATTTCCTTTTGGCCACCAGGAACTTCAGGATCCTGTCGGGGGAGGGTATCTCCGAGGGAAGGAATTCTTTCCCAGCCCCTTCTCTGTCCCTTCCACACGCCCTGTCCAGCACCAGGGCTCCTCCTGCCTGGGCCAAGGCGAACAGCCGCTGCTGGGTCTCCCAGCCTCCCAACCTACCAAGCAAGCCCTGCCCCATCCCCGCCCCATCCCGTGGGTTTGTTTGCTATTCTTTAATGTGCCTGTATCTGCAATCGCATCAGCCTGGGAGGGCAAAGACAGGGCCTGGTTGCTCTCTGCTAGGTGGCACACTGTTGCTGAGGGCAGCTTGCAGAAAGACATTTTTGCATTTGCTCCGCAAATGCTTGCTGGCACAGCTGTGCTGGACCCTGGGCACATGAAAGGGCGTCAGATCCAATCCCTGGCCTCAGGAGTCCTGGTCTGAGGTGGGGGTCAGACGACACAGACAATGATGGCAGGGCATCATTGATGGGGTGAAAGGGGCCATGTAAAGGAAGAGAGAAAGAGGGCCACGAGAAGGGAGACCTTGGCTGGGGAGGTCATGGGACAAGCCTTGAGAGTGATACTTTTTAGTCCTGGGGCAAGAGGTGGGGGATGAAGGGAGGCTTCCTGGACACAGGCAGGCATGGAGGTGAGTGAGAGTCACTTCAAAGCAGCTGAAACAAGATAGGAAGGAAAGGGGTTAATTCATGGGAGGTGGAAGGTGGGGGGAGGATATGGGAAGACAGGGAAAGAGATTGGCCTTGAGATAGAGGCTGGAGGAGGGTACTCAAAGAGCCCTGAATCCCCGGCACAGATTGGGCAATGGGAAGTTGCGGGGGGTCAAGGGGCCACGTGGTGTACTCTGCTTTAGCACATCCATTCTGCCAGCCCTGGAGGGAACCTGGGAACCTGCAGCTGATTTCCCCAAAAGAAATTTAGGTGGGAAGACTAACTCCAGGGGATGGGCCTGAGCTGGAAGCGGGCAGTGGGGTGCAGACGCGGGACAGCTTTGAGCAATTCAGGACTGAAAGCGACTGAAGGCTTCTAAGTCTGAGTCCAAGGTAGTGACTCCCATGGCTTGGGTGACAGGATGGATGGTGGTGCCACTGCCTGAAATGGGGACCCAGGAAGAGGAGCAGGTTAGGGGCATGCTGGGTAAGGAATCTGTGGCATGGTCAAGGGGTGCTGACCTGGGCCAGGTGGCAGCTCAGCCATTGTGTTCCGAAAGCCAGTCACTTGGAGGGGAGAGATGGGATGTGTGAAAAGAGGGTGGGAAGAGAACTCAGAGTTTCAGGGGCTGTGGGGGAATCTAGCTGACTCTGAGTTGTAAAGGAACACACAGGATAGAGGCTTGTGGGCAGGTGCATATCCAGGGAAGAGAGGAGGTGAGTCTGGAAAGCCTGGGGCTGAAGGCATCTCTGGAACTCGAGCTGCAGGCTGGAGACACAGACCAGGCCAGGACTCCATGCCAAGGGGCTTGGGGGCCAGATCCATGGCTGGGCCGTGACTAAAGGGTTCAGGAGACCGTGGTTACCCCCTAGTTGTGGATGCAAGGAGACAGCCGGTAGAGTCAGCAGGGCAGGGGCTTTCAAACCTTTTGACCAAGACCTACCATAAGATGTATATCAGTACACACAAACCAGCACACACATCAGAAACCACTACACGCAAACATGCATGCACATAACTGAAACATACGTTTCATAAACATTATTTACCCTGACTACTAGGATGCACGTGGGTATTTTCTATTCATTGTTTTTTAATGCTGACCATGGCCAACTATATTGATTTCACTAAGTTGATTTCAAACTGCTGTGACCTGTGGTTTAAAAACCACTGCTCTAGAGGAAGTCCTAGGGAAACAGTCAGGCTGAGGGCAAGGCACCCAAGAAAAGAGAGAAAGTCTGAGACACAAATGGAGGGAAAGAGCATAAGACAGAGATACAGGGAGAGGCAGGCAGATGCTGATACACAACCAGGGAGTGAGATTCAGTGAAGAGAGCCTGACATGACATGAGCAAGAAGACGGGGAGAGAAACAGAGTGGACGCTTCGGCTGTGAGGAGTGGGGCTGGGATGGGCCGCTGAGCCCAGCCAGCCCTCCAGACATAAGAGTATGCAGGAAGCCTGCTGGGAGCCATATGCCACCTCCTCACCCACCCATACCAGGGTGCCAGGCGGGCAGCAGCTGGCATGCCTGGGAGGTAGGCCAGACCTGGCCATGAGGGCAGCCCCAGATGGGGAGCAGCAATGGGCTGGCAGGTGAATGGGGGGGGCCCCCCGCAGACCTAAGTCTCACCTGACAGAGCGGATGACCGTCTTCACAGCGGGCATGACATCATCCACGGTGAGCTCGCACTGGTAGCTCTTCTCCTCTGCCACTTCCTCGGAGGGGCCCTCTGGAAAGTCAGGGGACCCAGGTGGTGGCAGCAGAAGGGGCCACTCCCACCCCTACCACCACATGCCAAACCACCCTTAAAGGTACTGATATGGAGACTGAGGCCCAGAAGGGCCCAGAACCTTCCTGGGGGCACAAGTCAAGCCAAACTTCAGCCTCCCACGATGCCCTACCCAGAGTGAAAATCCTCAGCTCGTGGAGAGGTTTCTCCTTGTGGCCAGTCAGGGTAAACACCTACAAGGTGGCCAGGTACATGGAGCGCCTCCGGCCCGGCCCGGGGCAGCCCGCACAGAGCCCTGGAGGAAGCCCCACCAGCTCCCCACACAGGACAGGGAGTCCCAGAGAAGAGGGGCTTGTGGCCTCTGCACACAGTCGCACAGTCTCATCCTTCAGCCAACAGGGAAGGAAGTTCAAGGGGCTGGCTCCCCTGCCCAGCTCTGCCACTGGGAAGGCCCCTCGATCAAACCATTTTCCCTCTGGATGAAAGAACCAGCTTTTCCGAGGCTGGTGCCCTGCACTGCACAGAGGTGTTGCTGCCTGGCCCCACAGGGGCAGGCGGTGGGGGTGGCCAGGTACGTCCTGGGGCAGCAGGGAAGCAGAGGCCCGGCACTAGCCATGCCCAGACTCCCCTGGGTCCACTCCTCCCAAAGACTGGTTTGTGGGGTTCAACTTTCTAGGAAAGGGCTCTCCGGGTTGTCAGCCAGCAGCATATTAGGGGCTGACACGGCACGGACAGAGGCAGCACAACCGGGTCCCCTCTTTGCAAGGCCAAAGGGGCATCCTGCCCCCATTCTCCATGGCTGTCCACCCACCCGCTCCTTTCCCCGCCCAGGGGTCTGGAGCATGTCAAATCTAGGAGAACTCTTCCAGGGGACTTGGTCCAACCCTCTTGTCTTCCTGAAGAGGACCCTGGGGCACAGAAAGGGGCAGTATCTTGCCTAAGTCACAGTGTAAGTCAGGAGCAGAGCTAAAACTCAAACAAGTGACCTCTTGCCCTGGCCAGGTGGCTCAGTTAGTTGGAGCATCATGCAGCACACCAAAAGGTCGCAGGTTCAATTCTGGGTCAGGGCACATACCCAAGTTGCAGGTTCCATCCCAGTCAGGGCTCACATGGGGAGGCCGATCCATGTTTCTCTCTCTCCTTCTCTCTCTCTTTCACTCTCTCCCTCTCTCTCCCCCTCCCTTCCTCTCTCTCTCTAAAATCAGTAAACATATCCTCTGGTGAGGGTTGAAGGTTTAAAACAGGCGACCGCCACCAGGTTCACAGCCTCGCATAGCACTATCATATAGTACCTGCAGGCGGGGCTGGGCAGAGAGGGACAGGGCGGAGAGCATGGGCTATGGAGCGGGACAGACCTCGCTGAGGATAACAGCTCTGCCACTGACTGGCTGAGGTCTCAGTCTCCACATCTGTGAAATGGGGATAAAAACAAAACCCACTTCCCAAGGTGGTTGGGGGAAGTAAAGAGAGAACCCAGTGTGAGCCGTACACAGCCAGGCTCCACACGTAGGGACCCCTGCCCCTCCCAGGGCACAGCTGTAATGCAGCTGGCTTTTCATGAGCTCTCACTACATTCCAAAACTCTCTGCTCAGCTTCCCTGGATGATCTCCTTTGTGGTGCGTTCAATGCTCACCACAATCCTATGCAGTTGGTACTAGCATTGTCCCCATTTTACAGATGAGGAGAATTAGTCCCTCAGAGATTAGATTATTCAAGATAAATGGTAAAGCCAGGATTCAAACCCAGGCAGCCTGGCTCCAAAGCCTGTGACCTTAGCCCCTACCAAACGCCACCCTCTGCCTTCTCATTCAATTCTCAGCCCAGAGCCCAGCAAAGCAGGTATCATGACATGCATTTTACAGCCCGGTGCCCAGAATTGGTGAATCAGTTGCAGAGCCAGGACTAGAACCAAGTCTTTCCGCCCTCAGCATGGAGTCTGTCCCACCTTGCCACCCTCAGCAGGTCCCGGGCCCCAGACCCCCAGGGGCTCACCCTCAGCGGATGAGCGGGGTTTGAGTCTCAGAGAGGCCCGGAAGCGGGTGCGGTCGTTGAAGCTCCAGCTCTTCTGGACCTTGGTGGGGCTGCTGGCCTCGCCCACCTGCTCACTGCTCGGGGAGGTGGCCATTGGCGGCGGGGCCAGGTGCTGCTTGGAGGGGGCGGTCCGCCGCTGGGAGCTGCCTATGCGGATGCGGTCTTTGATGCCCATCCGGCTGCTGGCAGAGCAGATCGGGTGGGGGAGAGAGCCAAGTTAGCTGGAGCCAGGGTGGGCATGAGCGGAGATACAGCTGTCTTAGGACTTGGGGGTGGGCACTGGGTCTTGGTTCTCCAGCAAGTGAAGACTTCCTGGGGTGGGACAAGGGTGCAGTGAGGGGGGCCCTGACTCTTACAAGAAGCTGATCCAGGGTCAGTCTGGGCAAACCCTCCCCCCACCCTCGACCTCCCACCCCTCATTGCCCAGACAGATAAGGGGTGCACAGGAGACAGATGTCAGAGTGGGAGGAGTGACAGAAACCCAAGACGGAAGTCAAAGACAGACAGGAGGACAGGGGAGCTGGCCTGGCCCAGATGGGTGCGTGGGTGGGTGGAGGTGGTGACAGGCCACTAAAGGGTGGAGAAGCCCACCTGGCCATGCACCCTGAGGTTAGTCCCCAGCTCCTTGCTGTACGCAGGGGCAGGCTATGTGGAGTTCAGGTATGTGTGTGTCTGCGTGCATGCAACAGTGAGTACACATGTCCCAGTGTGTGTACATATGTTGGTGTGTGTGTACATGTGTCGATTTATATTTTCTTCTTTCCCTACTTTTGGAACTATCTAATCCCACACTGCCCAGGTTGGGGCTTTAGGACCTGGTACGGCTACACAGGGAGTGCACTGCAAAATCCTAAAGGCTCAGTCACACAGACTTCAGTGTAAGCGGCGGCCCAGAGGTGTGCAGAATACCGGCCTGCTGAGGGGCCTTGGCCCTGTGGGTTTAGCTGCCGGGCCCATGTGCACGCCCAGGACAAGTCCGGTGCCTGCCCTCCTGGTGAAGGTCTGTAACCTGTTCTTCTGTGGTCTCCCCTGCTTGAACTGTGGCCCCCTGGACTGATAACCTGCCCGTGTGAGCATGGATTCTCCCTCCTCAGCCCCACACGCCCCCACTGCCTGCTCACTAAGCCCCCACTGAAAAGCACCTACACATGTCTGCGCTCATGTGAGCACGCAGGTACATCTCTGCACATGTGCAAACTTCCCTTCCCACAGCCAGGTCCCCACCACATTCCCCAGACCATAGAGGAAGACAGTGGGGGAGCTCGGGGTCCCCATACAGGCCCTGGATAACCAATACCTGGTAGAGTAACTCTGTGTCCAAGAGGTTCAAGGACCACGTTATCACTGTTGGAGTAGGACCTATGCAAACGTCCCCCATCCCATGCCCTGTGGGTGTCACAGTTGCCTCCCTGCCGTGGCTCTCCACTTGGAAGGCCCCCAGCAGATAGGTTCGGGGGCCCTTCTATCCCAAATGTCTGTGGCCCTGGCTCAGGAGAACAACCGCCAGTCTCAGAGGAGGCCTGAGATGTGGCAGAAATTGGCGGATAAGACTGTGTCACCTACTTTCAAGGACTTTCAGATCAAGGGTATAGCAGAGGACAGGCTCTGGTTTCAGGTTAGGTGGGAGCCGGGGCCCCGCATGGCCAAGGCATGGGGTCCAGCGTATAAAGTCAAGCTACTGGGGTAAGGGAGATCTCGAAACCAGGGGCACCTTCGGGAAGGCAGCCAGGATGTAGGGCCATCCTCACAGGGAGGCACCTCTGCCCAGAGGGGAGAGGCTATAGGTGAAGGATTGGGGCCCTGAAAACCAAAAGGGAAGAAGAGGGGCGGCCCCCGCAATCCAGCATGCTGTTTGCTGGCCCAGTATCCCCTCAACATACCCCAAAGATTCCAACCAAAGTTTGAGGTTGGCTCTCCCAAACTTTCCTCTGCAGAGCCATTCCTGCGAGCTCTCCTCATGCTGGCAAGCACCCCCACGCCCACCCAGCCCGTGCACCCCATCCTTCTGTCCTCTACTCCTCCAAGGGGGAGAGGGAGAGAGGGAGGTGGAGAAGACCCTGACACAGTCGAGGGCCTGGAACTCCAGATCTCTGCATCCAGCACGTCTCTCCAATGGTATTCTGGGGAAAGGGGGTGACCTCCGTGTCATGAGAAGTATGCAAGCAAGACAGCTTGCACTCAGAAGGACTTATGGAGGAAAGGGTCTGGGGGCTTGTACTAGAGGCTTTGAAAAGTCCCTTTCCAGCTCTGATTCTGTGGTGGTTGAAGGAGCTTCCAGCCTGGGTTGTAGGCTTCTGTAACTCTCCAGCCAGCCAGAGGCCCTGGGCTCCTCTTCAGTGTGAGAAGGCTGTTTTCCCAGGGGTGGCCCTGGATTCCAGCTCCTTTGGCAGGGCCCAGGCAGTGGCTCACATTGGCCTTTCTGGAGCCTGAAAGCTCAAAGAAAATGGAAAGAAACCTGGCACACGGTGGGCATCGAAGGAGTGCCTTCCTTTCCCAGGCTCCTTCGAACACGCAAGGTCCTGTCACTGCCTCAGCCCTTCCAGTTCTCAGTCACTTCGTGTGGTGGGCTCCGTATTTTCCATCCCTGTTTTACAGATGTAGAGGGAGGTGAAATGACTGGCCCCAGGCCCAGTGCTCCTAGGGTGGAGCAAAGACTGGAACCCAGCTTTCTGACTGTACAGACTGCGTCCTTCCTCTGGAACAAGCAATCAGGATGGGGTCCAGTACCGTGCTTCTCAGCTGGGGGTGATTTTGCTCACTGGGCAACATTTGGCAATGTCTGAGATAGTTTTTGTTGTCACACTGGGGCATGCTCCAGGCTAGGGATGCTGTTAAACACCCAGCAATGCACGTGACAGCTCCCGACAGCAAAGAATTATCAGGCCCAAAATGTCGGCAGGGCCGAGGTAAAGAAACTCGGGTCCGGATTGAGAACGCACATTTCTAAGAGACGGGGCCTCTGGGTAGAGCAGCCAGGAACCCTGTCACTCATCCCCTACTCACGGGCCCCCCAGTCCACAGGCCTCCAGAGGCCCTTCTGGGAAACCCAGCACTGCACGAGCCCAGGCTTCCCGGCAGGGCCAACGGGATGAGGCCCACAGGGACTCTTGGGTTCTTCATGACCCAGCTCTACCCCCAACCTCAGCTCCTGATCTCTCACCCTCAGCTCTGGCCACGCCGGGCTGCCTGACGCGTTGCCACGGCTGTGCTCTCTCTCGCCTCCTCACCTTGCCACTTCCTCGGCCTAGAACACCCTCCCTCACGCCCACTCCCTTTCAGGCTCTCTCAGGGTGAAGCGCCTGAGCCAAGCTCCGCAGGCCCTCTGCCTTCTCCTTTCATTGCACTTGTCGCGCCGAATAGCAATTACTCTTTGCAACTTTCCAGGAACCATGTTTTATTCATCAGTGTGTCCCCAGTGGGGGCCTGGCGCGGGGCAGGGACCAAGGAATGTAGTGGTGATGTGGCTGAAAGGGCTGGGCCCTGGAATTAGCGAGGGAGGTGCCAATCCCGCTCCTTCAGGCATCTGCTGGTCCCTAGGCAGGCAATGGGAAGGTAAACCCAAGGCCCAGCAACAGTCAGAGTGGCAGGGACTCTCAGAGAGCCTCTAGTTCAATCTCCCATTCCACAGATGGGAAACTGAGGTCCAGAGAAGGGAAGCAATCTGGCCAAGATCACATGAGGGGTCAGCGGCAGAGCCAGAGCTCACCCCAAGGTTCCTATAAGCGTCCCTCCTGGCAGAATGGGCACCAGGCCCATGCCCCCAGACTTGGCAGAGGCATCCCCCGGAAGGTGAGGGGCTCGTCGGGACCCTGAGGCAGATGGCAGGCGGCAGGCACATGCACCTTGTCCTTGGCCCATCCTGTCCCCCTCTCCAGCCCCCAAACTGGGTGGAGCAAGGAGGAGTGGGGACAGGAGGAGCAGGTAAGGGGGTACCTCGGTCTCCAGCTGGCGTGGATCCGAAAGAAACTCCGTTTATTACTAAACATCTGGCTGGAAAGTTGAGAACAAGACACAAACAGAGGTTAGTGGGAAAGAGACAGGTGGGTAGAGCATGGGGAGCTTCCAAGTGGAGCTGGCCTCCTGTTGCTGGTGGGAGAGAAGGCCCCCGACCCAAATCATCCTCCAGCCCACATTCCCCGAATGCAGACGTTCCTGAGCTTTGCATGAGGATCTGCCGGGGAGAAGCTGAATAAGCAGACTTCTGTGTCTGCTCTCCAGAGATTCTCCTTCTCTGGGAGAGGCCCAGCTATCTGCATTTTCAACAGCTCCCCCACAGGATGCTGATCCAAGAAGCGCGTGGACCATGCTTTGAGAAACACTGCTTTAGTGCGTCATCGCAAAACCCCGAAGAGAGGAGGCGCTGGCCCTGACAAGGTCGGGCCCCAGGAAGTCCTGCTCCTTGTCATCCTGGGAATGTGCTCCGCCTGGGCCCATCCACAAGCACCGCTGAGGGTGTGGCCAATCAGGGGTGTGTATGTGTATGTGCGTGGGGTCCCATCGCGGGCACCCACCCCATGGGGCCCAGACAGCCAGGATTAAGGATGTGGTTATTGAAGGAATTTGGCCAAGACCACACGAGGGGTCAGCGGCAGAGCCAGAACTCCTCCCAAGGCTCCTATGAGTGTCCCTCCTGAGTCCGGTGCCTGACCTAGAAGTCACAGCTCAGCCCCCTGGGGTCCCTCGGTAGAAGGGACACTCCACCATCCCCGCCGTGAGCCCCAGCCACACAGACACTCCAGGGCAGACAGACAGGAGGCTAGAAATTAGTGACGGCCAAGCACTCAACAATAATCTGTTCCTAGGCCTCGGGGGGCCTAGAGACCCAGAGCAGCTGTGAGGGGTGGTACAGGTGCTGGCCTCCGAGCTCATCGCTATTGCCAGAGCCTTCCTATTCAGGTGAGCTGAGACGAGAGCAACTGGCAGCCACAGAGCACTCTGGCTCAGCTGGGCAAGGTTGCACCAATGCCAAAACTTTTGAATTTCTGCCTGAAGATGGGATAGCGACGATGGCCTTCAGGCCATGACAGAGAATACCAGTGGGGCTGCACCTTGCACACAGATGCAGGGAGCTGCCGGCCTGGCCAGGCTAGTCCCGCTTCCCCTGCCTCCAGCCCCAGACCTGGAGGGCTCCACCCCTCCACCGGCTTCTTGCTAAGCCCCTGGCCAGAAGTGTCCTCACTGAGAACAGGGAAGGAATGCTGCTCCCAGCATCCCCTGCACGGAAACCACCTCCTCCCAGAAACCAAGAGAACCAAGAGCTCCTTATCAGCTTAAACATCACTGATTTTCTGCCCAGAACCCAGAGGCTCAGAGTGATTTGATGACTTTCGAAAGGACACATGGCATCAGGTGGCAGAGGCAAGTTTTCACTGCACCTCCTCCTCCTGACCACAGAGGGGCTCGCCTCTGCTCCCCTCCCTTGTTCTGGGCCTGAAGCTCAAGGCCCTGATGCCCGGCTGGCTGATGCAGGGATGATGTGTGAAGATGAGACAAAATGAAGAGATGGGTAGAGGACAGGTAGGAAATGAGTTGGGATTGAATCCTTGACCTCCAAGCTATACCTCCACAGGGGCAGTCACTTTCCCAAACTGTGAGTGAGGGGGCTTCCCTTATCCAAAGAGGCTTAAAAGTCCACTATTATGAACATTTTTTGTGGGAGTAAGCATTATTTCTCAGTTCTTCCTTCAAGATGCAAAAGCTCCAGGCAAGTCAGGTCAAGGGGAAGAAGATTGTTGGGAGCAGCAAAATGTCCCTCAGTAAGGAGGAAAGGCATTGTGGGAGAATCCCAGGAGGATCCTCTGGGTTAGCAAAGCGATGGACAAGGGTTACACAAGACAAGAGCATTCGTCATTGGTTGAGTTTACGTAGGTCCTACAGCAGTTCTTAGTCACAGAGCTCTCTTTCCAGCTGGCATCTCGTTCCCAAGAGGTGAGCTCAGTGTCTAGCCCTTCCTAGAGAAACATGCTGGGGGAGGGGTCCCTGCCCTCACACCCCAGGATGGTGTCCACGATTACCTGAGCCGTATGCACCTGTGGCCAGCAGCCTCCTCCTCTCTCCAGCTTCCGGGGAGGGATGAGGGTGCAGGGATGGAGGAGTGAGGGGGCACGTAGAAACAGAGAAAGAAAGAAGACAATGGAATGAATGGAGGAGGTGAGGGGAAAGGATGGTGTCGACAGATTCCCCCACTCGCCCAGGTGACAAAAAAGATGAGTCCAGCCTGGCCCTTCCAGAGAGGCTCTTGGCCTGTACCTGACAATACCTGGGAGTCCCCAGAGCAAGCCCAGACACCCAGGTAGTGGCCGGAGGCAGGTCTGAGACAGGATGAGACAGAGAATGAAGAGGAAGAGGAGAAGCAAGAGGAGGCGGTGGCCCCACAGGGCCCATACCTTTCCCCAGGGCAGAAGGAGGCGCTGCCCGGCCGGTGGCAGGTGGCAACGGGCGGGTAACGGGAGGGCGCTCCATCAGGTACCGGCGCCCGCCGCACCTCCAGGGGCCGTAGGCCCCCATTGCGGGCCCGTTGCACGTGCTCAAACAAGAGGGCCAGCTCTCTGCAGGAGAGGGCGCCGTCAGCGGCAGGCAGGGTCCTGGCACCCCCCTCACCCGGCGGGCACTGAGCTCCCAGCTCACATCCTGCCAGGCCCTGCCTCTCTAGAGGTGCTCCAGGGGCGCAGGTCAGGGAGGTGAGCCTTCCTCCCTCCCTTTCTACACCTGGGGGATCCTCAGGGATGCCAAGTGTGGCTGTGCAGGCGTGGCACACTCCAGAGCAGCTTCGCCAGGGAGCCAGTGGGAGCTCGAATCCAGCTTGCCCTGCCCACCGAGCTGACCGCCTGGATGTGGAGCTGCGCCTCCCCGGAGACCAACAGCAGCCCTGAACTCATCACCCTCCAGATATGACTCCGGGTTTTAGGGGGAAACTGAGGCTGAAGAGGAAGACTTGATAGAGTGACTAGCTCAGCTTCCTTCCCCTGCAGCTCTGGGTTCTTGGAGACCAGATTTGGGGCTCAGCTTCTGCCTAGCTCTCCAGGCATTTCCTGTTTCCACAACCCAGGAAAGCTGCCCCCCTTTCTGCTTTCCCATTGTGTAGATGAAGAAACTGAGGTCCAAGGGGCAGGAGGCCCAGTGGATCCAGAATCTTCAAACCAAGCTCTGTCCCTTTTACCAGAGGACCAAGGACCACCTCACCCCAAAACCTTCCCTCCCCCTTACACACACATCATATTTCTAACAAACCAGCACCTGCGTCATTCCCCAAGACCTGAGCTTAAGTCCTGAGGTCTCCTCCTGGAAAGGGCAGCTTCTTCTAACCTAACTACCCTCCTCGTCTCTGAGGTGGGAGCTTGCCTCTGTCAGGTGCAGAGATGGGGTAACCAGTGTGATTACAGGAACCCCCCTTCCCAGCCCCTTCTCTCCAGCTCTTCCCCTGGGAATCCCCTAGAGCTGGGAGGGAGCAGGGAGGGGAGCAGCCAGGTGTAGGGATGAGTGGGACTGTGCAACAGCTGCTCTTGGAGAACTAATGAGGCAAAATAAGGCACCCGCAGAAGCGCTGAGCACAGCAGCCAGGCCCGCCTTGACACCCCCTTGATGCCCGCCGACCCATGGGACCCAGCCGTTCTCCGTGGTCTTCATTCCTGCTCCAGGGCCTGGCCCGGCACCTGGCCACACAAATCTTGATGATGCTATTAATAACCCCGCCCTGTGCAGTCTTACCCCAGCCTGGGCCAATGGGGCAAACTCACTTCTGAGCCCTAAGCTTTGCTTGGCACAGTAGAAGGAGGTACACATTCACACACCGGGGTGCTATGCAGGCCCTTGCACCCAACTCTGGGAAACCCATTCTTGCTCACCCCACACTTTCTCTATCCAGCTGCAATACACCAGGCTGGCAGGAGCTGACACTCTCCCCAGCTCAGACTGACGGGGAATGAGCTGGCTGTGCCACTGCCCTGAGTGGCATTGGCTCTGGATAAGCTTGGGCACTGCCAGCTCTCCAGGGCTCAGGGCTCCGGGGGAGGGGCAAGACTCCCCCCATGCCCTGTGTTCAGTGTCCACGGCCTTCCCTGGCCATAGAGAGTGGGAGAGGACCCTCCAGGATCCGAGTTAGGTAGGATCTGCAGAGCCGGCCCCAGGTGCTCACCTCTTTCCCACCCTCCAGGGCTGAGTCCCAGCCACTTGTCCTCAAGAGGCATTACCGTCAGCCCCCGTCCCCCGCCTCCCCCCCTGCATCAGGGCCTACCTGAAGGAGGGGAGGATACTGTCATAGTAGTACCAGGTGGCCGTCAGGTAGGCGCGGCTCATGTCGGTGGAATACAGACGCCATGCAGCCTGGTGGTATGGGGGAAGGGAAACGGTGGACAAAGCATCGGTGAGGGCCCTCGACCCCTCACTAGCCCTCTGCCCCTGAAAGCACCCAGGCCTTGGGCCAGCTGAAGGGTGCACAGAACCAGAAGCCAGGTCCAATCCCATAGCAACCAGTAGGGCCCGCCAAAGAAATGGTGGCCTAGAGAGAAATGACTTCCCCAAGGTGACGAGCAGATCAGCCTCAGAGCCAAGGGTCTAAGAGGGGGTCTAAGAGCTGGGGTTCGGTCCTCAGGCAGACGTGGGTGTCCAATCCCAGCTGTGCCCCTTACGAGTGTGCGCCAGCTAAGTAAAGCTGCAGAGCCTCAGTTACCTCATCTGTAAAATGGATGTGATGCTACTTACCCAACAGGGTGTTGTGAGGATTAAGTGGGCAAAAGTATGTGAAATGCCAAGTGCAGTGCCTCACACATAGTTGGCACTTAAACGCCAAGGTCCCCCGTTAAACTCTCCTGTCATCTCCCTCACTACAGCTGATAGATATCTATGCACTGTGTATGTGATGAATGTCTTTCCTCCTAGACTGTAAGCGGTATCTTGGTCCCCACTGTATCCTTGCGCATGGAAACTGTTTGGCAAATGTTTGAGGAGTGAATGCTGACTGAGTAAATCATTATTACTAATAATAACCCCACCCCATCTTTCCCAGCTGCCTGTCACTGCACCTGGGGTTGAGGAGGGGAAGACAGAGCATCACCTCCCTCGGCATTCATGGACTTGCAAGCTTCCTCTGCAGCAGGGGGGATGAGCGCCAGACAAGAGGAAGGTCTGTTTCCTTCCCTCCAGGTAAGGAGAAGAGCCAGGGAGGGGCTGTGAGTGGGACGGTCAGCGAGGGCAGGGGGGCATGGAAGCTGTTAGGCAGGACAAAGTAGCACTGGCCCTGCATGCCTCCCTTTTTTGGGTGCCCCTTGCCCTGAATGGACTGCCCACGGATGAATCCACAGCCAGGCACCCTCCCAGGACAGGAGTATTTTTACTTCCTGCTTGCACAGGCCCCTGGCTCAGGCTGGGGAGCAGCTGCCAGACTGTCTCATTAATTATGGGCACCACAATACCAGCTGTCTCTCGGCATGGACAGTGCCAGCCGCCTGCCCCTACACTGCCCCTTGGAAGGCCAGCTCCCCGGGGACAGTGGCCATTGTGCCCCAGGGGATGCTGAGAAGGAAAAGCTGGGCTGGGAGCTTCAGATAGCAGGGATGGGGGGCAGAATTCCACCGTGGGGAGGAGAGATAAGGAGGGATGAGTCAGACTCGGGGTGGGGGGCCAGAGGGTGGCATGCCAACACGGGCTGTGCCAACATTCCCCAAACTGTTCCTGCAGGAGTGTCTCTTGCACACACTCCTGACCAGGGAGAAGCCAAGGATGAGTCACAGAGTCACACAAATCAGAGCCCTTGTCTCAGCTCATGCCCGGTCAGAGTGCCTCAGCACAGCGGGGAAAACCGGGGCCCACACTCCTGTTTTCCACCCCACCCTTGTGGCTGCCACTTCTCCGTCTCCTTGGCTGGCTCGACTTTCCCCGCCCAGCCGCGAAATGTTGAGGCTCCTCAAAGCCCAGCTCTGGGCCATCTTCTCTGCTCCCTCTTTCCTCTCCCCACTGGGGGAGCTCATCCACGCCCAAGGCTTTGTTCCGGCCGTAAGCGAGGCCTGTAAGCGAGGGCTCTACTTGTCTGCCCAGCCCGGTCCTCTCCTCCCGGCTACACACCTGCACATCTGGTTGCCTGCTCCACATCGCCGCCCTGGGGCTCAGAAGACCCTCGGCCTCCACGTGCACTAGCCAAACTCACATTCTTCATGTCCCAAATCTGGTCCCACTCCAGATTTGGAGCAGGGCCATCAACCATCCCACTGGGCAAGCCAGAAACCTGGAAGTCACCCCGCCATCTCCCTCTCCCTCCTTCCTGATATCACTGGTTTCACCTCCTAAATATGCATCTGCTCATTTCTTTCCACGTCCCCCATTTTTCGACCCCAGTGTACATCACCCAGCATCCCACCTCACCCAAACTCTTGCCAGAGTCTCTTTCTGGCCTCCCACACATACCCACGTCACCTCAAATCCATTACCACTTCTCAAAATCAGACCATGTCACCCTCTCCCCTCCTTCAAACTTGTCAATGGTTCCACGTGGCTCTTAGGAAAACGTTAAACTCCTCCCTCTGGCCCGCAGGTCTGGGCCTGGCCCACCTACCCACTATCCACTCTTCCTTCAGCTTTCCGTTCCAGCCCTGCTAGCTTCCTTCAAATTCGCCAAACACACCAGGACCTTTACATATGCTGTCCAGAACCTCTTCTTTCTTTCAAAGAACTTATCTCAGCTTGTAGTGACAATGTTCATTGGTGTGAGGAGGGCTTGTGGGATGAATTACTGAATGAAGGTGTTAGGAGTGGAACAGGCTTGCTGCCGGCTGCACAGCTGACAGTGTCTCTACCAGACACTAGGGCCTCTCGTCCAGGCTGTATTCCACCTCAGGCCCTGCAGAGCTGGAGCCTGAGTCGGCCAGTGGGGCAGCTCTGGCAAGCCCTAAACTGAGCATCTGGTGCACAGGGACGTTTTCAGCAATCTGAGTCAGCACCCCAGCTCTGTTCCTGACTTGGCATCTGACCCAGAAAAGTCACATCTCCTCTCTGAGCTTCAAAGTGGGGTCACAAGAGTCAGCACACAGTGGTGACACACCGATTCAGTTCAGGGGCTTCCTAGGCATCCTGTACCTGGATGAGGTTGGCTGCTGGCATCCTGCGCTTCTCGAAGTGCTTCTGCCGGTGTTGCTCCTGCACCTTCAGGGCAAAGCCCGAGCCCAGGATGCCCTAGGGGGATTGGCGCGGTTGGGGGAATGTGGAAATGGGGACAATGAAAGGCAATGTCTGCCCCTCTGAGGTGCCCCCCACTGCTAATGCAGAATAAGGGCTTAGCAGGCCCTCCCCCCAGGCCCCCTCTGCCCCAGGCAGACCAGGACTCACAGCGGGCAAGGCAAAGAAGGAGATGCCTAGTAAGGCGAAGCCGGCAGCCAGGACCCTGCCAAGCCATGTGTGAGGCGTCTTGTCACCATAGCCAATGGTCGTCAGTGTGATCTGGGAACACAAATGGGTCACCCACAGGGCTGGTCACAGGGGCCACCCACAAGAGTTGCTGACGGAACAGACAGATGGAAGCCCGATCACAAGGAAAAGGGACCCTCTGGTTGCTCACAGGGGGCCAATCACAGGGAGTGGTTAGGGGCACAGACAAATCCCACCCCCAGCCCAGCCCCAAGCAAGAACACAGGTCACAGGGCCTTGACATCTGGGACTAGATGGGGGCGCAAGCAGGTCCACGGGGGCAAGTTGCAGGGCTAGCATACAGGTTGGTGGGGGGGGGGCGGGTGCAGGGGTCGTGTCCCAGCCATAGCAGGGAAGACAGGGACAGGCTCGACCCTGAATCGAAGGTCCCAATGGTCAGGGATGGTCCTAAGGAGAAGGGCGACCCTACACAGACCCTCACCTACCGTTCCCCACCAGAGTGAATCAGCGTAGGAGGAGAAGTCGGAGTTGGCATCCTTCTCAGCCAGATAGACCAGGAAGGAGGCGAAGATGAGCACCAGGAATCCGATGTACCACGCAGTGATCAGCTCCTGCAGGGGGCAGCAACGGGTGAAAAGCCCACAGGCAGGACCAAGGGGGAAAGGCACGAGGAAGAGGAGAAGCTGTGCCCACCCGTGAGAGCGGGGAGGCTCCCAGAATGGCCGATGATAAATGTTGCAGAAGCAGATAAAACTACCCCACCTCTCTGTACAACAGTTCCCCGGCACCGGTCTCCCCGCCTTTCTCAGCTCTTCCCCTCTGGGAAGCCCTGCCCCTCCTTCCTGAAACTGCCCGGTCCTCTTAAAACTGCAGGGCACACCCCGAACCCGCCCTTGACCTTCCAGGTTCCAGGCTCAGACCTTCACCCCTAAGCCCATCTTGTCCCGCCCCCCATCCCACCCTCACACCCTGTCCCAGCTCCCCATTTTGCTGCGCACGTAGACCCGCCAGCCGAGAAGTGTCTAAGTGAGACCTTCGAGCCCTACACCTAAGGCCCTGCCTCTTGGCCTGGCCAAGACTCCTAGACCCCGCTTTGGCCCCGATTCCACCCCGCACTTTGTTCCACTCCTTAGGCCCTGGGTCCAGACCTCCAGGCCCCACCCCCGTACCTCCTCCCTCCCCCGGCTCCCCTCCGGCCCCACCCCCCATGCTGCAGCCGGACTTGGCCGGTTTCTGACACACGCCCAGCAGGGCCTCACCTTGCTGTGCGCGTAGACCACCGAGCCCAGCAGCTTCCAGGTGCCCCCGCGGCGGTCCATGCGCACCATGCGCAGGATCTGCAGGAAGCGCATGCTGCGCAACGCAGATGTGGCAAAGATGTTGCCCTGCGTGCCCGCGGCGATGACAGCCACTGAGGCCACGAACACGATAAAGTCTGCGGGGATGGGGAGGGTGAGGTCATGGCCAGCGCCAGAGAACCAACCTGCCCTGTGTCCGGAGCTCGAGGTGGGATCGTGGGACCGTGTGGGGGATTGGGAGGTTCCATTGAGTCAGTGCCAGTAGCCATGGTTAGGTCAGGGATGGATGGGGTCAGGATGTCAACCCTGGGGCTTGGGGTCAAGGATCAGGTGCGGGGAAGTTTGAGGGAAAGGCTTTAGGTGTTCTTACCGATGACACAGAAAGGTTTTCTGGCGAAGCGGAAGCGGCCCTGCCATCCTCGGTAGCGGCAGCAGCATCCCGCCGACCAGACACGGATGATGTACTCCAGGCCAAACACGACGATCATCACAAATTCCTGCGCGGCCAGGGGCCTGAGTTCTCCTCAGGCTCCAGGACAGGGGCCCAGGTCCCACAGCCCAGAAAAAGCCTGGAGTCCCCAGGTGAGGGGTACTAGGGTCCCTCAAACCACCTCTCCTGGAGGTTCTTACACCTACATGAGCCTACGGAGGGTTCTCGAAGGCAAGTGGCACCTTCAAAGAGACCGACAGTCCAAGTCTGTCCTCTGTTTCTGTGCACATGAGCTTTATGGGTTTTTCTCCTCACCCCACCTTCCCCCTCCCAGTCACCCCAGACTCTGAAAAGCACACTGAGTGACATAAAGGGTGGCCATCTTTAAGCTGTTACCCTCCCAAATGCTTCTGGTTAGGGAGAAAAAACCAAAACAAATAACAAACATCTCACTACGGTGGAGTTAGCAGTTTGGGTCCTGAGAAGGCGTGGGACCTACTCACCTCCTCTCTCAGACCCTCATAAGCCCTGGTCCCCCAACTCCTGCCATAAGGCAAGAAATGAACCCCAGGGAGGGGCAGCCACCAGCTCAGGGAACACAGAGCACAGCAAGCCGCTCTCTGAGCCATGGTATGAGAAGCCTCTCCAGCCTTTGTCCTGAACCCAGAGATGCCACCTCACACAGCCTCCCTCAGGCGGGGACCCGGGCACTCACCAAGATGAGGAGACACTCATTGGCAAGTTCCTGGTGCTCCTGGATAGTGGACAGCACGGACAACACCAGGCAGCTGAACACCAGCAAAAATCTGCAATTGCAGCATGAAGGGAAGGGTTAGACTGCTAAATGGACAGGCTAGCCAAGGAGCCTCAGCAGGAGGCTGTGGAGTCAGAGAAGAAGGGAAGCGTTATTTGAGAAGAGTTATCTGGAAAGCAAATAAAAGAGTCAGAATCAGAGTTCCCTGGAATTGTGGCTTTGTGCTGAACACCAAAGGCAGAAGCCCCCACACTCTGGGCTACTGAGCTCACAGGCACCTTTGAGTTCTCTCCACTGCCCTCCATGCAGGCTGCAGTTCAGAGGGGTAGTCACTCAGCCTTGAGTGGTGGGTTGTCCTGGGCTGGCAGTGGGAACAGACTGGCCCAGGGTCCCACAGTCAGGAACACCTCCAGGCTCAGCCACTCTCAAGTGTGGCCTCAGCCCCTGGCTCAGATTCAAGGTTGTCTTAAGAGAAGTGCTCCAGAGATCAGATGTGGGGGGTGGGGGGAGCAGGGAAAATCAGCAACTGAGGGAGGGGGGTCCCTCCTCCATTCTCTGATCCCTGAGGTGGCCAAAAGCATGGCTTCATCTGCAGAATGGAGCCAATGGCCCCTACCTTTATGGGCCCCTGAGAAACTAAACAATGAGACAGCAATGGGAAGAAGGGAGTCAGGGAGGACAGGTAGAGGAGGAGGATGCAGAGGGGGAGGCGGGTGAAGAGGGGAGTCAGGCTGCAAGGAAACATGCCATGGGGGCCTGGAACTCCCCTGAAGGCAGTGGGAAGTGACTGAGTGGCCCAGGGCCAGATGTTTAGACAAGGAAGGAACTTCAGAACCCAATCCCTCCACCGTTTCCCTCATCCCCAACTGCGCACCTGCGCAGACTGAGGCCCAGAGACGAAAGGCCCCGCCCAAGGCTCCTCAGTGTGTCCAGGACGAGCCTGGAGTCAGGGTTCCTAACTTTCCAGTGGACGGGCACAGGGAAGGGCACGAGGACAGAGCTAGTGGCCTGGGCGGGGCATGAGTGTGTGGGGAAGGCAGGGTGAGAGGTGCAGCTGCAGACGCAGCGAAAGGGAATGCGGCTGGGCTCCAGGCCGGTTCCCCTTTGGGATGGGGTGGGGGTGCTGGACATGCCTGTGCCCTGGAAGAGGCGCCTGAAGGAATGGACTCCTCTGGAAACGCATCCCTTGTGGACTGACCCACTGCCTTCCCCGAAGGTCCCCAGAGTCTCCGCACCTGGGACTGCTGATGCTGCATTCTGCCTGCAACACCTCACCACGGTAGCCTGCTGAGACTGCTCACCCTCCCCCCACTGACTCTCCCTGCTCTGAGGAGCCCTCTGGGATGCCCCCTACCCTACCGTTCCCTCCAGTGCTGGTGTCTCCCTCTGTGGCCCAAGTCACTCTCTGCACGGCTTTATTGGTTTATGTTTCACGGTGACAGGGGCATGGTCTGGGAGTCGGAGAGCTGGGTTTGAATTCTAGTCCTGCTGTGTGTGTGACCCCGAGCAAGTCACCTGCCTTCTCTGAGCCAGTCTCCTCATTTGTAAAGCAGGGGCTGACAGGAGGAAAAACATGGTTAGGGCACGGCTTCACCGCGACCCACTTACGCCTCCTTGGAGGGGCACTGCGGCCTGCTTGGAGGGCAGGCGCGGAGCTGCATCCCAGCATATGGCCCTGGGTGAAGGAGGCAGGACGCAGATGTCAGTAAAGGGTTTGGAATGAATGAGGGAGGAGGAGGAGGAGGGCTCCTTAGCCCGTTCCAGACAAGAGTGAAGTCAGTGAAGACAGGAGGCCCTGGAAGGAGCACCAGCTCCTCCCGTTCCATCACTAACCTCAGAACCCGCAGTGGCCACGCTCACTGGGGATAGGAGCTGTAGCAGGCGCAGGCTCAAGGGCGGAAGGGCCCTCACCCAGCCCCCTCCTCTTCGTGGTGAACTTCACCCCAACCCTGGACAGTAACCCTTCAGTCCCACTGCTCAACTACCTGAGGGGCTGCCTGCTGGGTGTTTCAAAAAATTTTTTCTCAACATTTTTCTTTCTACACCAAGAATGATACAAATTCACAATAGGTTAAGTGAAAAAAGCATTTTAGAAAACATTAAGGGCAACATGATCCCAATTTTTAAAATGTACATGTCTTTTATGTACAATATACCCCTAATATTTTTTAGAATAAACATAGGTAGCCCTGGCTGCTGTGGCTGAGTGGGTTGAGTGCCAGCCTGTGAACCAAAAGGTCGCCGGTTCAATTCCCAGTCAGGGCACATGCCTGCGTTGTGGGCTAGGTCCCCACTTGGGGGTGAGCAAGAGGCAACTAATTGGTGTTTCTCTCACACATTGATGTGTCTTTCCCTGTCTTTCTCCCTCCCTTCCCCCTCTCTCAAAAAAATAAATAAATAAAATCCTTTTAAAAAAAGAATAAACATGGGTAATCACAAACTAATATTTTAAAACATTTCCTTAAAAATACAAATGGCGGGGTAAGAGGGCTGGGAAACCATTGTCAATCCTGCCCCATCCCTTTACACAATAGCCTCTGCCATTACGCAGGTGTGACGACGGTGTGGCAGCCTCTCCCCAGAGTCCAGCTCACATGTCCAGCTGCCAGCTCAACGTCTTTCCTCGGATGTCTAGTGGCCTCTCATACCGAATGTGTCCAAACACACGCTCTCGATCTGCCCTCAAATTTCACTTCTCTCCAATGTCCCCATCTCAATAATGGCACCACCCAGGGACGGGGGCTGAATATCTGAGTTACCCTGACTCTCCTTTCCCAGACCCTCCACATCCCGTCCTTTAGAAATTTCTATTGTCTCTACCTTCAGAATAATCCCTGGACAGACCTCGGCTCACCATCCTGACTCAGCCACCACCTGCTGGCCCCTGACTGGTCTCCTGGCCTCCCCGCTGGCCCTGCTGTCACCCACTCTCCTCAAAGCAGCCAAGTGACCTTCCTCTAGTGCAAAACCAGAAACCGACCTCCTCCTCAAAACCCTCCACCGACGTCCCATCCCACAGAGAGCGAAGCCCAGCCCCTCGGTACAGCACGTCCACCCTCTGAGATGGCCCCCAACCCCCACTTCTTGAACTTGACCTCCCCTCTCAACCCAGGACCACTGGGCTCCAGCATTCCGGCCTCCTTGCCCTTGCTGGAACACACCAAATGTATTTCTATCTCCGGGCTTTGCACTTACTTTGCTGTTTTCCTGCCTACTCATTGCTCCCTTACTCATCCAGGTCTCCATTCAAACATCACTTTCTTGGAGTCCCCAACCACCCCTTCTCCAAAATAATGGCCCCGTCTGCACTCTCCCTCCCCTTACCCTGCTTTACTTATTTATTTTTTCATAGCGCTGTTGAAAGACCGAGTAAATGAGTATCAGAATTGCAAGTTAAACAAACATAAGGACATCATGTCACCGAAGCCCCCAGTTTGTACCCACTGAAGAGGCTCCCAGACCTTTTAGCACATCCACCTCTGACCCATCGGTTCCCCGGCATCCTTCCTGAGAAGGGAAGAGAAGGCAGGCCTCTGACCCTGATGGGCTCCACTTGATAGACGCTGTTTAAAAGCCCCTGGGCCCTGACCATCGTGGCTCAGTTGGTTGGGCGTCATCCCACAAAACAAAAGGTGGCCAGGGTACATACCTGGGTTGTGGGTTCAGTCCCCAGTCGGGGCACTTATGCTATTTCTCTCCCCCTCTCTCTCTTTCCCTTCCCCTGTCTCTAAAAATAAATAAATGAAATATTTTCTTAAATAAAAAAATAAATGAAAAAAAGGCCCTGAACTTCACCTCTCTGTGCCTTTATGCCCTGGGCTGGTGTTTTCTTATCCTAGATGCTCGATACAGCCAAACAGATGGACTTAGCCTCACAGACAGCTCCTCGTGTTCTGGGCGCCTGAATCATTGTTCCTAACTTCCCAAGGAGGAAAGGGGGCCCAGGGAGGGACACCCTTGCTCAAGATCACACAGCGAGTCGGTGACAGAGCTGGGGCTACAAGCACGGCTCAGGTCGGCCTCCGCACTGCCTCGGCCTTCCGAAGGGTCCTCACACAGATGCCCACTCTTTGGGCAGCAGGAGAGAGATCGGTGTCTGGAGCTTAGGGAGGGAGGAGATGGGGGACGGAGCCTTGAGCGGGGGTGTGGCTGTGTCTGCCAGAACCAGTGTGACTGCCCTCACGCAGCAAATAAGGACGAGAAGACCGTCTCTGGCCCCATCTAGGGCCTTGGTTTCTCCATCTGTACAAGTGTAGATGGCACACAGGAGCCGGCTGGCTTGGGCCTCTATAATTGCCCCAGCAGAGAGGCCAGACTCGCAGCCACTTTCTGGAGCAACTTTGCCCATCATGTCTGGCACTTTGGAGCCTTTGCCCAGCCCAGGAGGCAGAGCAGGGACAGGTGGGGGCTGCCTGGCTGGGGCTTATGGTGAGACATCACAACCCCTCCTCCCTACCTGCACCCGCCCCCGACCCCATTCTGTGACCATTCCACTCATTCAGGAGGGCAGCAAGGAGTAGGCAAATGGTTTGCTTAGAACTGTGGTTCTCACACTATCGCAGGCGTCAGAATCACCTGGAGGGCTTGTTAAAATAGTGATTTGTGGGCCCCACTCCTGGAGTGTCTGCTTCAGTAAGTATGAGGTGGGGCCTGAGGATCTGCATTTCTGCACAGTTCCCTGGTGACACCAGTGTTGCTTCTCTGGGGACCACACTTGGAAAATCCCTGACGTAGCTAACGGGAGTGGTTGTGGTCGACCAGTTATCAGCTACCTCAAGGCTTTTGAAACAACTGTAATTATTGCCTTCTCCCCCGCTCACCCAGCCCTCATGGCCTCGCTCAAATCACTGCCCAGAGGAGCCACAGAGCAGGGGAGCGAGGAAAGCCCTTCTGGGGTGGTGGGTCTCGTGCCAGCGTTGGCTTTACCGCTGACTCACTCTGTGACCCTGTAACTGCGCCTGCTGGCCAAGGGTCCCTGCCGGCCAGGCGCTGTGCCAGGCCCGCGACATGCACATAGACGCGTCATCATTTCGCAGGGCCCCGCGCCAGCAGCACTGTCATCACCCGAGGCCGACCAACAAGGACGTGCAGGCTCAGACTGCTGCACAACTCCATGAACACATTGAAACCCACTGAATTCTACACTTTATAAGGGGGGGTGTTATGGCATATGAATTATATCTCAATAAAGCTGTTATTTAAAAGGGGAAAAAGAGGGGAAGAAAGTTAACTAGGGTGTCCAAAGTCACAAGGCTGGGACCTGAACCAATGTCCACCTGCACTACCAAGCCATACTGTCGCTCTGGGCCTCAGCCTCCCCGTCTGCAACATGAGGTGAGGGATGTCAGCCCTACGATTCTCCAGCAGTGGGGTACAAGTGAGAAGGTCAGCCGTGAGCTCAGTCCCCCGGATTCTCTGGGATGTCCCTAGAGAAACAGACGCATGGAGGCTAGTAACTTGGTGATACGTGGCTGAAGGTGGTTTGCACAGCAGAAAAGAGGTTACCATCTAAACTCTCTGAGCCACACTCACTCAAGGAGCATGAATTGCTCTCTATACTCAGCCAGGTTTACTGTAAAGCTAGAGATGAATAACTTAGACCCCCAAGAAATTAACAAGTGTAACGGAGCAGTGATATAATGGACAAGATGATGACAGTGTGCCCAGTGCGGGGAATCAGGGAAGACATGTTGGAGGTGACAGGGACAGGGGTGGGAGTGCCCCAAGCAGAGGAGGCAGGGCAAGGGCAGGGCGGCCAGCAGGGCGGGATGGTGACGGCCCAAAGTGAAGGGGCACAGGAGAAAGCAGAGGGGGCCAGATCCGTGGGCCTGCAGGGGCACCCTCAGGCATCATGAACATGATGCTAAGGCTGTGGGGAGCCCCTGGAGAGATCTAGGAGAGAATGACGTGGTCCGATTCGTGCTTCAGGCCCACCACTCAGGGGCAGTGTGGGCTGTGGGACAGAGGAGGCGGGACTGAGGAGGGAGGAGAAGTAGAAGGCTGCACAATGGTTCGGCCTAGAGGAAGCTGATGGGGGACACTGAAGGGACGTGGATGCCCTGGGGAAAGTCTTAGGAAGTAGGACTTGGTGACGAACTGGAAGTGGGGACAGTGAGGGAGAAGGACTCATTTCCGGTGTGGGCTCGGGATGGACGAAGGCACCAAGTGTGAACTCTGACGGGAGACCCAGCAGAGGAGCAGTGGGGGTGACGAGTTCCACTGCGGACGCGCTGAGATGGAGATGGAGAGGGCCATGGACACAGGCCAACGCTCAGTGAGTGTGAATAGACAGACCCGAGCAGGAAAGGCGGGTTTGGGGAACATCGGGGTAGGGGCCATGGCTGAGGCCGTGGGAGCAGCTGAGACAGTCCCGAGAGCATCTATGGCGAATTTGGAGGCGCTCCCCATGGAACCCCCGATGCGCAGAGGGAGGAGAGCCCCTCCACCCAGACTGGGAAGGAACAGCCAGCAAGACGGGAGGGAAACCAGAGGAGAGAGGTGCCAGGTCAAGAGAAGAAAGCGTTTCAAGAAGGAGGGAGTGGATGACAGTGTCAAATGCTGCCAAGAGGTCAAGTGAGATAAGCCTTGAAAAATGTTCATTGGGTTTTGTGACAAGCTGGTCACTGGGCACCTTGGCAAGGGCAGCCTCAGGGGGAGGAGAGGATCAGGGCAGACCCACTGGGGTGAGAAGGGAGAGGGGCAGCGAGGAAGTGCAGACAGAGAGCGCGGGTACAACTATTTTAAGAAGTTTGACGCAAAGAGTAGGTGCTGAGATCGGTAGCTGGAGAAAGATACAGAGTGCAGAAGTTTTTTTTAAGACAAGAGAGCCAGAGTGGAGGAGAGGGGAGAAGGAGAGGGAGAAGTTGACGATGCGGGAGAGGGAGGGAGTGCTCATGGATGAAGCCCCCAGAGCAGCAGGGAGGCGAGGGCTGGTGCTCAGCAGAAAGGACCTGGTCAGCTTCCCCGGTGGCAGATGAAAAGGGAGAGAGACTAGGTGGGAGCGGAGGGTGGGAGACAGGGAAGGCCAGAGAGCTCCCACGGGAGCCCTACTTCCGCTGTGAAGAGGAGGAGGTCAGGTTCACTTCTCAGAGGTGGGGAGCAGGGTGGATGGGGGGTAGGAGGAGGTTTGAGACAGTCTGTGTCAAGGATAGGAGCGCAAACTGACAGGGCCCTGGAAAGGGGTGCCCTGAGGACACAGGACCATTGTCCCCAACAGTGAAGTGGGAGGAAAACTCTAGAATATCACAGGTGCTCCATGCATGCATTTTTGGGTGTGTTTTGTTTGGGTTTTTTTGTTTTTGTTTTTAAGACCTGATGATCCTGAGGGGGAAGCAGACTGTGTGGCAGGAGGGGGACATGCCCCCCCCAATCAGACTCAGGTGAATGCAGAACCAGGCCTTGCCCCTTCCTTCCTCCTGGGCTTCCTTCCTTCCCTCTCTGCAGTGTCCCTCCTCCCAGACAGCTCTGCCAGTGTCTGCCACCTGCTTGGCCATCAGCTGTCTCCCTCCTCTGGCCTTAAGAGTATGTGACCCCTTCCTCAGCCCCCAGACCAGGACCGCAGAGGCAAGGATCTGTCTTCCCTCCTGGGGGCAGATGGGTGCAGTCTGTCCCCACCCAGCCAAGGTTCCTGGAGGGCAGAGACCATGACGACCACCACCTTCTGGAGGAAAAGGGCTTGGTAAGCCCCAAACCAGAGCTGACACTACAGAAGGGACCTCAGCTAGACCTGACAGGACTTCCTGATGGGGGGCAGGGTGGCCTGGACGGCCCCAGGCTCCTCTGGGAAGAACAGGCTCTTAACTTCCTCTTGCTGGGGGATAAAGGGGAGGGCCAGTCAGCCAGGCCTCAGAGCAAGGCTCTTTCCAAGAATCCTCAGGGGCTGGGACGAGAAGTTTCCCCTGATCCAGTGATTCTAAATATGGCCAAGGGAGCAAAAGCATGTGACCCAGGGCCCCACACCAGGGCTGCTGCGCAGCCGCTGCTTCTCCGGGTCGGGGGCCGGCCCTGGGGCTCAGGGTGACCAATGAGGTCTCATTGGGGCCTCAGCTTCACTGTCAGAAACGTGGAGGTGAGGGCTAACTCTGTGAGGGATGAAGTCCCTTCAGTCTCATGACTCTCCAGCAGTGGGGTGGAGGGGGCGGACTGGCCCTGAGCTCAGTTCCAGATTCTTTGAGGATGTCCCTGGAGGGACAGCAGCCACCAGCACATAGTACAAACTATGACAAAAACGCCCCCTTGGAGGACCAATGAGAAAAAGGCATTCTCTTTGGCCTGAAAAATTATTAAAAGTTGACTCCTCCAGATGGTCCCCTTAGAAACAGGTGTCCCTTGCTCTGAGCTGACCACTCTGAGCACAGTCTTGGTTGCAGCGCCGCTCGCCTGTCCCTCCGCCAGGCCCCTTGGCAGGTGCAGGATGCCCGAGGATGAGGGGAGCCCGGGTGCAGCCCCGACAGCCACTGCAGCCCCGACAGCCACTGCAGCCCTGGAAGGGCAGACTCCGTGTGGTACCACGGATTCACCAAGAACTGGAAACTGGCCCAAGAAAGGTCCCCCCTCAGCTGGGCTCAGCCAATCGGATTGTGTCTTTCAGGAATGGAGCTGAGAACCATAGAGGAAAGTTGGCGGAGGTGCAGAGAAATGGAGAGGAGACCACTGCTCCAGAATCGCATCACCCCTTCTCCACTCCGTGAAGCCCGGATGTGCTTCCTGCGGTGATGCTACAAAAGTCTCTCCTTCCCTTGAGGCGGGTACCCTTGACCTCCACACGCTGATTTTTCTTGAGCTAGTACAAATGGTCTCGGTACCACTAAGGCATGGAAGGCAGTGTCTTCGGGACCAGGTGTTTAATGAGTCACAGGCTGGTCCTTGCCCACCTGGGCCTGCTCCAACCCCTCCTACTTGCTCTCATGGCCGCCCTCTGCCCTGCCAGCCAACTACCTGGTGTACCAGGTAAGTGGGCTGAGCAACACATGAACAGGAGCCACGGGTAGGCACGAGGGGGAGCAGGGCCATCTGTCTGCTCAGGGCTGGCCAGGCAGTGCTGACTCCTCACATAAAGGGAGCATGGGCCTCCCAAGCAGGATGCCAGCAAAGGAAGGGCGAGGTAAGGAGTGGAATGCAGGCAGCCTGGGTTTTAGAAACTTAAACAAGGTGGCCAATGAAAACTGTCCCCCGGTTCCACCTGACCAGCTCCATGTGGATTTGGGTGACTCAGTTTGATATGCTGGGCTTGGCATAAGATTTCATTTGAAGAAAGAGCATTGCTGCTTTTTTTAAAAGGGCAAAATCCACCAACTTGCGGCCTCAGGCCCAAGCTCCTTAACATGATTGCAAGGAAGGCCCTTGCCCACCCTGCCACCTCATTCTCCATCACTCCGTGCCCAACCTGGCACCTGGTACTCCGTGGCCATGGCTCCCGTCCCTACAACAGCAAGCAGGGCCGTCCTTCCTTCCCCACCTTTGCTCACGGGCCCCTCCTCCAGGGCCCCTCCTTCAGGGCCCCTCCTCCAGCTCTGCTGAACTGGGTGGAAGCCCCGCCTCCGCCTCCTTAGTCTCCCGTCTCTATCTCTAAGCTCACCTTCCTTGCGGCATTTACCTCAGCGCATGAAAAGCTCTGTTTGGGTACCTGCCTCCTCCTACAGGCCGAGAGCTGGTTGAGGTTCTGTCCTTTCCACCTTGAATGCCCAGCGCCCAACTCAGAACGCTGCTGGATCTCTGACGGGCACCACCCACCTTCCCAGTGTGCACCACCCTGCTGGCCACTCCGGACTCCACACCTTGGCCCTCCCTGTCTCCGAATGGATTAAGAGGGAACCCAGGTGGGCCGCCACTCCAGGAACCACACAGCCCAGAGCCACTGAGCATTCACTCAGCCACTCACTCATACATTCACTGCATGAGTATGTGCAGAGTGCTCACCACCGGCTGGACACCAAGACAGACAATATCCCTGCCTTCAGGGAGCTTACATCTTGTGGGCGGAGATGGATAATAAGCAATAAAGTTTCAAAATATGGACCAAAAAGTGAGCTGTGCAATAAACCTCACAAGCTCAGGGAGGCCACAGGCCAGGCCCAACAAGGTCAGTGACCAAAAGTAACCACACAGGGCGTCGTGATCACAGATTCCTGACCGGGCAGGTCACAGCAAATGTTCACGTCCCGGGCCTTGAGCCTCCTTGGCAAAGGTCCATCTCTATGTTCCGTGAGCTCTGCCCATCGTTCTTATGCTTCTAGGATAACATGCCTTTGAAATGGCAGAGTGAGTTTCTTTCCCTCAAAGGCACCAGAGATTTCCCCACTTGCTTTCTCCTGCCTCCTTTATCTGCCACCAGTGGGTTTCAGGTGCCTTCCTTACATCTTCTCCTTTGATTCTCGTGTACGATATAAGCTGCAAAACTGTTATTCTCCAGGGCATTTGAGATCTTGCTCCCTGGCATATGTCATCAGTTTGGATCAAACAAACCCGTAAAAATCCTCTACAGGTTTGGATGTTTCCTACACTGACAGACACGTCAGATGAGGATGGAGAACAGTTAAGTGGGCAGAGGGGACCAGGAACATGGTGATGGGAGTAGTGGGGGGAGTATTTTATAGAGAGTGGTCAGGGAAAGCAGCTTTGAAAAATCGACATTTGAGCAGAGGCCTGAAGGAAATGAGGGCGTGAGCCATTCGGGTTTCCGGGAGAAGGAAAAGCAAGTGCCGGAGACCTGAGCGAGAGGGTGCCTGGCGTGCTCCCTGAGCCAGTGAGCAAGGGGAGAGTGGGAGGCTGGGAGGGCAGAGAAGTGGAGGTGGGAAGCAGATCGTTTACTGGCTGTGTGAGGATTTGGGCTTTTACTCCAAGTGACACGGGGAGTTTTGAGCAAGGGGGAAACATGATCTGACTTCTGTTTGCAAAAGATCACACAGGCTGTTGAGTGGTGCAGGGAGAAGATGGGGGAAGGGCGATGACATTTGCCCCATGTGAGTTGGGAAGCTAATAGTGTACTCCAGGCAAGAGATGATAGTGACTTGTACAAAGGGGAAAGGGGAGGTGGCAAGAGGTATCAAATACTGACTATATTTTGGCACTGAAAGGCTGCTTAGAGTCAGTCCATCCTCTCATTTATAGATGGAAAACTGAGTCCCAGAGAGGGACCTGACCTACCTGTGACCATACAGCAGGTCAGAGGCAGAGCGGGGCCTGGGACCCAGATTTCCCAATTCCTACAGTAATTTCTTTTCATTTCTCTGCTTTCCGTAGAAGGGCCCAGGCACCTGCTGCGCACCCTCACCTCAGAAACTCCCTCATCCTGCTGCCCTCCCTGCCGCATGCACTGGGTTCGAGGATTGCCCAGGCCTCCAACTACTTGAGCCTGGCAGGGGTCAGGGTCACCTCTAAGGAGCCTTCTCTCCTCTGAATCAGCAGAACCTGTGCAAAGAGGGGAGGGAGGAGGGAGAGAAGAATCCAAAACAGGGAAAGAGCTTAGTATCCACCACTTGGTTCTCAGCACTCCCGGAGCAGAGAGGGCACCAAGAGCTGACAAGGTGGAACAGGATCTGTGGGGAGGGCTGGGCCCCAAGACTGAGCTCAGCCTGGGCATCCTGCAGACTCAGCCACTGAGGATCCCACCCAGTGGGAGGTTTAGCAGGGCATGATAGGGCAGGGGTGTTTTAATGCCTTTGCTACGAATAAGCAAAGCAGTATGCAAACTCACAGGCCACACCTGGGGCAGCTGGTTACAGCTGCCCTGAGAGCCTTGCTTCTCCTTGTAACCCCAAGTCCAGGACCAGCCAGACTGAATCCAACAAGAGTGACTCCAATGAGCCCCGGCTGGTGTAGCTCAGTAGGTTGAGTGTGGGCCTGCGAACCATAAGGGTTGCTGGTTTGATTCCCAGTTGGGGCACATACCTGGATTGCGGGCCAGGTCCCCAGTAGGGTGTGTGCAAGCGGCAACCACACATTGATGTTTCTCTCCCTCTCTTTCTCCCTCCCTTCCCCTCTCTCTAAAAATAAATACAATCTTGAAAAAAGAAAGACTGAATCTAGTGGACCCTTTCAACTAGGAAAGCTGTGTGACCTTTGGCCAGGAGCACAACTTCTCTGGGCTTGCACCTCCTCTGGGCTTGTTCCACAGCCAAGGTGGAAGAGTGGTGAAGAAGATCTGAGGCTGGAAGTACATCAGACCCTCTCAGTTTCTTCAGCCTTTAATGGGAGAAGCTGCCCAGCCTGAGGTTCCAGCTGATTCAGAGTCCGCAAAAAGGCGGCGGCCTGCTCGGTGGCCCTGGGAGAGGGGCCAGAGTTGGGGGCAGCAGAAGGAGAGGCACCAGGGTGTGGACTGAGCCAGGACCTTGCATTAGTGGGCTCTGTATTCTGACTCTGTCATCACTCAGCTGAGAAGTTGGGAAACTACCTCGGAGTCTCAGTTTACTGCTCAGTGCAAGGAAGGGGTTGAGTGAAGAGGGCCCTGTTTTCCCCCTGATCCCCCTGGGACTGGAGGTTTCAGCTTCCCAAACGGGAAGTGAGGTGGGGGCAGCCCCTGAAGCTGCCAGTCCTGAGGGACTTCTAGAGTCCACAGAGGAGGGTCTTTCACATTTCTTTTTTTTTTTAATATTTTATTTATTTTATTTTTAGAGAGGGGAAGAGAGGGAGAAGGAGAGAGAGAGAAACATCAATGTGTGGTTGCCTCTCATGTGGTCCCCACTGGGGACCTGG
Organism: Trachops cirrhosus; assembly: GCA_028533065.1. NCBI lineage: Eukaryota > Metazoa > Chordata > Mammalia > Chiroptera > Phyllostomidae > Trachops > Trachops cirrhosus. The sequence continues at coordinate 24,634,882 of CM052542.1, read as the reverse complement.
CCTGCAACCCAGGCATGTGCCCTGACTGGGAATCGAACCTGCGATGCTTTGGTTCGCAGCCCGCGCTCAATCCACTGAGCTACGCCAGCCAGGGCTGGTCTTTCACATTTCACTTGCATGGCACTCCTTGTGTGCATGGAAAGTCTAGAGAGACCTTCTCTCTCCAGAACTGCCCTCTAACTGAATATATAAATGATAGCAAGGAGGAGTCACGGTAGACCAAAGCAGAACTTCCAATAGCTCATTAGCCATAGAAAGGGGGCTGGAGGTCAGGGTCAGGGGACAAATTGCACCTCTGGCCCTGATGCCCCCACCTCTTCTGAGGAAGACAGAACCCTCCATGTTCCAGAGCCAAAAGAACTGGCTGGAACTCAGCTCTGACCCTGACCCCTGCCAGGCTCAAGAATTCAGCCTTGACTGAGAGACCTTGAGCAAGTGAACTGTTCCTCTCCAGGACTCACTTTATCCGTCTGTGGATGGTGCCAGTGATCCCTGGTGCGCAGTCTGCAGGCAGGGGTCTGGCCTGGAAGAACTCCTGGACTAAGGGGTTGGGGAAAGGCTTGGGTTCACTTGGGGACACAGAAAAGGCTGACACCAGGCGGGGCTCCTGGGAAGAGGGAGGGGTTCCTGAAGAGGAGGGCTTCTGGGGGACTCCTCCCCCAGTAGGGCCCTCTGCCTCTTTTCCCTGCTGGGACCCCTTCTTCTCCCGCCGGAGCGCCAAGGCTCTGAGCCCCGGGGTCGCTGCTTCGACTCGGGGAGGGGCACACTGGAAGGGGAGGGGCACGACTGGGGGCGGGGCGCAGTGCTGGGCGGGGCTCCCGGCCCGGCAAGGGCGGAGACTCAGCGACACCCGGCACCGCTCACGGGAGGGGCCGGGGCGGTGCAGCGGCTCCGGTTACCTCCCTGCGGCCTCCCCCAGCCCGCCGGCTTCTTTTTCCGTTTCCAAATTAACAATTGAAAACGCGGCGGCCTGAAAGGCGAGCAGCGGGCCAAGCGGAAAGTGTGAAGGTGCCGCCGCGTCTCCGAGGAGGGGGCGCGACACCCTAACTGCCCGGGGTTCGCCCACCCACCAACACTGGGTGTGGGAACTGAGTGCCCCAGGACTCAGGGACGCCAATGCCCTAAGTCGGGTCCTGGCCTGAACTGGCCCCTGGTATTGCCCTGGCCAGTGTCGCAGGACCCAGTGCCCAGGCTCAGAGTGGTGCCAGCACCTAAGGGGGGTGGGGGTCACTGAGGCTGGGTTTCCACTCTCAAGGCTGAATGCCCAGGAGGGGCAGGTGCCAGGCAGCACCCCCATAGCACCGTCCTGAAGGGCTCCCAGAATCGGGTAGGTTTGAGTGTCATTTCATTTCAAACCACAAGCCAGTCACTTCACCTTACTGAGACTCAATTTCCTCATCTAGAAACCAGGGAGGGAAGATAATCGACCACACAGAGCTGCTCGTGAGGCATAAATTAAATGAGAAGATGCATGAGGCTGATCCGCAGAGAGCAGCTATTATTGTCTTATGTTGATAATGATGACCATACGCTGGCTCTCTCCAGCTCCTCCGCCTTCTCGCACAGTCACAGGAGCTGTCCACCAGTGGGCGACACTCCCTCCTCTCCCTTCCTAAGGGCCTCCCCAAAGCCCTGCCTGACCAAGACGCTGAGGCTTGGCAAGGTCCTGAAAAGCTCTCCAAGTCACATGTGAGTGAGAAGAACTAGGGCCTGACCCCCAGAACTCTTCTTTTTTTTTAATTTAATTTTATTTAATTTACTTATTTTTAGAGAGATGGGGAGAGGGAAGAGAGAGGGAGAGAAACATCAATCTCATGAGAAACATCGTTCAGCAAACCCACAACCCAGGCATGTGCCCTGATCAGGAATTGAACCGATGACCCCTCACTTTGTGGGACAATGCCCAACTAACCGAGCCACACCAGTCAGGGCCCAGAACTCTTCTTATGGAGACAGGAGGTCCCTGGGGTTGGGACCCTGGGCCTTGGACCCCCCTCCTCAGTGCCCTGAGAGAGGTGTGCTAATACCAGGGCAGCTGGAACAAATGGGTGAGTAATGGAAAGAGTCCCCATGCCCAGGCATCCCAGGCTGTGGACAGAAAGCCAGAAGGTGGATACCACCTGGCCCGGATCCCCATAATGTAAGTTCCTTGAATGCAACCACTTCGTCTGTCTTGTTCACCACTCTCTCCCCCACACCTGGAATAGGGCTTGGTGCACTGTAGGTTCTCAATGCATATTTGTTGAGTGAACGAATGAGCAAGTTCCCTTTTATACTGCTTTGGGGAGGGGGGTTGGGGTGGTATGTCCCTTTCCCCAACTGGGACATCAAACAATGGCATGGTGGGAAGAGACAAGAACCAAGACAGCGTAAAGGAGGAGAAGGAGACAAGAGGTTCTAGAGGGGAGAGTTGAGAGCACCCCTATCCCCGCCCCCAGTCTATTTACCTTGAGATATGAGTGCCCCTCCCCTCTTTACAATCCTACAGTGGCTCCTTGCTGTTTACATCTAAAACCCGAGATTGTCCTCAGCTCAGAGCACAAGAGTGAACTCATACTAAATGCCAGCCACACTGCACCCCTCCATACCTTGCACGTTTCCATCTTAGCGACTTTTGTGCTCTCTCTTCTCCTTGGGCGGTCCCCCTTCCTGTGCCGCCCCATCCCTCAATCTCTGATCTATTTGGAGAGAAGTGCTCTCCCAGCCTGGTTGAGATTCCTGGACATCTCTGGGCACCCCGGGCCTCCCTTATGCTGAGGCTGTTCCTAATTCTGTCCGCCACCCACCACCACCTCATTAGGATCCATCCACCAAAGGCAAGGCCAGTTCTGACTCCCCCACATCCCCCAGGCTGGCCTGGAAGCTGCTCAGACAATATCTGGAAGGAAACAGAAAGCCCCCGGTTGCTAGGGCCTTGAGCATGAGTGAGCTGGGATTCTCCCACTGTCCCGTGAACCCCGAGAGTTCTGGGAGAGGGCATCTTGCTTGGAGTTGCCGCAGAAGTGGGTGGATGGAGGGAGGGCTGATGCGAGCCCACCCCAAACACTGGCAGAGCTGGGAAAGCATACGAATAGAGACCCATATACCATAAGTCTAAATATTTAAAAGTTTAAATCAAGCTAACAAGCTGTTAAATAAAATATGTTCCATCCTTCCTTGACACATATAACTTCATAGGATCTGGAAGGCCAGGTTTGAATTTAAAATCTTGGATTCCTTGGGGTCCATGCTGGTAGGGGAGAGATGGTCAGCCCTGGCTACCCTCCCAGCCCCAGCGCATGAAGTGCCCTCTTCTCTTCCCACACTGGTCTCATCCCCACCAGGAGGGGCTTAGGAACGCTCCTGTGGCTGCCCAGCCTGCTCCTCCAGGCTTTATCGACACTGGCTGCACGCAGCTGCCCTTGAGCCCACGTGCGCTCACAGACAGTGACCCTTGGGATGATGAATCGGGAAAGAGGCCTGGAAACAGGCACAGGAATCCGGCCAGGGAACTCCAGGCTTACCTGGAATGTGTTCTAGAATGAGGAGAGCCAAGTACAGGCTCCCGGGCTGGTGGTATGCAGGGCCATACAGGCTGAGTGGGCAGAATTCTGCCCCGCCCCCAGACGCCACCCAGAGCGGCCCTGCTTTGATCTGTTTTGTGTACTGTGCTCCTGTGTCACGTTTCATTTAAAGAACCAGATCTACGGCTTAAAACAGTTTGCAAAGCACTCATCTAGACCCTTCCCTCCTACACAACACAGGGGGAGCTGAGGTTACGGGGTGCCAGGGACCACAGTCAGGTAGCAGACAACAGCAAACTCAGAGCTCGGGCCGTGACCCCTGCCTCCTGCCCAGGCCCTGGCCTCCACGGGCACATTTCTGATTAGTAGGACCCAGTGCCTCCAGTGGACAGGCCATTGGGAGGTAGTGAGCGCCCTGTTCAGAGCAGGCCTGCTGCTGGGGCCTCCAGCCTTGACAGCGGGCTGCACCCTCAACTCAGGCCGGCTCGCTCGCTCGGGAGCTGACTGAGAGGCCCAGACCAGGCCCGAGAAGGAGAGCGAGTCCTGGTATAAATAACCGTGGGGTCCAGGATGTTTGGGCTGTCTCCTGAGCGACGGCTGTGTTTACTGCCCAGTGAGGGGGGGCATGGCCCACACACTTGCCTCCCTGACTTGTAGCCAAATTTCTCCCAGAAGGGGTGGCCCAGGATTAGCCCCAAACACTCTAGCTCTGCATCCCTATCAGGTCTTCCCCCTGACTCTGCTCCAGCGTGGGCTCTAACCCTCCCTGACATCAGCCTCATTTTTCAGCCCCAAATGCTGCGCGGCATTGCATCTCCATCAGCTCCAAAGGGCCCAGTGTTTGCCCCCATAAGCCCCAATTCTGCTCGAATCCTGGGAGGGCGAGGAGCACGAGCAGGGCAGAGAAGGCCCCAAGTAGAGGGGCTGGGTGTGTGCCAGGGATCCAAGCTGGGGCTTCCGGGTGAGGGAGCACGGGCAAACCTCTCCCACAGCCCTGGCCGAGACAGAGGAGGCCAGCTGCCCCCGGATTAGGAGAGTGTAAATCCCTCTCCCAGCCTGGTGCCCACCCCATGCCTGTCATGTGCAGGGCATTAGATGGTCAGACCCCATCCTCGGTCACTCCACGGCCAGCTCCTTTCCCCAGCCGCCCGGGCCAAGAGAAAAACTGTCAAGGCTGGAGGGCAAGTGGAAAGGTCCCCTTCCCTACGGGGAAGCCTGGCCGGAGCACTGAGGCACAGGAGTTGGTTGACGTTAGCCGAGTCCCAGCCTATAGGCCAGGTTGGGCACACACGTGCACACACGTGGGCACTCACACAAACATACTCTGTCCAGCCAACTGACCGGTCTTGCTTGGGACATCAGCTGATTTTCACTGAGAGTGGAGGCCCAAAATTGGTACTGGGTTGGTCACGGGGCCTAAACAGGCTCATGGACACCTGGGCTCCAGCCCCATATCAGCCACTTCTCAGCTGAATGACCTCAGGCAAGTCATTTCTACATTCCGATGCTCAGTGTAAAATGGTGTCATAGTATCGCCCTGCCCTCCGGGGTCATTGTGAGAATTCTGAGCAAACATTAATTAAGCCCCATCCTGGGCCAGGCATGCCTCCCAGTGCTTTGTGGACTGTGAGGTGGGAGAGGATACACCCTCCCCAGCAGGAGGTAGCATTTTGGACCCAGAGGCTGTGGCTCAGCGTTGTGAAGAGACTGCCCAAAGCCACTTGGAAGGGCCAGGTTTTTGCTGCTGTTCATTGTTGTTGGACATGACAGAGATTCCTGGGCTGAGTCTGGGTTCCAGTCTGGGCTCTGTCACCGGCCTTAGTCTATGCTGTGTTTGGGTCTCAGCTTCCTCATCAGGAGAATGAGGGGGCTGGTGAGACCAGTGATTTCTATACCCCACTGAGCAGTAAGAAAGGGAGGGAGAGGGGAGCTGAAGCAGGCTGAGCCACCTGGGCCCTGCCCTTTTCTCCAGGGCACCCCACCATGACCTGGGCCAAATCACTGGGTGTTCTCATGGGGCAGTTCCAAGGCCACTATTCTGTCTCTAGAGTCCCCATGTCTCTAGAGTCCCTTTGCAGGCAGGCTCCAGGCCTGCACCCACCCGCTCTGCTTCCAGAGCCTCCCTCAGCTCAGCCACACACACCTTCCCCCAGGCCAGGCTTTGCATAAGCAGCTGTACTTTCCCTATAGGCAAAGTCCTAGGGCTCCAGGCCAGATCCAGCCAGGCCCTGGCAGGGGAGTGGGCATCTCCAGAGGGGCCGCGCAGGGGGCTGGGCCATGAAGGGGAGACAGAGGGAAGAAGAGGCCAAGTGGATAGCGTTCCCAGAGCTCCCTGCCAGAGTCTCCCCACTACCACCCTCCTTGCGAGACCCGGAGAGATATTTCTAAAACACGAATATGCCCACGGCACCCCCTTCTTCAGTTCCTTCTCCCAAACTCCATCTCGTCCAGGAAGTCACTGCTCTCCGGCCTGACATTCTCAGCCTGGCCTTGCTCATGTCCCAGCCTCTTCTCTGTGTACCTCCTGTCCCTTCTAAGCTCCCAATTTCCTGACCTCTTGCAATTCTTTACAAATACCATAATCAGCTTCACCCCTGGGCTTGCACACACTGGTCCCTCTGCCTAGAATGCTGTTCCCTGCTCCTTTTTGGGGGGTTGACTCCTACTCCTTCTTATCTTTCAGGTGTCAATTTAAACCTCTCTCTCCGGGAAGCCTTTCCAGCCATGCCCATTTTGGGGCTGGGTTTGGCCCCTCTGTGCTGGGCTCCCACAGGACTCCGTGGTGCCCAGACCACTGCCAACCTCCTGACCCATCTCCGCGCAGGGGAGGGTCTGATTCACTGCTCTGTCCCCAGCCTTTCAGATAGGGCTGGAGGGACTGTCAGTGAAGGCTTCCCAAATGAGAGGGAGCAAGAAGGAAAGAAGGAGTCCCCAGTATAAAACTGTGCAAGGGAGGCAGGACCTTGAACTTTAAGCCTTGGCTGGTCCTCTTATCAGCATCTCAGCAGGCAGGGTGAGTGGGGCAGGTGAGGTCCCAGCCCTAGAGCTGGGATTCCAGACTCTCAACCCAGCCCCTCTATCTACACCCAGACAAGTCACTTAACCTCTCTGTGCCTCAGCCTCCTCATCTGAAAAATGGGCACAGCAATAGTACCCACCTCACTGGGTTGGTGAAAGGAAAAAGTGAGAGAAGGCAGGCAGGTTCTCTGAGTGCTGGAAGGGCTCACCAAGCATTTGCTCTTATTGTCTTTGTTATTGCTGACAGTCACAGGTTGACAGTGGCAGCAGGAGGGGGAGGCTGAGACTCAGGGAGGTGACTGCAGGAAGCCACCAGCAGGAAGGTGTCTCTTGCCTTGCCACCCCCCACACCCCCCACAGACACTATGAGTGCCCTAGCCCACCCCGCCCACTGCAGCTCTGAAAACCTGCTCTCACCTCTCACCCCACAGAGTCCTTGCACACTCAGGCCCTCTCACACCATAGAGTCCTTGCACACTCAGGTTTACATTCCCACCTTGCTGAGTATTCACCACTCACTGGCTGGGCATCAGTGCACAGGCCAGACCTTTGAGCTTCAGTGTCCCCTTCTGTATAACAGGGTAACAATAGCACCTACTTCTACGGCTCTTGCAGGAATTAAATGAAGTAGTACGTGGAGAACATTTGGCACAGTACCTGCTATAGATTAGACCATGGCTCTTAGTCCTCCTCGAGAACTCTGAGCGCGGAGCCTGGCTCCTGGCAAGTGCGCTGTTGTCAGAGGTCCCCGGGCCTCCCGCCTGTCTGGGGCTCCTAAGGAAAGGCACTGCCAGTCTGGTCGATTTGCTCTTACAGGCCCCGTGTGCCACCCCCAGCCCTCCCCAGCATCCCTTCCTCAGGGCTCAAACCGGTGCAGGTGAGGGGGAGCTGAGGAAGATACAAGAGCACAGTAAGCCCTTTGTTTTCCCAGCACTTAGTAATTAGGAAGCACTTGATGCGTGGAGAGGGAGGGCGGGGGGCAGCCCTGCCAGGCGGGCTGGTTCAGATAATAATTGTCATTCTATGTGGACAGGGGCTGGAGCCTCAGAGAGGTTGAGTCACTGGCCTGGGGTCACTCTGCTTTCAGGAAGCAGAAGAGGGAGCCGAACCTCAGCCTCCTCACTCCCAGTCCAGGACTCCTTTAACTGAGAGTGAGTACTGATTCTGACTGACCCTGCCCATCCCACAACACCCCTCCCCAGTCTTGGCAAGAGTCCTGCCTGGGCTGCTTCTTGCTGCAGCCCAGGGCAGGCAGGCCCCAAGGGTCAGGAGTAGGCAGTGGAGACTAACCAGCCCATCCCTTCAGTCCTTCCATTCGCACCCAGACTCCTCCCACTCTGGCCCCAGAGCTCAGGTGGGAGGAGGCAGGACAGCGCCCTGACTCTGGGATTTCATGCATCGGTGAAATTTTCAAAAACACTTTGGGGACTACGTAAGGTTATCAACTCTTTATTTTGCCAAGTAAGGACATTTTGAAAAAACTCCCGGCCCCATCATTTCCTAAAACAAAGGACATAATATCAGAGTCAAAGACAGTCCTGTAAATGGAATAAATTTAGCTTTATGAAAAACTCATCTTGTTGTCCCTATTTCCCTTGGTTTTGCCTTAGGCCACTGAAAACTGCCGGGGTCTGTGGATGTGTCTGAGTTGTATTTGGAGCTTGGATTCGATTCCTGGTTCTGCCGTGGACAAGCTGTGTCATTCGGTATACATTACTTCCCCCTCTGCACCTCAGTGTCCCTCCTGGGAAATGGGAATAATAATAGTGCCTGCCCCCGAGTGGTAGTGGGAGAACTTGACGGCCTGATGTTTGCCGAGCAGGAGCTCCAGGGAAGGGATCAGTCCCGCCCTGCCTCCTGGCCAGTGGTGCTTCCCTGTCCTGACTCTGCAGATCCTGAGGGGAAGAGGGTAGGGGACGAGAGTTCCACCTCAAAGCCATTGTTCTAGCACTCAGTGAGCGCTAGAACTGTGAGCGCTGCCAGCCCAGTGCCTGCACACGGAGGACTTAGGGGTCCTTTCTCCAATTTCTCTCTAGTTGGCAAAACAGTTCTTATCCTCAAAACCCGGCCTCAATGCCACCTTCATTTCCTGGCTCAGCAACATTCAGTAATTATCAGCCACGTGCCAAGCACAGTGCTCAGCCCCGCCCCACCCCACCCCAGCCTCGCCATCCGATTTGGAAGAGTGCAGAACACACAGGGGTGGGTAAGAAGAGCTCTGTGGACTCCGGAGGGCCCCCAGCGCAGCCTAGAGTGTGGGTGGGCAGGGAGTGATTCCTGATGCTCAAACTGGGATTTGAAGGATGAATAGGAGTTCACTGGATGCCAGGGTGGGTGGGAGGGGCAGGAGTTTAAGGCAGAAGGGAAAGCACCTGGAGCCTTAAACAGCACCGTTGGGGACACCACAAGTTGTTTCTCAGGTAAAGAGCAAAAGATGCTTGAGGGAGGGTGTTCCTGACTAGGGCACTGGGGGTGGGGGAGTTGCCGCAGGGGCGGGAGGAGGACGTAGGTTTGGAGGGAGATGCTGAGTTGAGGAAGGAGGTGCGCAGGTGAGGCATCTGCAGGCAGCTGCACAGGAAGCTCAGGGAGGAAACTGCAGAGGGGGAGGTTGTTGTCACAGAGGTGACCCGTCCTGATATCACAGGGGGGTACAAGAACCCCCTCCACGGCAACTGCGCACAGAGGACCCAGGACAGAGCCCTGAGCAGCCCCAACATTCAAGAGGCAGAAAGGGCGGGCAGAGCTGCCGACAGAACTGAATGGAAAGAGCCGAAGAGGCATGTTGACCAGAGTTGGGGAAAGAGCATGTGGGAGAATGGGGAGCCCAACAGGCTCAGAGCTCAGGAGGGGCTGGGGCAACTCACCGGAGCTGCATCCTGGGTTCGAATCCCACCTCCACAGCTTATTAGCTATGTTAACCTTGGGCCCTAATTCCCCAATCTGTAAAACAGGGCTACTTTATTTTTGAACAAGAAAAGGAGGATAAAAGGCATAGGGAAGGAGCTGACACCCTCCCTAGGCCTTCAGGACATCCCCAGGCTGAGCCTCCCTCCCTCTGCCAACAGGCCACACTCTCCCGTCCCTCCCAGCAGCCTGCCACCAACCCCCAGGAATGGGAGAACTGGACGAGTGAATGGAGGCCGAGGCTGCTCCTTCCCCCTGAGATGGGGGTGGAGGTGGGAGGCGCCTCTCCTGGGTTCTCGGCTACTCCAGCACGAGGCAGGGAGGCGGAGAAGCCCCATTTGTGCTGTGTCCTTGGGCAACCAGGGCCTTTGTCCTGGCCTCAGTTTCCCCATCTGTGAAATGAAGCCATGGACCCACTTCAGCCCAGAGGCCCTTCTGGCTCGGAGGCTCTGCAGCAGGATGAGCGGAGACAGGGTGAGGGAAGAGAGGCCTGTTCCCGACCTGCTGGCCGCCCCGCGGGAGGAGGCCCCAGGGGGGTCTGGGTCCCCACTATGCCCAGGGACTAGTCCCTCCAGAAGAGGTGGCAGCCAGGCCAAGGAGGGCAGGAGCGGAGGCTTCGAGATTGTGCTGACAAAGCTGTTCCTTCTCCCCTCCTTTTCTCCCTGCCCCCTCCTCTCCCAGGGGACAGCCGAGCCCAGCAAAAAATAAACCCAAAGACGGTGACCTGGACGGGCTGAGGTTCCCAGGGAGGAGTGACAGGGAAGGAAGGGTGGAGAAGCAGCAGCCTGTGCCCACCCACCCCCAAAAGCCGAGTGTCCCTGGTCTGACCCCTTCCCCCACCCCCAGGCTCTATCTACTGTCCATCCTTCGTATTGTAACAGAAGGGCGCCACTTGCTCCAAAGGGACAATTATCAGAGTAAATCTTATCCAGTCCATCCAGACATGGGTCCCCAAGTTTTGGAAAGAGCACCCCAGGGAACCTCTACCTCCTGGTTATTGGGCAGTCCCTCCTGCTGCCTGAACTCCATCCCTTTGGCTTCTGTGGGAACCATGGTCCATTTATTTCCAGCAAGCTGTCCCCTGTCCTACCAGCCTGGCCTAGATGTCCAAGGAGTCTCAGAAGAAAGTGCCCTGGATTTTCCTGCAGGGGTTGGGCTTGGCCCCAGAGACCCCGCCCCTCCCACTACTGCCCGACTCTCCAGGAGGGAGCGAAGAGAGAAGGAACCGCTGAGCTCCCGGCTCCCTTTGCCTCCCGCCCTCCCTCAGGCTCTGCCCACGGATTCCCAGCCCAATTAGTCTGCTGCCTGGGGCTGCCCCGCCTTCCTCACCCCCCAGGTGCCAAGCCCCAGGGCACACAGATCCTGCCCTAGGGACAGAGTTGCCCAGAAAGCCTGGAGTCTTAGGGAGAGATTTCTGGGGGACCCAGGGGTCGGCCTCACCTCCCTCAGAGTTGGGGGTGGGGGGCAGGCAGGCCTCTGGGTGCCCTTCTAAATATCGCCCAGTCTTCTGAGGAACTAAGGAAGAAGGTGCTGAAAGAAGAACTCCTTACCCCCAACCCTACAAAACTCAGGGTTCTGAGAGTGTCTTCCCATTCATCCAGGGAAGTCCCTCTCTGTGCCGGGCAGCCCTGGTGTTCGCCTCCCGGTTCAGCCCCATTTTACAGAGGTGGATAGTGAGGCCAGGGGTTGGGGTGGAAGAGGTGTGGGTACCTTCTCAGTAAGTGTCGGGACTGAGACCTCTAAATCTCCTTAGGGATTCCCTGTCCCCATTCCCCAGGATGATATGCTGGGACAGAGTGAGAGATCACCCTCTTCTCCCAGGGGCCTCTGGCTGGGCCCGAGCACCTCCCTGGGGCCAGGCTAGCTCCATGGTTTGACAAGAAGCCCACACCTGGGCCTCACAGTGACACTCAAATGCACCTTCCTCCCCGTGCACACACTGACACACTCACACCTACACCCGGACTCTGCGAGTCCCTGGGAGAGAAGGCAGGAGGGACCAGTGGTCCGGCAGGCTCAGCAGCCTCCTCACTGAGCCCTCCCCTCTCTCCCCAGGGTCCACACATGGTCTACCTCCCTCTGCCCCCCACCCCAAGGCCTGGCACACAATGGATGCTCTTTAATTATACTTGTTGCGTGAAGGACGGAACAAATGAGTAAAGTCCTAGAGGCTCAGGTTGGAGTCCTGGTGCCACCATTCACGAGCTGTGTGACCTTGGGCAAGTGAGTGAGGACCCCCCCACCGGCCTCACTTCCCTCAAGTGTGAAATGAGGGCGGTCGCTATCATGCCCACCTACAGAATGACCGGGAGGGCTGGGTGAGAGAGCAGCAGTACCGGGCTCAGCACGGGCGTGGCACGTTCTCCATGCTCCTCGGAAGCCCACAAAGATGCGCCTGTCCTCAGGCTCTGTGCGGAGAGCTGCGCGCCCCGCGGCACAGGCAAACGAGACTCCGGCTCTGCGCACACCCAGACACACCTCACTGTGCCGAGCCAAGGACACCAGTCCGACCTCTCCCCGGGGAGGGAATGACGGTAATAACATCATCATCACAACGGTGATGTGGTGAATCTGCGCGCCCAGCACGGCGTCAGGTGCTGGGCAGCTATTATTATTCCCATGTTTCCGACGAGAAAACTGGAGCCCAGAGAGGTTAAGCCTCTTGCCCAAGGACACATAACTGCGAAGGGTAGAACCAGAAATGAGCCCAAGTCTGTGAGACTCAGACCCCAAGCTCTTAACCCTTGTTGGGACAGTCTCTGGAGAAACGGCAAGTCCCTCCTCTTCCTCCACTCCAGCCCCACAACTCCCACACGAAGGGGCGTGATGAGGAGCTGCCCCTAGGTCAGACACGCAGAGTTTCCTGCTGGGGCCCCTAGCCCACAAGAGGGCCAAAGACCCACATCGGTGCAGGGGAGGCAGGGGTGTGAGAAAACTTTCAGCCAGGGATGCTCCCTGCACGGCCTCCCTCTCAGGGCGGGGAAAGGGGCAGGGCCTTAGGGACCTCCAGAGCCTTCTTCTCTCCCTGCTCCCAGGCGGTTTCAGCTCCCTTGTCTGGCTCAGAGAACCTTAAATTAATCACCCACTCAAAGTGCTGCCATCAGCCCAAGAATAATCATCTCTTAAAACACTCCTGGCTCCAACATTCTGAGAATAGAGGCTTCTGCAGCAATAGGGGTTGAAGTGAGACATTCGGCAGGGCTTCTTCCTCAATGCAAAGAGCGCATGTACTATGGAGTGGGGTGGGGTGACCGACCTTGGGAGGTCTAACCTGCTCCAGTGACCCCCAAAGTAGAACTCAGGGAGGAGGGAGCAGAGGATGTAAAGGCAGGGAGAGGGCCAGAAGGCTGGCAGGACGGGTCCCTCCCTCTCGCCCCTTCTTACAAAGACCAAACAAAAGGACAAAAGGACAGGGGCTGGAAAGCAGCAGCAGGAAACATCTGGGTCACACTCCAAGACTTTCCCCATTACAAGGCCAAGTTCTTGGAGCATCAGTCTTCCCTATCAGGTGGGGTGAGGGAAAATATTATCTAAAGTCCTGATCTGGGAGGCTGAAGGCCTGGGTTCCTGGCCCGATTCTACCGCAGACCTGCCAGGTGTGACCTCAGCCAAGTGTCTGCCCCTTTCTGTGCCATGGTGCACCCGCCAGCCCACCGCAGGGCTAGACAGGCTCTCAGAGGGCCCTTCGGGAGGAGCAAAGGCCCCAAAGTTCTAGAGTCAGCCACCTTGCTCCCACATGGTCCGAAGCTGCTCTCCAAGGGATGAACGGACACAGAGCCCGTAAGGGCAGCCCTGCAGTGGGCACAGGTGGAGGTAACACGCTCAAGGAATGGGGCCAACTCTGTTCTGCCCCAGAGGTCCAGGCTGGGCCCACAGGCGCAGGTGTGCGTCTGTGATGCCAGTGAAGAGGTGGGGGCAGCTGTGCATCAGATCTTTTCATTGGGGGTATGTCGCCTGCGCCTTTGCAACACTCACGGACGTGTGTGTCCAAGCTGCAGTGAGTACGTGCATGAGACAGACCGACAGGCCTGTAGCAGGGACACACGTGAGTGCAAAGCCGTGCACAGCAGAAGTGTGATTGCATTGGGTGAAGTTGGGCAGTTGCCACTGAACTCCACAAAATCCCACCACTGCCTGCCTCCTGCTGCCTGGGTGCTGGGTGCTGTGGGGAGAGAGCCGGATGCACAGGAGGAGCCTGGGGGTGGGGCACGGCTGAAGCTGAGATCCAGGAGAAAGACCGCTACGTGTCAGACCCGGCTCTGGGCAGTGGCTCCTCCGTTCTCATGGGGCAGCCTCTCCTGAGCCTGTTTCCTCGCCTGCAAATGGGGAGAACAGTGCCCACCTCGCCCCTTGTCGAAGGACACATGAGAGTGGTTTACAGAGAGCACTCAGCATGGGCCCAGTACGGGCCCAGCACGGAGCTGACGAGCCCACGTGATCCCAAATCGCAGGTCAACTCCAAGACCCAACCCAGGTGGCTACAGGGAGCAGGGGGAGGCCCCGGACAGGGAGTCAGGAGTCTTTGGGTCTCATCAGTGGGTCTGCTACTGATTTACTATGCGACGTTGGTCCCCAGAGCCTCAGTTTTCTCATAAGCAAAGTGGGGACATCAAATATGAGCACCCACCGGGCAGGGATGTCTGAGGATTGCGGGTGCCCTTTGCTGGGACTATTTCCTATCCTGGTGACATTCTTCTTCAGATGGGATCCCCCTCTTCGGGGGAAGCTGGGTGGGCTGGGGTTAGACGTCTGAGGGCCCAGGAGCAGCGGCCACCTCCTCTCCTCCCATTCCCACAGCTTCTGACCCCAGGGACAAGGCTGAGGGAGGATGTTTACAGAGTGTAAACCTTCACATAGAGAAAGTCTGCTGCGCCTCTGGGGGCTGGGAGCAGCAGCCTCGCACAGGGGTTCAAGGAAGGTGGGGACAGATGGGGCTCTGCTCTGTCCCAGCCCCTTCCAGCCTCTGACTTGCAAAGGGGAGCTGGGGGGGGGCCTTTGACAGGGTGCGACAAGTTGAGCATTTCTCCAAAGGCTCAAAAAGCATCGTGGGCAGTGATGTGCTCGTTCTCAAAATTCAGAGGGCAGGACCTGCGAAGGGCTGAGGGCTGAAATCAGGGCCCGGGAGTCGGGGAGGAGGTAGGGGCTTAGTGACAGCAGTGAGGCCCTAACTTGAAGAGGGAGAGCTGGGAGAGGGGCCAGCAAGCCCTCACTCTAGATCTCAAGGAGGAGAAGACAGGAGTCAGCGGTTCGCACTTCCCAGAGCCACAGCTCTTGGCAGGAGAGGCGGAATCGGGGCCCGTCCTCTGGGCACTCTCCCACACCTCAGGGCCAGGAAAGGTGCAGCTTCCGCCCGGGGCCCATGGGAGCTGGCTGGCAGGTGTGAGGGAGGTGTCTGCCGGGGCGGATGGACCCCACTCACCCCAATTCCCTCCTTCCTGAGCCCTCCTCTTCCAGGCTTTTCTACTGGGCTCTGGGAAGGGGGTCAGCTAACTGTGCGCACTGGGCTCCCCTCAGTTGGGCTGCCTCTGAGGGTCACTAGGGAAGAGGGGAGGATTTGACCAAAACTGCCCCAGTAGGACCAGAAGTACAAAAGCAGGAAGCACTTCCTGGCTCACCCGAGACCTTGCCGCGAGTGGCTGAGAAACCCCACATCTGGAGCTCTGGAAGAACAGGAGAGGCCTCCGGTGTGGCCCCTCGCCCAGCCCCAGTAATAACATCCAACCCTCACGCTCCAACAAGCTCTTGCATTTCACCAAACTCTTCCCCACCCATTCATTACCTCATCCAAGAGGGAGGCCACAGGGTTGGGGTTTTGACCGCTTTGATGGCCTAGAGAACTAAAGCTCAGAGAGGCCCAGTGATCAACCCAAGATCACACAGCACGCAGGAGGTGGGGCTCCTGACCCCTCGGCCTCCTCTGATCACCAGTGGATGACCAAGAACCTGAGATCACAGCGCATTTCCTCCCCCATAGCTCCTGAGAAATGCCTCAGCCCTGGGCTCCTGGGGACAAGTGGTCAGAACAAGCATGCCCCTGGCCAGGGCATTCCTGGCATCCAGTAAGGCAGGATGTGGGGCAAAGGTACCAGCAGATTTAGCTCCTAGAGAGGAAGGAGAGGCCCTTCCAGAGGAGGTGAAGACAGTCGCTGGCCAGGAGACACAAGGCGGGGCCTTCACTTTCCGTGATCCTTGTGAGGGCTGAGAGACTAGATTGGAAGACTAACCCCCCACACACAGAGCCCTATTGGCTTGCCCAGGCTCAGCCATGGCTTGAAAAAGTCATCTCCAAGAGAGCCCATGGAGAGCAAAACTGCTCCCCGCGGCGTACCTCCCCTTCCTTGGGCACCCCAGGCTCCAATGTGGAGCCACTCTTATTAGCAGTCCCTTCCCCTCAACCCCAACCCCACCATCCCTTGTACCCCAGCAGAGAACCTCCATCACCCCAACAGCTCTCTCAGCAGCAAAAATATTCACCCTAGGCCTCCCAGTGGGCAGTGGGGCCAGGCTACTCCTAACTTGACCCTGACCCTAAGTCTACCATCATGTCCTTTGCAATCTTAACTCTCCGCTGGGGTCTGTACACAAAGTCACAGCTGCCACCCCAGGAGCTCGCTGGCTGAGGGTAAGCTTCCTTTACCTCCCTGCGGACAGGGGGCTCCTTTGCCAGCATTTCTCTCCCCGTCGCCTTTGAAATTCTGTGAGCCCAGTTAGGGCAGGGCAGAGGCGGGCAAGCAGGGACAGGAAGGAAGACAAACCAAAAGATGATGGAAACAGACAAGTAGAAGAGTGGGACAGGTGGACAGTGAATAGACAGATGGACAGACAGGCACACAGACAGATACGTGGAACCGGACAAGGAAAACGACTGTCGGACAGTTAGGTGGAGACATGAATGGACAGGCCAGTTCTCACACAGGTGGAAACTCGGCCTGGCAGAGGGACAGCCAGGCAGGCGGCAGAGCAGCCAGACAGTAGGTGGAGAGGCAAAGGGACCACTCAGGAGACCCCAAGACCAAAGGGTCCTTCTCTGGGGGCAGCAAGAAGGGATTAACAACAGCACAGTTTCCAGGAACCAGAGGTCTCTGGCCGAGAGTTCCGGAGCCAGGCCTGGCCCTTCAACTGATATCGGAGGGGCCTCTCATGTTCCCGTCTGGGCCAGGCCTTCCCCCAAGACCGATCTCTGAGCTGCCAAAATTCACTCTTTACATCCAAGAGGGGTCAGTGTTTTTGAAAGTTGGAGGAGCCGGGTGAGGGGGGGCTGGTGCACAGTGTCAGTGTTTCCAAACCAACCCCTCTCCTCTCTCTTTTTTCCCCTGGGGTGCCCAGAGCCAGGCCTGGTGAAGCGGCCAGCGAGCTGGGCAGGCTAGGCAGCCTGCTGCTGCTGCTGGCAACTTGAAGGTGGAGGGGAGACTGAGTGAAGACTCAAATAAGACAGACAGCATACAAGTGTCAGGGCTCGGGGGCTCCCCGGGACCCCCAACACCTACAACTGGGAGCCTGCCCTGGGCTGGGGTGGAGACTTTCCCGGGAGAGGGTCATCTCCAAGGGGAGCCCAGGTGGGAGCCCAACATAGTGACAGAGCTGGGGAGAAGGTGACAGAAAGTGTGTGGGGGCCAAAGGGCCCCCTTTGTAGCTGGGACACAGGGAGACAGAGGTGCAGCTGAGGAAAAGGGAGCCCCACTGTAGTGGCTCCAGATTGCTGAGAGGATGGGGGACAAGAAGCTGGATGTAGGGAGCATCTGGGACAGAGGAGCAGGGGTTGGAGGTCAGGATGGAAATAAGGAGTTGAGGTGGGAGAGGTCAGAAGCGAGTTAAAGTAGGGGTCAAGGCCTGGAGATGGAGGTTGAGGGTCAGGCTGGGGCTATCAGTCATCCGACTCAGGCCTGAGGGGGAAAAGATGAGGGTCGGCCCTGGGGATGGGGGACAGGAGGCGGAGCCAGAGCTCGGCGGCTGACCCAGGGTAGCCTAGGCTCCGGCAGGCGCCGCGCGAGGCGGGAGCACCGGGCATGGCAAGGGGTGCGGGGTCGCAAACTCACATGAAGGCGTGGTAGACGAAGGCCCAGCCGCGGGGTCGTTCCAGCACGTTGTAGACCCAGTTCTGCAGGCGGCGGTAGCGCTTGTGAGCGGCGGAGGAGCGCTGGCCGCAGGCGGAGCTCGAGCCGGAGCCCGGCCCCGGGAGGGGCGCACCCGGAGGCAGGGGGCTGCCCAGGAGGCCCAGGCGGCGCGGGGAGCCGCCCCCGCCCGCCTCGCCCTGCTCGCTTTGTACCGCCGTAAGAGCCACCAGCTCGGCGCGGGGGGCGTCTGCAGGCGGGGGGGCCAGGCCGAGGCGGCGCGGGGGGGCCTCGGCCATGGGCGGCGCCTGGCGGGGGGGCCGGGGGCCCGGGGACAGTCCGGGGCGGGGGTGCGCGCGGGGCGCTCAGCGGCACATGGCTCGGACCCGAGGCCGGCAGGGCGGCCCGGGGTGGGCGCAGGCGGCGGGGGCTAGGGTCCCGGCAGGGGCTGCGCCGGGGCGGGGGGCGGGCGCTCGGAACCTGGGGGCAGCCGGAGCCCGCTCTGACCGCCCGCTTCCCCGGCGACTGGGGCGGCTCTTTCCGACTCCAACTCTCTTATTACGCGCTCCATGCCGCTCGCCTTTCCACCTGCCCTGGCGCGCTGCTCACATGTCACCCTCCCCGCCCCGCCCCTCCCCCGCCCGCCCCCGCCCGCCCCGCGGCCGCCTTCCCAAATCGGGAGGGAGCGAGCGAGCTAGCGAGCCGGGTGGAGGGAGGGGACACGCGGTGAAGGCGGCGGGCCAGAGCGCACTGGCCGCCCAGCGGTGCCCTGACCCAACCGCGTGGCCGCAGGCCGGGGGGCAGCTCACGGGGCCGCGAGGATGGCGGCGGGCGAGGGTCTGTGTGGACCCGAAGGCCGGGCTGGAATGCCTCGTGTGGACTAGTGGATAGTGGGGCGCGGAGTGTGGAGTTGTTGCTGCGGTTGGAGACGGGACACGCGTCCCGTGGAGTTTGGGTGCGAGTGGATGCAGAAGTGTCTGCTGTGTGTGCAGGGTGGATGGCTGGGGGTCTGCCAGGTGGTGGGACTGAGTCAGTGGAAGTGCGTGTTGTGGGTCCCGTGTGGATGGATGTGAAGGGTGTGTAGGTCGGACCGTCTGGGTGTTGGCGGTGCAAGAGATGAGGTGTGTCCCCTCGGGTTGTGCCCTGAACGCGTTGCGCGGGGTGTGGGAAGTGTGCCGGCGCAACGTGTGGCTAAGAGAGCAGCTCATACCTGCAAAGCCTGATGCCCAAGCCCTGCGGAGTTGTGTCAGAGTGTGTAGCACGTGGGCCCCAGGTGTGTCCGTTTTTCCTCCCACCCACCCCCATCGAACTTCCCTTCTTCATGATCGGGGAAGAGCCCCAGAGAGGGAGGCCACCCAGCCCCAAAGAAGAGTCTCCTCTGATCCAGGTTCAGTCTGAAATGCTCCGTTGACTTGGCCCCAGGTCAGGGAACCAGGTGCAGGGCACAGGGGTGCTGGGAGGTGAGCTCGGAGCCAGCGCTCCGGCTGGACAACCCCGTTCCCAGAGGCCCAGAGAATCCCACCCCGAAACTGGGAGGCTTTCCACCACCACCGCGCTCCCTCTCCAGCTAGAAAGTTCTTAGTGCCTGGCCTCCTCTCTAGCCTGCTGTGTAGGGGCGGCCCTTTCGTTCTCATTAGCTTTCTCGGGCCAGCACAGAGCGGTGATTTGGGGTTCCCCATCCTCATTCCCTCTTCCCCTGTGGAAGCTTGGGCGACGCCAGCCGCTCCCTCCGCAAGCCTTGCCCCAAGGTGAAGCGCTTCCGCAGCAAACTCTTCCCGTTCCTTCGGGAGGATCTCGGGGGACGAAGCAGCCGAGCGGGAGGGGCGGGAGAGGGGGCGGGAAGGCGAGCTCGATTCTCAGCTGTCAGCAAAGGCTGCATTGATCTGCTGAGCGCCAGTGGGGGAGGGAGGCAGGCAGAGCTGCGAGCGAGCAGGGAGGGGGCTTCAGGGTCCTAGGGGGGCCCTAGGGGGGGTCCCCAAGCTGGGCTTGGCAGCCTGCGCACACCCCTTCACCCTTTCCCTCTGCACAGCAGAGGGCGCCTTCTGGGGTCCGTCCTGAATCTCGCATTGCTTCTGGCTCCAGGCGGGCCCAGGGCCAGAATCTGAGGCCCTGGGCGGGTTATGCCCCGCCCTCATTGGGTAACTGGGGAGCGTTTCTGCCCCCCAGGGCCCTGCTCTGGATGCAGTGCCCCAGCTAGGCTAACCCTAACCGTCCTTTCCGTGTGTGCTGCAGCTAGCACCCCCTGGACACGGGGCACCGCTCTGACAGATCCCGCGGGACTGCCTGCCTGAGCCTCATCAATCAGGGGCCCTGGGGGTGGGACTAAGGTCTGGACCTGAATGGTGGAAAGGAAAACTGTGGCGAGGGATCTGGGGATGTTTCTTGGGGTCTTTTTGAGGCCCTTCTTCTATGGCAGACATGATACTTGAACCCAGGTTGCCCTTGTTAGCACCCAGAACATCTGAACTTGGGTCTTTTCTGGGAAATCCGATCCTCAAGCTCAGCATCATCTCTGGACCCGCACCTCCCTTCCCATTTGGGGGACTGCAAAAGTCCCTTCCACTCCTTGGGAGGAACCCTCACTGTGGGGAACGGGTCTGCCATCTTTCCCAACTCTGGCTCCAGATTACCCCACCAAAGGCAACAGGAGGAAGCAAGAGATTGTGACTGCAACTAGAAGGATGGAAGTTAGATCTCAGGAAGGACTATGAATAGGGCATAGAGGTCTGTTCTCCTGTAGGTTATGTGTGATAGAGGGTCGGGCCCTCTCCTTTTTACAGTGAAGGCACGTGGAACTCTTCCTAAGGGGTGAGGGGATGAGGAAGGTGGGTCTAGGAGGCTGCAAGCAAAGTTTAATGGGAGTGTGTGTATGTAAACACACATGAGGGGGAGAGAGAGAGAGAGAGAGAGAGAGAGAGAGAGAGAGAGAGGAGGAGAAGCAAAGGAACAAGTCTGGTTCTGAGAAGACAGGTGGCCACTCAGGGTCACCTGGCTGCCTCCCTGCCCCCATCTGGATTCCCAAGACATGACTGGGAGAACGGACTTTCCCCACCACAGCCCTGAGTGACAAAGGCTCTGTTCTGAGCAAACAGCTGTCTTAGGCTTTCTCAGTCAGCCTCTCTGCTGCAGGGAGCGGGGGAGGGGTGATGTAGTTTCCCGCCCTCCTCTGCCCCTTCTTCCCACCTGTTCCCTTCACCCCATCCTCAGCAGCTTCCTTCCCACCCCCAGCCCCCGATTCTCTCCTTGGGAACACTGCCGGAATGTCCCCACCCTGCCCAGACTGGCTCACTGTCCCACCTGAGCAAGTCCCCTCCTGGCTCGGGCTCCAGTTTCCCTCTCCGTACCACAGGAAGGGGGCAGGGCCCCAGGATCTCCTGCAATTCGTCACTGTCACCATCATCCATCAATGGAGCAAGTATTGATTGAGAAGAAGAGTTGGGAGGGAGAGGGCTCCCATTTGCAGGGCACCAAATAAGTACCAGGCCCTGTCCCTTGTGGGACCCAGAACGGCCCTTTGTACACAAGAAAGCTGAGGGTGCAAGGTAAGGGGACTCACCTAAAGATACGCAGGCAAGGGGTGAGCCTAGAACTGTCTGTGGCCTGTCTGCTTCCCCGGCTGTCACCTACCTCCCATGCATGTCACCCTGGGACCAGTGCTGTGGGCCGAGGGACCACGGATGGCCCAGTCCTTGTTCTCCAGGACTCACTCCTCTGAGAGGGTCGAGGTCTGCCTGTCATTGACTCCCAGTGTGACCTCAGGTCAACCCAGGGCTTTCTAGGAGTGGGAAGGAGCGGTTTAAGTGAGCGATTTTCAGACTCCGACAGCAAAGGAATCCTTGTTACAGACAGAGTCATAAGGTAGCACCCCAACATGTAACAATCAGAAGTGCTGTGGTTAAATTGGGGTGAGCAGGTCAGGGTTCCACCCACAGACATCCTCCTCCTCCCTCCCCAGAAACCCCCTGGGTTTTTTTACAGCTCTTAGGGTTGCTAGAGGTCAGAGGAGGCAGACGTCTCCACAGGCAATGGCAGAGGGAGCCTGCTGGGGCGGGGCAGAGGTGGGCATGGCTGGGAGAGGTATAGAGAAGTACAACCAATACCTGCAACGCCCACTGATGAGGCCCGGGCTAAAGCTAAGCCTCCCACAGGGGGTTTTGTCTGCATTGTCAATTTTATCATCCCAACAGCGCTGAGGTAATACTGTTCACACCCCATTTTACAGGCAAGAAGACTGAGGCTCAGCGAGGAGACTTGTCCAGTACAGCCCTTTACCCCTGTGCTGCAGTGTGTGTGTGCACGTGCTCATGGGCAGGGTGGGTGTGGGATGGGGAGGATGTTATAGAGCATGAGGGGGATGCAGGTGGTCTTGAATGCTAGGCTGAAGGGTTCAGTTGGGCCTGACGGGAACCAGGAGCTTGGCCAAGGCCTGAGCCTGGGCATGCCCTGGAGGCTGAGACTCTGCAGGAGAGAGCTCAGTGGGGTGGAGAGGGAGGTGCCAGCTTCCACGGAGGTTGGCAGTGTCAGGGGCAGAAAGAGCACTGAACTACACGTCATGGCTGCACTTCCTGGCTCCACCTTGGACTAGCTGGTCACTCCACCTCCGCCCCGCCTTCGCAGCTGACAGGAGAACTGAAAGCAATAGTGCGTGAAAAGTCTCGATCGTGCTGGGAGCTGTACAAATGCAAACCATTGATCCTACTGCTCTTTGGGTGTGCGTTGGGTGGAGAGGGGAGATGCTGTGAGAATCCCCCAGTCCTGCAGCTCTTCTCAACTGGAGGAGGGGATCTGAGTGGAGGGTGTTCATGGAGTGATGGCATCACATGCATTACTCACCTCTAGGGACCCACCGCCATTGAGAGCAGGAGGAAGTATGACAGACCTGCTTCCTTTTCCCAAGGAGGCCTGAGTGGGCATAAGAATTAGGCCAGCCAGCAGAGGAGAGGTGCTGGAGGGGGGCCCCAGAGGGTTTCTGTCCCCGTAGATCTGGAAATGCCACTGAGCTGTCCCCAGCCCCGACCATGCCCGCTGGCTGGACTAGTCAGCAGTGTTGCTGAGCCAAGCAAAAGTGAACTCCACTGACCCTCAGGGCTGGAGGAGGACCCACAAGCAGGAGACACTGAGGGAGGAGAGGAGGGGGTGTGGAAATGAAGGTCAAGGCCATGCCTTCTTGCACTGCTCCTCCTCTACCTTCAGGGTTCTTCCATCTTGACCCTGACCCCTGGAAGACCATGCTGAAGGCCGCTTCCTGCAGTCCTGATGGAAGACTCCATGTTCTCAGTGACAGCCACTGGCACAGTGACGCTGGTTGGAGAGCAAGGAGGAAGAACTTTTCTGAGTTGTGCGGGCAAAAGCTTCCCTGCTCCCCACTCCTCTGGTGGGAGGAACTTGGACGAGGGCTCAGGATGGGAGATGGTGTGAGTAGGAAGGGCTGCAGATTGAGTCTCCGGGAAGGAGGTTCAGAAAAGGAACGAGACATGATAAACGAGACTGAGGTTCAGGCAAGAGAAGGGGGCTCAGTGACAGGGCTGGGAGACCCAGAGCATGGGACTTCCAGGTCAAACTTGTTCCAATTTATTGAAGTCCCTCCTCCTTAAAACAGTAAATATACAAGATAAATGCTGGATAATTAAAAACAACAACAGCAGCCCTGGCTGGTGTGGCTCAGTGGACTGAGTGCCAGCCTGCAAATGGAAAGGTTGCTGGTTCCATTCCCAGTCAGGGCGCATGCCTGGGTTGTGAGCCAGGTCCCCAGTAGGGTGCCTGTGAGAGGCAACCACACACTGATGTCTCTCTCTCTCCTTCTCCCTCCCTTCCCCTCTCTCTAAAAATAAATAAATAAAATATTTTAAAATAACAACAATATATCCAAGCTCAAAAACAAGAATGAGAAATCTCTAAGGGCCAGAAATAAGAGGAAATTCCAGTGGTGAGCAGTATCTGAAGCTCCACCTCTGAGGAGGGATTCGGCTTTCCAGCAAAATGGGAAGTGTACCCGCAGAGCCCGCCAGCGGCATGGCGGGCTTCCTGCGCAGAGCAGGGTCTGGGAAAGGGCTGTCTGCCATAAACAGGACCAAAATAGGTCAGCCTGCGAGCCACCTGGCCTTGGCTTTGGGTGGAAAGAGCACCCATGTGGGCATGATACCTCAAGCCTACCCACATGAGGTGTGGGCTCAGGACTTGATATTCACACCACGAAAAACCCCAAGCCAAGACAGCAATATAAGAGCGAGACTGGGGCTGGTTCGCTTCCCCACGGCTTGGGCAGAGAGAGCGGAGAAATCATCCCCGAGGGTAGCCGCCATGTCCCACGGCACAGTTAGAAAGATGTGCTGAAAATAACAATCTGAAGAAGAAATTTTGCAACATATAAGAAGACATACAATATTTTGAGAGACATCTCTCTCGTGGGAGAATTCATACTTAGAGACTTGGAGATAAAGAGACAATCTAAAAGAAAGTTTACTGTTGTTAAAATCTCCTAGGAAACAAAGGAATAGCATTTATAACACCCGAATAGAAAGATATCAAACATGGGCATATGGTAGATAAGACAAACCTAAGAATTTTAGAAAAGAAAACAAAGTCACATTTTAAAATAATCAGATGGGTTAGTAAATACTGCAGAAAAGAGAATTGGTGAATTAGAAGCTAAACTTGAGGAAATCCTCAGCACGAATCACATAAACAATAAAGAGATTAAACATATGAAAGAAAACTGACATAAAAGATTGAATGAAAAAATCCAGAATATACAGGGTCCGGCACAAATAATGCCCCTTTTTTCATTACAAAATCAGAAGCATGTTATTCTGTAGCATAAGAATATCATGTTCAAGCACACCACATGACACTTTAGGTGAAATGTTCAAATTAAAACTCTAAGTTATTACACCCATATTATTACCCTACCAACCACACTCAAGCAGGCCTCACTTCTGCTGGATGCTGTATGGTATTAGTTCCAGGAAAAGACACTGGAAAGAGTAACTCATCTCTTTCCAGAAACAAGACGTGAATTTCTTGATTGCGAAGGCCCACAGACTGCCTAGTAAGACATCTTTAAAGACAAAACAAAAATACATCTAGACACCTTGCAGCCCAAGTATAGAATATCAAGAATAAAAAGGAAATTCTAAAAGCCACCAGAGAGAAAAGATAGCTTATCTACAAAGGTCCAATAATTGAATTGACAGTGAGCTTCTCATCAGCAACAACAGATTTTGCCAAAAGACAATGAAATAGTATCTTCAGAATGCTGAGGGCAAATAACTGTGGACTTAGAATTCCATGCATTGCCAAACCATCATTTCAATACAAAGCAAAATAAAGATATGTTGACACAAACAAGATCTTAGAAAGCGTCTGTTTCACAGCTCTTCACTGAAAGAGGGAGGCCCGGGGCCCTGGGGGAGGGGCGGGGAGTGGGAGCAGCAGCGGGACTTAGTGGAAGGCCAGGGCTCAGGGGAGGCTGGGTCCTGTTTCAGACCTACCTCTCCTCAGCACCAGCCAGCCAGGGGAGCGCAGCCCAGCCTGGCCCAGCTGGAGCTGAGCTCAGGTTCTCCCCTGGAGTGCCAGACTTGCTGCCCTCCTGTCCCTTCTCCTGGGCTGTGGTAGTGGCCTAGCACGCAAACTAGGGCGTAAGGCTCCCAGCCGGGCTCAGGGGACCCAGAGGAGGCCATACCCGTGGGAGCAGGCACTTGACCTCTCCGCCGGAGTCCTCTTCCCCCGGGAGGTCAGAGGCTAGCTTACAGAGGCCTGTGGATAGCTGGAGAGGTGGGACAAAGGCTAGGTCCCTACCCAGGAGTTGGGGGTGGAGAGCTCTCATTCTCTGTAGGAAAAAGAATCATGAACAGTAAGGACAAGACCAGTGGAGCTGAGCGGGTGGGGACAGGAGGCTTCTTTAAGCATCCGGCTCTACTTAATCAGCTGGTGCCCTTGGGTAATTCCTTAACCTCTTTGAGCCTCAGTTCTCAGTTTCTCACTCACAAAATGGGAAGAACACCTACTTATAATGAGGATGTGAAGATGAAATGAGATCATCCATTCAGGTGCCAAGCTTTAGATATATTTTCTTTCACAGACATTTCTTAAAAGGATAACCTCCACTGCACAGCCCTCCAGCGTATGATCAGTGCTCAAGAAAAAGTTAACAAGAAATAAGCAACAGTAACAGGGTGGGAATGTGACGGTGTCGAAGGCTGGCTGAGGGGAAGGGTTCATGTTCATTTACTTGCTCATCAGTTACTCTTGTTCTTTTGGTGCCAGGCCCTGTGCTGGGCTCCGGAGGTGCAGAGATGACCTTGAAGTGGAGGAGAAGACAGCTGAAACCAGAAAATTCTAACAGTGACAGGGGGTCTCTTTAGGGCCTAACTTGTCTCGTATTTATCGTCTGTCTCTCTCATTCCCTCTCCCACCTCTGCCCCAACCGAACAGAAGCTCCGTGATAGCATAAACCTCGCTGGCTCGTTTTCATCTGTCTTCACAATGTCTGACACACAGAAAGTGCCAAAGAAATATTTGCTGAATGACTGTGTATTTGAGCACTAATAATAGAGACTGTAGAAGTTGCTATGGGAACATCGAAGAGATCTTTGCTAACTCTGCTCCAGGAATTAGAGGTTTCTCAGCAAGGGCCATTAAACTGGGCCTTGATGGATGTATAGGAGATCAATAACTGGAAAAGGACATTCCAGACACTGGGGCCAGTACATTTTGAAAACATGGGAGTTCGGTTCAGGGGCCAGCAAGTAATTGAGTGTGGCAGGAGCAGAGAGTGCGGGGAGGAGGGTGGAAAGACACAAAGCTGGGGACATAGGGACTTGGATGAACTTAGGTCATCAGAAAGTCCTTGTTAAAATCTAACCACTTATCCTGATGTAGTATTCTAGAAAGGGTAGTGTTTCCAGCCCTCACTGCTACCCTAAGGAGGACCCTCCCTTCAGAAGTTAAGGGTTTTATCAGGCAGGGACCATGGATCTAGTCACGCCACCATAGTTCCTAGAATTGTCTTAAGTTGGATGAGGGTGAGACCTGTCATCTCCCAGACTTGGGTGAGTGCTACATGCTGCCCCCTTGTGGCCTCAGGAAAACTGAGCAGCAAGGATGCCGGCCAGGTGGTCTGTTGGTAATCCCAGGGGCCTCCAGGCTCCTGCATCAGCCTCCAGGAAAGTTACCCCAACCACCAGCTGTCCACCGACCAGATCCGATTGCTTCCTTTATTCCACATATACTCAAGGCCCGGCCAGCGGATTTGGGGAGGCAGAGCAAAAGGAGTCAGTTCACATCCAGTAAAGCCTTGTTCTCTTACACACACACACACACACACACACACACACACACACACACACACACTTCAGCCAGAAAAAGCAGCTGTGTATGCACAGGGGATCCAATGTTTTGGTTTCAACTCCACCCCTTTTCAGGGAGTGACCTTGGGAAAGTCACTGTACTTCTATGGGCCTCCATGTCTCTGTCTGCCACACAAGGATCACCATCCCTCTTCCTGTCTCCCCTGCAGGGTCACTGTGAAGATCACACAGAGGACAAGCGCTGCAAGTGCTAGGAAAAATGTTTAAAGAGTGCTCCGGATGTAAGGGGATCATGTTGGGCATTAGATAGGGGCTGTCTTGGGCTGCACTGAAGTGTTTGTTTACACCCAGATGGGCCCTGCTGGCGGGGAAATTTAAAGGGAACGTGCTCAGCAAGGAAGCTGCTTGCCAATCACAACCGATCGAACGTCTCCAAGTAGGAACAAGTCTACGGCAGTCTACCGAAAAGTGGGGACCCACTGATTGGCACACGTTTCCGATTACACTTGGGTGTTCAGGAATGAGTCAAAGAACAGCAGGGTGGGACAGCTCAGTGGCCTCGATGGGGTGGGTGAGCCAGGAAATGAACAGCTGAGCTTGTCTTTCCTGAGGCCAGGGCCTCTTCCATGCACTTGACTTTCCTCTCCTCTTGTGTTCGCTCACAGGGCTACGCACGTAGCATGTGTTTGGCTACAGCAGTGGGAAAGGCCAGTGAACCCCCTGAGAGAAAGGTCCAGGGTGGGGTGGGGGCACTGAACCTGGGAATCCAACGCCCGCCCCTGGGGCTGCCGGCCTTCTCACCAGGGGAACACTCCCCATGGTGACAGCATCTGCCCCGCAGCACCGGACAGGCACACTGGATCCCAAACCTTGAAACTAGGAAAAAAGATCTTCGCTTTTGCAAGACCATTTTCTTCTCATGGTGTGAATCTTACCTGGTTCTGGGTCTTTTGCCGTGGTGGCCCCGAAGCCCAGGATGAGATGTGAAACCCAATTCTAACTATGTAGCAGCTCTTTACAGCCAGAGTGTCCCTTGTTTTCTATGATTCTGATTTGCTACTCGATTATGTTCCTCAGAACTCTGCCCGGTCATATTTTATTTCATTGTGTATGTTTTCAATGGCGAAGTACTCTTCAGTAAGTGACTGAGAATGAATAAATGGATGACACAGATGTCCAAGTACTTGCCATGGCTGCCAGCAGGGAATTTATAAAGGCACCGGGTCAGACCTGAAATCATCTAACACTGAAGAGTCCTCCCCATCCCCACCTCACACCTTCAGATAGCACCCCCAAAGCATGGAGCTGCCCAAGGTTTTCGGGTGTATTACCATCGAGAAGAAATTAATACCCACTTCTCCTGGCATCCAGTTCTCCGACCTTCCCGCACAACGGGCCTCGTTCTAGGTGAGAGGATGGCGTGGTGAAGGTAAGGAAGACGGCTCGCTATAGGCCTCTGTGGTCAAGGAAGTAGAATGCTCTCTCTATTCTTGTTGCAATTAGCAGACTACAGGCCCTGGCTGTAGACCTCTCGTGACCTGCTGTTGGACAAGGGCTTGGGCTGCCCTCCTTGGCAGATGCTATAGGGTACGGCCACAGTGGGCAACTCAAAGTTGTGCCAAGGCTGGGGAGGAGGGATTTACCCGAGTCCTTGGTTGAAGGAGAGAGATGGCTTTCTCAAAGACAGATGTTCTCTTGGCCCTCAGCCAAACAGGGCACAACTGAATCTTGCCCACAGTGGTAGCCCAGGAAGTAAGGCAGGCAGGGGCCTCTGAGAGGCAAACAGATCCCACTGAATTTCATTTCTGAAATCAGCTGAAGACCTCAGTTTGAATCAGATACATAGAGTAAGTTTTCCTTAGCTTTTTTCCACAGGGGTCCCCCTCCTTCACACACACCCAACCTGAGGGCAAACCAACCTTTCTAAGCCTTTCCCAAGCAAAACAGCCCCATGAATGCTTCCAGATACAGAAACTCAAGACTCTAAATTACCTAAAATGAGATTTATTGCATGTTATGCAGTTTGAAGTCCATGCAACAAAGGAGACTAGCACAATTTTTAATGCATTTAAAAAAATAAAAAATGGGGTGGCGGTGGTAAACACACAAAGCCCTAGTCTCCTTGGGTCCCTGGGAGGGCAGGTTTGGGAGTGAAACCACCCACTCTCCACGACAAATGAGCTCATCTCCTAAACGCAAGGAATGTTTCCACGGCCTCCGGATGCAAATACGCAGAGCTCTGGGGCAAGAGCCAGACGAGGAGAGTGGACAGCAACGAAAAGGAAGCTACACACATTCACCTAATTTAATCTGGAGACAGAACAAGGTAGAAGATCCTGGGGCGGTGGCTGTTCCAAGAGTCAGGAGATAACATACACCTGTTAGGAGACTTGCTCCTAAAAAGTAGTGGCAGTAAGAACCAAAAAAAAAGGAAAACAAAAGAAATATTTCTTCAACCACACTCTTCAAGAAATGCCATAAATATGTTATTTAATATTTTCATTTCATAGCATTGGACACACAACATATTGAAATATCAATTCCTTGGAAAAAATGGAAAAGGAGGAAATAAAAAATATTGCATCTTTCGGTTGGAGAATCTCGGCCCCCAGGCGTGGGGCGCAGCGCACCAGCGTCCTAGCCTGCAGGAGGTGCTGAGGTCGGCGGGTCCTCTGGGGAGGGACGCTGTGCCCCTTGCCTGGGGCTGTATGGCAAAAATTGTGTTGGGTGTCCTTGGCCTTGCCAGCTCATGCCCTCAGTCTCCGGTCACCTGGGGGGCCTGCCCGTCGGAGGGCTGGTTGGCTGACTGGATGAACATGGGCTGGGCGAGGTCCTGGCCGGCAGGCATGGTGACTTGCTGGATCTGGTAGAGCTGCTGCGAGGGGTGGAGAGGAGAGAGTGAGGTCACCCCTGGGAGAGGGGCATGCAGCTCCCTATGGGCCTCGAGTTGGTTGGGGGCCCCAGATACTTCAACCACCACCCACTGCAAGGCGTCAGAGGGAGGAGGGGATGTGGAGCTCTGCTGGGGCTGGGAGCAGCAGACACAGGAGGCACCAGCACGGTGTGAGGGGGTGTGTGTAGTGGGCGGGGAAGAGGTGCAGGGAGTTGCATTTCCTGTGGCTTTCACTTCTCTGGGCTCTGCCTCTCCCGTTAGCTCAGAGCCTCGAGCTTGCTGCACGCTGTTTCTCTGTGACAAACACAAGCAATTCGAACCACTGTACCAGCAGCTTGGAAGTCAGCATTTCCCCAACTCTCAGTAATCCTCACTGGCAAGGACAGCAGGATCACCCCCTCTCCTCCTTTCCTTGGAATATCTGGCTCAGGTGGAGGCTACACTGGCCCTGCGTCTCCTACATGGGCCCTGCTGAGGAGGTCGCCTGGGATTTAACACTTCCTACAGCCAAGACCTGTGAGGGGCGAGGCAGATGCTCACAGAGCCACTTTGGGAGGTGAGGGTCACCTGGATATTTGGTTTCTCAGGTGCCCCCAAAAGAAACCAAAAGCCAAGTCCCTGGCCCCAGAAGCCCTGGCACGTGAGCCTAGTGCCTGGGGCCAGCAGAGGCGGGAGACGAAGCTCCCCTCCCTCGGGCAGCAGAGAACACGAGCCTGGGCGAGTCACCCCATCGAGTCCGCAGGGCTGTCTGGGACCAGAGTCTGAGGGGAAGGCCAAGGGAACAGGGAAGGTTCTGTCCTGTGGCTTTAGAATTACCGAATTCCAGGCACCGAGAGAGGCTGAGAGGTCCCATGTTCTCTGCACTCCAACTGAGCCATGCTATTAAAAAGCAACATGGCTTAGGGAAAAAACTAGTCCTAGAGAGGGGTAAGGAGACCTGTGTTCTAGTCTTGGGTCTGCAATGAACAGCTGAGTGAGCATGGACAAGGCATGTCCCATTTCTAGGGCTCAGTTTACTCATCTGTAAACTGGGGATTTGGGCTAGACAATGTCTAAGGTTATGTTCAGCTCCCACAAGTCTATAAACCTAAAGGACAGGCTGATTTATTAAAGACTGTACTTGTTTTTAACAATTTCTGTCCACTCGTTGTTAACAGAAGACGGGACAGCTGCCCTAACCATCCAAACTCACAGATGTCATCCACTAGCCCCCAGCCCCCAACCCCTCGCCCCGCCCCCGCTGATGTCCTACCTGTCCGTCTGTGAACTGGCTGAACTGCTGCTGTCCTTGCTGGACCTCAGTCTGTGTGATCTGTAGGAATCAAGACGGCAGAGCAGGCAGGTCAGCGGCAGGGCCTGGCTCACCAGCCTACCGCCCAGGAGCGGGCCGTGAAGATCCAGGGAGCCCATGGGTACGAGGTGCCCAGAACAAGGCCTGGCGCAGAACAGGCACCTGATGAGCAGCAGAAGAGCAAGGGTCCCTGCCCACCCCCGAGCACGGACGGCTACTCTGAGCTGACACCACACAGAGGACCCGCGACCACGAACCACATTAATTGCCACTCACTACCCCCAGCCCCAAGGTCTTTCTGGTGCCTGAGACTCAAATCAAACACACACCTAGCTCCTAAGTGCTGACAGGAGAGGGCATAACATTTATTGTTCGGGCAGAGCCCTAAGAGTCTTTCAGCCAGTGAGGACAGTTTGCAAACAACTGGGCAAAGTAGTGAGTGGTCCCTTTCACTCTTGGAAGGTGGGCTCCAAACCAAACCCGTATCACCCAGATTATCTGACTGGAATATGAAACACCCTGGCGAGCAGGTGACCTTGGCCCTGGAAGCCTTGGTGGCAAACCTATGAAGTAGTTTTTCCGATGGTGGCCACGAGCAGCCCTCTGGGCCAAGGTGGGAGGGGTGGGGGAGGAAGCAAGGAAAACATTTATCACGTGCACTTAAAACCTTAGGTGTGGACTTTAAAAGAAGTTTGCTGACGTGCAGAAATG
This sequence comes from Trachops cirrhosus, assembly GCA_028533065.1. NCBI lineage: Eukaryota > Metazoa > Chordata > Mammalia > Chiroptera > Phyllostomidae > Trachops > Trachops cirrhosus. Next base: position 24,603,203 of record CM052542.1, on the reverse strand, counting down.
CACCCTACAGTGCCAGCTGTGGGACAGCTTGGCAGACTAGCAAGTCGACGGAAGCATCTCCGGTGTGCCCGCGTGTACCTATGGAACATTCGACTGATAATGGCCTCTGCGCACCGCCTCCTGGAGTGAGCACAGCCAGCCTGCCAGGTAAGGACTGTCCTCTCAAGTGTCCTCACAACAGCCAAAAACAACCCATCCGGCCTACCCAGGAGGCTATGCAGAGCAAGAAGGGGACAGGCGTGAAAGGGCTTCATAAAGGTTTCTTCCTGTTGTTCCTCGTTTCAAGTCTTTCTCCTCACACTGGTCTGTAAGCTGCATGAGGGCAGGAGCTAAGCCACCACCTGGCACAAACTGAGTCTTCAAGAAAAGTCTGCAGAATAAATGAATGACCCTGAGGCAAATGGAAAATATTCCTCATAAATGAGGTTAACTGTGCCCTGTGGCCCGCAGGACTGATCTTTACCAAGGCTGAAGAGAAAGTTTCATTTAACTTTAAATGCCATTTACATACTATTTCCTCAGCATCATTCAAAAAATATTTACTGAGCACCTACGAAGTGCCAGCTGTCACAATTACAACCTGTTGTCCTACAGTCTCTACCCTCCAGTGCTCTCTTCTTACAGCGTCCCCCCGCCCCTGCTGTGTACCCAACTCTCCCCACTCTGTGGCTTTAGTTTCTGGTTCCAAAACTGACATCTGGGGAAACACCAAAAACTGTTCCTTTTCATGTCCTCCCACCCCCGGCCATAGAAAGATTTTTGGATCCCAGGTTAGAATCTTACAAGTTTTTTTTTTAAAGGGGGAGTGGGAGGTACGCAAAGGTATGACCAGTCTTGAGCTCTGATTCCCTGTCGGTGAGCACCAAGGAAATCAGGGAAAAGCCCAAGTCCTATGTGAGCCTTTAAGGATCCCAGAAACTTACACGGAACTCAGAAGCCTTACTTTTGGCTCATTCCTCCCATTTCCCCAAGCGAGACCTTTGGAGACCTGCTCTGCACACTCAGCTCTGTCACTGCTGTCAATAGATGCCTCACCAGAAATGCAACAGGGCCAGACAGAGCCAGCTCTTAAACGATCGCTGCTGTTTTGGGGGCCTGAGGCAAAAGAACCCATTAACATGCCTCCCCTTGACCAGTCCCCCATTCCTCTACAAATAATGCCCACATTCTCTAACCCCCAAGCCCAGGGAGGCAGCCCCTCAGCACCTGGGGCTCACAGCCTTCAATATCCTAGGACATGAGAGAAGATGAGGGGGCAATCACTGGTTACGGATGCCCGAGGAGGTGAGCATCAAATCTAAGTAAGCCACCCTGACTGGTGTGGCTCAGTGGATTGAGCACCGGCCTTCGAACTGAAAGGTCACTGGTTCAATTCCCAGTCAGGGCAAATGCCTGGGTTGTGGGCCAGGCCCCCAGTAGGGGGCACGCAAGAGGCAACCAAACACTGATGTTTCTCCCCTCTCTTTCTCCCTCCCTTCCCCTCTGTCTAAAAATAAATAAATAAAATATTTTAAAAAAATCTAAGTGAGCTTTCTAAACGGTAGAGGAGGTGCCAGAACACACAGCTGCTCAGTTTTAAAGATGGAAACTCAGCCTGACAATGAGGCAGTCTGTCAAAGTGCTTCTTCTGGTCAGACATGCACGCAGTACCATCAGGCTTTCTCCAAGTCTCCTGGAGACCTCCCTGCCTTGCACTTCTTTGTCCCTCCACAACAACATGGTAACAGAGACACCTTGAATACAACCTTCCAAAAGACCCCAGCTGTGCCTTGGGGTACACAATAAATATGCACGGTGTGGAGGTGGCTCTTGCTGAAGGGTAACACGGCGGGAGAGAATTGTGCGCTGAGCACTCCTTTCCAGCCAGAAGCCTGGTTGGTCCCCAACTCAAGCCCTTTGTCTCTGGGGCACATACCTGTTGAGCATTGGTGGCAAGCGTCTGGATCTGTCCCTGCACGACTTGGGTGCCTGATACAGGCTGGGCTAAGCGGATATACTGCAGCTGGCCGGTGTTCAGCTGCACCTAGGGCAGGGGCAGGGACGAAAAGACCACAGGAGACTGAGTGCAACCTCAGGCACACTTTTCACGTCCCCAGTTCCACTGAGCCCTCCAAAGAAGTCTACCCTGAAAAGGACCCTCTTAACAGAGGTCCGGCAAAACCATCACAACCCCCGCACGTCATACAACATGAAAAAGGCTATGTTCCCTGAATGGACTTTGAAAATTTTCCCGAGAACCCTATCACCTTCATTTGGCTCTTCGCTGTTTGCTCAGTTCATCTTAAGAGTTTTACCCTAAAGGCTGTCTAATGTTACCAGAACGTTCGCAGCCTAGGTGTAGGCCTTTCTCCCCTCCTGCCCCACCACTCCGCCCGGGTTCCCAGAACGGCTGATCGAATACAGAGAGAAGTCCCAGTGCCTGCCAGGAGCACAGAGCAGATGGCCGTCACTCCGCACCACAGCCCCAGAACTGCCCCACTCCATGCTGCACACCCTGGAAGAAAAAGCTGACCCGCTTGATGATCACTGTCCCCAGGAGCCAGGACCAGTGGGGGCGTCTGTGGGACTTTTAGGATCCTTGGTGTTCAGCACTAGCTTCTGGCCAAACACCTCCCAAGGGGAAGCTGAATCAATAAACCTTTCACAGAAAAACCCATCATGGGAAACCAAAGCTACAAAAATGCCCTTCGAGTCCCTCGTGCTTAAGATTAAGTCTCAGATAATACAATAATACCACATGCTGCATTTAATTGTGTGCTAAAAGCCTTAACTCAGGCTCTTAACGCTCCAATGTGCCATGAAAGTTTTAGTGCTCTGAGTGTGGGGTGAAGAAAGGACCACGGCAGTTACAACTCAAGAGGAACTGTGGCTCAGCAGAGACAAGAGTCCGCAGAGGAGGCCTGCAGACATTCGCACCGAGATGCGGGGGTGAGAGAGGCTCCAGGAGACCAGCAAATCTGGTTTCCCTCTCTCTGTGGGGGCCCGGACACCACGCTCCCTGGCTGCCCAGCCGGCCTATACTGTGAGGATGGGCTTCTTGTGGCTACTGTTCCCCGTCGAGAGCTAGTGCCACTGAAGGGAACTTCACTTCCATGAGGCAAACGCTCCTAGGAGGAAGCTGCACTCCTGCGCGCAGCGTTAAAGCGGACTGCTCCTCTGAAACTGCCAGCCTCAGAGGACTGCAGCCACCAAGAAAGAGTAACGCTGGAGTTTGGTAGACCATTCCAGAACTGTCTGCTTAAGGCAAGATGGAGAGAGCCACAAAACCGAAACCCGTGAAGAATCTAGTCAAGGGAGACAGGGCATGATGTCGTGACCCCCAGTCATTCACTTTCTGAGCCTACTCTGAGAGGAGCTGCTGGGAAGCCGTGAGGGTCCAGCTCGCCTCCCCACCTAGGTCCCAGGATGCGGCTCCCAGGTGACAGTGCTAAGATGCTCGTGGGGCTGAAGGCAACTGGGTGGGGGCTTAGGAGAGCTCCTGTGCTGAGGCTGAGGGGGCCGGTCCCAGGGGTCACCAGAACGCCAGCCAAGGCACAGGAGGTGAGCGACTGAAGCCTCATCCCAGGAACAGGGGAAGGTTTACTGCTGGCCACTTTTCCATTTCCTGGCTGGAAAGAGCTCTTTGCAGAAACTCAGATGTGAATGAAAAGCTGTGAGCCAAATAGTTCCAAGCAGTTCTTAGAGAAAGCCCTTCTTTTAGGCTTCGATTTAGGTATCTGGTGATATCTCTCAGTCCTCTGTAAGGCTCGGTCTGGGGATCCTCACAGCTTTTTGCATTAACTACAGAGCATATGTCTACCCCTTGGGCTTTCAAAAGAGAAGCAAAGTTTCTTCCTGAAGGTCATCACTACCGAAAGCACACTGATAAGTTCAGAAGCGCAGACTCCTATATGAGAACAATGAAGCCAGGTCCTGAATTCTACAACAAACCTTCTGTGCTAAAGCCCTGTACTCCACAGGGTTAAAAACACTCAAGCTGAAGTTACTGCAAAGTGGGAACTCATCTCTGGCTGAAATGAATTTGTTGTGGAGCCCCCACATGAGTGAAAATCATTCAAGAGAGAGGTCTGGGGGTCGGTGGCTGAAAAAGTGAGGCAAGGCACCTGGAACTGATGGGCTGTGTGTGTACGTGTGTCAGACAGAGACAGAGAGAGACAGAGAGAGAGAGAGAGAGCGAGCGAGCGAGATGAGACAGAAAGTGATAGGCACAGACACAGAGACACACACACACTCCACTTTCCTAAGGTTTTTTGTGGCCTATTACTCTGTTCACTTAATAAAAACAGTTATAAAAACAGAGTTGAGCGCCCTGGCTGGTGTAGCTCAGTGGATTGAGCACGGGTTGCGAACCAAAGCATCGCAAGTTCGATTCCCAGTCAGGGCACGTGCCTGGGTTGCAGGCCAGGTCCCCAGTGGGGACCACATGAGAGGCAACCACACATTGATGTTTCTCTCTCTCTCCTTCTCCCTCCCTTCCCCTCTCTAAAAATAAAAAAAAAATAAATAATAATAAAAAAAAAAAAAAACAGAGTTGAGGATACTTTTCAAGTGTTTTTCAGAGAGGAAGTGGTTCATCAAGTCCAAGTGAATTTCTAGACCTGCCTACATTTCATTTACAATAGGAAGGGTAAGGGGCAGGAACAGAAGGACTGCTCCATGTCACTCACTTTCTACATTTTTTGTTGGCAAAATGACCAATGTATAGATGGCAAGTGTTAAGACAAGAACATTTTTAACAAAAGAACAAGTACAAATCTAAGAAATGAAATCCCTCAAGGCACACAGGAAGCTGCAGTCCACAGTGAAGGAATGGATAAGTTAAATGATAGCCAAAAATACACTTTGCTGCAGGCTCCACTGGGAACCGCCTCATGAATATGCAACAAGTGTATTTATGGCCTTCCCTGTACACCTCCCTCCTATTCTCTGCTACTCAAAAGACAGGACGGCCTCACAGGGCCTTTGGGCCTTGGCATGGAATAGTGGTTACAATGATTTCTCTGCACAGATGGAGTGAGGGGAAATTAAAAGGAGCTGCCCCATAGTGGTGAACTTGAACCTGGGTTAAAGGAAAGCAGTGAGCATACAGTGAAGCAAATTGTGGTCTGAGGTAATGGGAATATAGGTTAAAAAATGTATGTATGTATATATGTGTATTATATACACAGCAAAACATATACACATACACACACATATACATGTCTACACAGAGATATAAAATCTTTAAGTACTTCCTGTTACAATGCTGAGCAGAGTGCCATGCAGACCTCGAGGCAGGGCAGGGCAGGGCAGGGCAGGGCTTACCGGGATCTGCTGGATCTCTCCCGTGTTCGTGATGATCTGCTGCATCACCTGCATGGTCTGTCCAGTGCCGCTCTGGGCCTGCTGGGCTTGACCCTGCGGCTGGGCCTGGACAATCTGCACCTGCTGACCTTCTCCAACCTGCATGGTCACTGGTGTGGTCTGGAAAGAAGAGTCACAGGAAAGCTGATTGAGCTGTGGCTCAGAGTCAGTAGGCTAACCAAGGGGTTAATAACCAGTGGTTAACTAGGAGCAAACCCTCTCCACGAACACCTGAACTCACCCCAACACTAGCAATATTACTCAACCAACAAAGTCCTTTGGGCTTAAAGCACTGTGAAAGTTACTCACCAAAAGGAAAGATGAAAGAGCCTGATTTTTAGGCTCATAGTACATATTATTTGCCCAGGCCCAAAACACCTCTATGCTTCAAATGTTGCAACTTTTCACAGCCACTTCAATGATGGTAAGGTACACATGGTCCAAAAGAATCAAAAGTAACCATGACAGTTCACTTGCGAAATGGCCAAAGTCAAGTCTGGAGCAGGTGAATTTGGAGGGCAAACTAAAAGGAAAACGAGGTCAGTATGACTCTACCGAACTCAGAATCCTGAGCGACCTGTTAGGCTGGCAAGACACTGGAAGGAGAATGAAGTGCACGCTGGTTCCCCCCCCACACCGGCCAGCCGCTCTGGCTCACAGCGCAGCTTCCACGGGAGAGGCGAACAGGTGAATGCACTGGACACCGCGCGGTGTTAACACCTGGGTCCTAACTGAGGCTACCCTCAGGTAACAGAATTTACTAAAGTAAGAATTTTAACTTTTGAAAAACAGGAAGCTCAGATTTAAGAAATTCTGTCTAATGTATATGGTTTTGCAGATTCTGTGTCTTTCACACACATTTACTGGACTGTAGTCCTATGAAACTTACTTTGAGAGACTGTAAAGACTTGAACTGTCAAAAAGGTCAATCTTTTCTTTAAATCTCAAAACTTTACCCCAGATGTGACCTTTATAAAATATCTTGCTCATCTGGTGCTGGTAGGGGGTAGGGGATGGTGGTGGTTAAGAGTGTAGAGCCTTTCAAAGTACACCTACAGCTCTGGCCAGGGGGTTCAGTTGGTTGGAGCACCGTCCCATACACCAAGAGGTTGCCAGTTTAATTCCCAGTCGGGGCACAGGCCTGGGATGTGGGTTTGATCCCTGGTCAGGGTGCGCACAGGGGGCAACCGATCGATGTTTCTCTCTCACGTTGATGTCTCTGCCCCCCCACCCACCCCCATCAAAAATCAATAAACATAACCTCAGGTGAGGAATAAAAATAAATACATACATACACTACACCTATACCCCTAAACCCCTGATTTGGATATCCCCTCTCCCCTCTTCAACAAGAGGCCCTGGGGGTCTCACGGGCTTCCGTCAGTGCTGCTACTCTGACGCTCTCTCCTTTCTGATGCGTGGGGCTGTTACGCACCGGAAGTTGCAAGGGAAGGCACGTGTCCCTAGAACTACACAGGAGCTTCAAGGGACCACAAGGTAAGGAGAGACCACTGTAAATTGGAGCAGGGTGGGAAAGAAAGAGGACAGAAGGACCCATGCAGAAATGCACGCCGTGGGCTAGGACAGCAGGAAACACTTGTTCTCACAGTGCGACTTTCCACTCGGCCTGTTCCCCAAGCCTCCAGGAATAAAAGTGCCCAATTTATGACAGAAGATACAGGATTCGCTTTACCAAAAAATGCTTTCCTTCCAACTCTAGTGTGTATTCTCTTCTGCAAAGGTTATCAGCACTCAACTTGAAACAGCCACTTCTACAGAGGTCCAGGGAGCTGTCACACAGCCAAGGCCACCCTGAACCAGTGAGACAGCGTAACGACAGCTGGGAGATGCTGGGACAGACCGAGTGGACCATCCTCACGAGTCTTATCAGCTTCGAGCTGAGCAAGTCCGGAGTGGTAGAGAAGAGAATAGATGAAATTCTCGCCGACCAGGAAAAAAAAAAAGCATACTGCCAACTCATTACTGTATTCTATCAACTTAATTTTCCTCAGGGATGTCCAAACTATTTTTAAGTCCTTTCAGGAAAATGAGGGATTGAGTTAGCCTGGCAGCTATCGAGTCACGTATGATGTGCCTTGCTGTTGGGGCACAACAGCCACGAGGGTCTTAGGATGATCAACCAGTCAGAGCCAGCCCCTAGTAGACACCCTTGAAGTTCACTCTGTGAAGGGGTAAAGCCTTCGGCAGGTCAAGCTCTCACCACTGCAGAGGCACAGGCAAGAGCCAAAGAAGGTCGGGCAGGCCCCATGGTGCTGAGCTCCCCGAGGTTCCCTGAGGCTCCCTGAGGCAGGGACTGGGCGGCAATCATCTTTGAACCCCTCCTGCTGCGCATGGTGTCTGGCAAAGACCACGCACTTAATAGATTTGTTACATGGATAAAAAAATGAGCAGGGAATAAATCCTAAAATCATAATTATATTTAAGTCTACCAACACTCCAATTCTCTTCTTCTAGGCAAACCCAGCTCCTTACTAGAATGCCCCAGGCTGTCTAGGCTGTGTCCTCTTCCTGTCTCGCCAGCCTCACCTGGACGTCCCTGAACTGCATCCTCTCACCCGTCCCCTGTGCCATTTCTCACCTCCAAGCCTCTGCTTGTGCTGAGCCTTCTAATGGGAAAGCCCCCCTTCCCCTCTTTGATTCCATTCCATTACTCCCTCTAAAACTCATATTATTCCCTTAGGAACCTCCTCTAACATCTTCTACCACCCTCCTCACGTCTTTGTTAGATAACCCTTCTGACGTGCTCCCATAACACCCTCTACACAGTCCCAAGAATACCTGACACTTCCCACACGGCGGTATAATCTGTAAGTATTTGTAGCCCCAACTAGATTGTGAATTCCTAAAGACAGAGACTGTTTTGTCCATGCTTGTACCCCTGACACAGAGCACAGGATTCCACCTGCAGAGGACAATCAGTGTTTAACAACTAAAACGACTGACAGGAAGTCTGGATTCAGAGGTAAGACAGCAGAGTCCTCAGCCTCTCCTGACCCCCAACAAACGTGACGTGACTGCTCTCACGACAACTGCACTGGGGAGTGACAGCCTCCAGATGACTGCTGTAAAAGAGACGGTCACGTGACACAACTACGGCAGGAGACCAATGATGGGGAGCAGTGGGGAGAGTGTAGGCCTGATCCCCGCCTTAAAGACACAAATTCCAGCTCTGGCGCAGACGCACAGGCAGCAGGCGTGGAGTTCACTCCAAACGTCTCCTACAGGGATGCCGCTACTCCTCGTAGGGATGCTGTACAGTTTTTCCTTCTACAACTTCTTAGCTCATAAGGATTATGAACATCTTATCCACTATCCTTCCCTCATTTGACCCATCAGGAAACCAGGGTCCAGAGAGATCAGGGTGTCATGTCACCTCAGCAGCTGAGTCGGGGAGCAGCCAGGTTTCCAGACTTTAAACCCTGTGCTCTGTAACGGTCCAAGTACCTCTCTGCCCTGGTCAAGCTTTCGCCATCCCAAACCTAGGAGTCCTATCTTGCTGGGCAGGTCCCCTCTGCAGCGCACAGACCTGGCCCTGCTGAGGCTGCGCAATGATGATCTGCCCGGGCTGGATGGTGGTGGTGGAGCTGGTGGTCTGCTGGCCTTGCTGCTGCCCCTGGACTTGGACGGCAGTGGGCTGCTGAGCCAGCGTGAAGTAGTACTGGACGGGCTCGGCAGGAGTCACAGACTGGCGCACCTCCTCCTGTGGGGTAGAAGGAGAGGCAGGTAAGAGGAAAAGAACCGACTCAGCAGCCGCCAGAGTGAATTTCCATTCTTCCCCCAAATGGGCTCTGTGCAGTTGCCTGCTGAATGCTGAGCTCTCCACATTTGAAGCCAAGGGGAAGTGGAATTCGAAGAGACCAGTTGTGCTAAATCAAACTAAAAATAACAGATTCCATAGACTTCACAAAACATACAGCCAATTTTCCAAAGTACAGAGTTATCACCCATTGCGTGACGAGTTACAAATGGGCAAATAATTACTGTTACTAGAAGCCACGCACCAGCAGTGCTTGTCAGTGAATGCTGTCAAGGCTGTGACCTGAGGACAGTGCTAACTGCGAGCACTGGAAGGATGCTACCCAAACGCCATGCTCTCTGGCCAGTTCTCAATCTCCCAAATAGGCAGCACTCTCCTTATTTCGTTCCCACCACCTCAGGAGAGACTGAGCAGGGAAAAGGGACCAGGGCTTTTATCCTGGGTTGAAATTTTAGTAGGGAAGAGCCCAGCTTTTCACAGCACATCGAGAGCTCTGTGGTCACTGAGGGCCACATCTATCCAGTGTCACATCTGGTTCTGGTTGTACTTAGCCACAGAAGCGCAACCCAGGGGGCCTGAAGGACAGCTCTCCGCTGGGGTGCCACCTTGGCTGACTAGGGAGGTCGCATTCTGTCCGGTCTGCCCAGTGAAGAGACTGTTCCTTCTTCAGCTGACGTTTTCCATGGCAGAAGGAGTAAACAACCCTCTCCCAGCCACCTTGAGCTCACAGCTGAGAGTGTAGGATGTTTACACGCACTACGGCATGGTTAGAGCCTGAGGGTCCAGGGTCGGCCGGCCCCTGACCACTGACAGAGATCGGCATCTGCTCCGGAGGGCCCTGTGACACACGGTGACCCTGCCTGGGACAACAAAAACAACAGAAACATACAACTTGGGCTGGCTGAACAAAAAAAAAAAAAACAGCTAAATTTACTCACTCCTTTGTTCTGGACTAAATTTGCCAGGTTCAAAGAAAGAGGAAAAGATACTTTTTCAAGGTACAGAGACCCTGTGGCCCACCTCAAAGCTCCCCCAAGTGACATTCACAAAGTTGGTATTGACCTCATCCCCTCGTTAGGTTAGGGGCTGTAATCTGTGCTCCGGCCCTTTCCTCATTACACATTTTGTCCTTGCTTGTCAAAGCCACTGCTTTCCCTGGTAGAATGGAAGCCCCACGAGGGCAAAGCCTAGCTCGAGCTCTCTCTTGCTCTCCACTGCCCCGGCTACTCATTCCCTTATAGGTACCCAATGAGCACCTGCTGAGCAAGAAGGGATTTACAGAGCCAGGCAGACAGTTAGAGACAGCAAAGTACAGGCACACGTTTTATTGTGCTTCAAGGTGTTCAGGTTTTTTAAACGAACTGAAGGCAAGACCCTCCACCAGCAAAACGATTACAACTCACTTTATTGAGTTACTTGCTTTATTATGGTGGTCCGTAATCAAACCTGCAGTATCTCCAGGATGCCTGTACTCACTTTATCGTGGTGGTCTACAGCCAAACCCCCAATATCTCCGAGGTATGTCTGTACTTTTTTTTAAACTCAAGTTGATAGTAGGACAAAGTCTCGAACACAACAGCTATTACCAATAGAAAAGGAGTCCCTAAACTCTCTTTGCTGCCTCTAGGATCTTGGGGCCTAGTGCAGGAAGAAGCTCGTGTCCCCTGTGGAACAGAGCTGGGTGTTCTTTTGTTTGCCTGGTGACTGGGGGGCCCCGGATTCTAAAACTAGGCCTGCAGGTATCTTGCCTCTAAGAAACTTGGGTCTCTGCAAGACCAAGTTCCCCGATGAGCGTCTCCCCAGCCGAGGAAGAACACTTGTGACCTGCTGGGTTTCTGCGCTCGTGCCCAAACACTTACCAACTTCTTAGGCTAATGCATTCTGTACTTCAGACCCCAACGGTTTGAACCCTGAATGTGATCGTGCTGAGGCAGATGAGGAGTCCCTTTTATTTTCATCTAGGTCTCAGCTCCCAGAACAACTTGACTGTGACAATGTCACCTCCATTTTGACTCCAACTTCTTGCCGTTATAAATAAAGGTCAGTCTTGTCAACTAGATATTGGCTATGGCAGGGATAAAATACCGACAGCCTCCTTAGCCAAGGAACTGCTACTTTTCAAAGCTCTTGAAAAGAGTTCAATGTTTTCCATTGAGATCTCCCTTCCCACTTGAAAAGAGTTCAATGTTTTCCATTGAGATCTCCCTTCCCACTTTATAAAAAACATCATCACTAAAGCCCAGACCTAACTTGAAAAGGCTCTTGAGTGATGAGAAGGTACAGAGAGCTCAGAGCCACTCCACCCCCAGCCCCACCCCCACCCATGTCAAGGGGTAGGAGACACTGGTATTTCCAAGCCCTGATCTGTGATTGCTCTGTATCCAGTTATCCCTGATCGCAGTTGATCTACAAGGGAATCTGGTCTTCTTTGTTAAAAAGCAAACCCTTTAGCCCTGGCTGCCGTGGCTCAGTGGATTGAGCCCTGGCTGTGAACAAAAAGATCACAGGTTCAGCTCCCCGCTGGGGCACATGCCTGGGTTGCGGGCCAGGCCCCCAGATGGGGGCAAAGCAACCAATCCATTGATGTATCTCTCACACATGGATGTTTCGCTCTCTTTCTCCCTCCCTTTCACTCCCTCTAAAAGTAAAGAAATAAAATCTTTTTTTTTTAAAAAAGCAAACCCTTTAAATACCCCTTTCAGAAGCCAAAACACCCCTTGCCGAAAGCTGTAAGAGACCCTGCTGCCTGCTGCAGCCTCCTAACTTGTTTATGAACCAGGCAGCACCCAGGACGCTCTGTCGTGCAGAGCTGCCTAGGTTTGTGCTGTGAGGAGGGCATGACTATGCTCCAGTCACTGGAATGGGAGGAGGCACACCTAAGGTTCTTCAGCATTATGAAGATTCACTCGGCCAATGGAGGTCAAGCTAGCAAGGGAATGGTTATGCTTGGTTTAAAGAGATGGGTGAAGAGAAAATGGTATTTTAATGGGCAGGAACTTTCAACTCATAGCTTTAGTGGGCTAGAAGTCAGGCCTCAACTACCTTCTGCTTTCAAGTAGTTTTTACTGTCTTCTCCGAAAAACAAGAGAAATCCCCAAGCACCTCTGAGAAGCCAAGGGCCTTAGATCCCCAACTCAACATTTGTAGCTAGTTCCTTCTCCCAGCAGGGGAATGTCATCCCAAGTGCTAGAACCGTCTTGGAATGACTGAATCAATCCAGAACAGGGCACTTGCCCAGCTTTAGCAATGGCCTCCCCAGCCAGAGGACTTGCTCTTGGAATGTGTTCAGAAGTGGAGACTGACTAATGAAGCCAGAGAATGAGCTGCATCCCCTCCTGGGGCCATCACTATAGTGCAGCGCAGCCAGCCCCAGACTGGAAAAAAGCACAGTAGCTTCAGTAGCAAGAGTGAACTGCTGCCTCCTCAGAAAGGGTGAATTTTGGAGAAAGGGTGCTTTTTCAAGGACTTAAGGAGATGCCAGGCAATTTGGAGCTTGGGAAAACCATGTCCACAGAAGATTAAAAGTGACTTAGAACTTCACACCACTTTTCAGCAATCTCAACCTTTCAAAGGCCAGGCAGCAGCTGTCCCCAAAAGGATGCCAATCAATGGCTTGAATACCTACAAAGAACTGAATCCAGACAGCAAGGAGCTGCTGTGGCCAGACACACTTTAAAGAAACAGATCATTGCATTTTGAGTCAGGGTAGGATGGAACAAGGAGCTGTCTGACACCCTAAGAGAGCCAAGTACTGAGGACTTTGGAGGAAGGGACAGGACATGACCCTTCTCTTCAGCCAACTGGTTCAACAGCCAGCCCACAGAGAACAAGCAGGAGTTAGCACAAGGAGCAGGAGCCAGGCCTGATTTTGTCAGAGATCTCACCCCCTTGTTCTTAAAGGGGGCTCCTGAAACAAATTCTAACAAGGAGAGCGTGTGTGTCATATCATTTGTTTTGCGGGATAAGAAATGGTCTGAGTTCTTGTCAGAGTGACTTCTCAGAGAGGAGGGATGCACCCCAAGAGGAGGAACTGAGCCCACGGGCACTGACCTGCAATGTTTCAGAGGCGATGCGCAGCCAGGGACGACCGTGGCAGCCTGCCGCTGTAAACATCCGACTGAAAGCTCCTCTGAACACCTTACAGCTTCCAGTCAAGGATGTTTACAGTAGCAAAGACGGCCCAGAAAGGACGGAGACGCAGTGAGGCTCCCTGCTTTAGTAAGGAAGTGACAGAGGGGTGGCTAATCCAAGGGGTCAGGATTACAAATGTCCTTTAAGACGCCCACTTCTCCTACACTTTCTGACTGATTATTAATATAAGACAGCATGGGAATCAGAGAATGGTTGTTTCTGAGGATAATATACTATGAAATAATTCATTAAAACCACTTAAAATTTTATTAACGAAACAAAGCAAGCAGAGTAAGGCCCAGCTTTGCTGCTGCCAAACTCGGCCACTGTTCCCCAAGTATCTCCACTACACCTGGTGAGTCATGCAATCTGTGTGCCTGAAACAATGAGTTATTCAGGAGAGGGCTCTATTACAATCACAATTAAGAGCTTTACGCACCCAAAGTGCTGAAAAAAATAGCTGGCATGACCTTTGGAGAGGGGTGGGCAGAAGCGAGAGAAAGTGAAACAGACATTCACATTCTTTCCAGTGACTGCTTAGAAAACGGCTTAAGTGGTGGTTCTCAAATTTGGTTGCACATTAAAAGCATCTGGGGAGCTTTAAAAAGCCCCGATGCCAGGGCCTCCCCCTCTCAGGTTCTGATTCAGCTGGTGTGGTGTGGAGCCTGGGCACTGGTACTTTTTTAAAGCTTAGCAGGTAAACTCTACTGTGTAGCCAGAGCACTATATAGAGAACCACAGTCAAGAGTAGGAGAAAACCCAAGTCCACTCACTCCAAACACCACCGTGCGCATAGAGAGGCTGGTTCTTGAAAATCTAAGATCTGTACCTCACTGACCATGTCTGCCCATCCCAGATGAAGAACTCTGATAGGCTTCCTAGGATACCTTGAAATGAGCTTCGCTTTACTGTTTATAACCAAAGTCTTTAATTTTCACTGCCTATTTTCACTGAAATACCACCTCAACAGCACTGAGTTAAAAGTATCCATAAATGAGTAACGGAAGGAGATGTTAAGGATGGATCTGGTCTAGAGAAGGAGAAGCAAAAGAAACAGCAATGACTTGTGCTGAGAGAGGACAGGGACGTTATCTGACACCCATACGAAAGGTGCTCTTCAGTCAGCAGTAGCAGCAACGCCTTCCCAGCTCACCTGACGCTTTGGAGGTTTTAGTTCATCTCTTGGAACAATATCGATGAGAAAGTCAAACTGATCAAATTTTGTAATTGCCATGGCGATATCATTCCTCTGTAACAAAGAAAAGCAAGGTGAAAAATTAGCCTGGGGAGAAACTAGTTCACCCAGCTTTATACCCTCCAAGCTACAAGTAAGATAAGACGATGACTTCTAAGCCAAACTAAGTACCCATGGCCAAGTCTACACCCGAAATAAGCACAGCCAAACTCTCATAAACCTCGAATGATCAGACTTGCAGGCAAGACATCTACGAAGTTGACAAAATAGAGCTACCTGCAGCTCGTGCTCCACAAACCAGATATTCGAGTCTCTAACTATTACTGCCTCTGCTGGGTTCCGCCCCAAGGTCCTCCCCAAGATAGTTAAATCATGGTCCTCCAGCTAGAACTGTACAGATCTAGCAACCTCAAGGGACAGGGTTCTGGTAATTATGTGTTACCAAGGTTAGGCTATCATTCACTCTAATAACATTTTTAAGGCACCGAATAATATTTTGCCTCTTTGGTTCATAAGTAGTTAAAATCTATTTTTGAATCTCCTGGCTGAAACCCTAATTCAATAACTTTTTGCACTATTTTCTAGTAACTGATCTGTACTACTATAATTTTTATTTTGGAATTCAAAATTGTAATGTTAAATCCACGGTTTAAATCTTGTTTAAGGTGATATAAACACTGGAATTCTGAAGGTACCAGAACAGAGGCTCAGATGGGCAGAGAACATGGGAGTCGGCTGACTAACGACACAGAAATCGAGGCCTGCTCCAATGGGCTTCTGGGAGTGACATGCACTTCCTTTAAATAATAAAATTGAAGGATTTTTTTTTACTAAAAACCAACATACTAACACTGTATAAACATTTTAAAGAAAAAGAAAAAAACAGGAAAAAAGAGTGAACTCTAGTGAATGATATGCATGTTCAAGTATTTAGAGAAAAGTAAACTTGAAATTCATTTAAAAATACATGACTTGATGGACAGAGGGATAGATATGGGGATAAAACAAGTAAAATTTTAATGGTCAGATCCAGGTACTGAGTATATAGGCATTCACTGTAAACTTTGCTTATGTTTGAAGTTTTTCATTATCAAATGTTGGGGGGGAAATGTCAACTCACTAACAGAAATCCTTAGCAGCCTCTACATATCACGTCTTCAGAGAAGATGACTCATCAGACTAAAGAGGAGGGGATGGAAATTTTCTGTTTTTTCCTTTCCTTGTCTCTGTGATGGCCCCATGCCACTGAAATGCAAAACTCTAGTCCACCATTCTTGCCAACCACCAGCTTGATGATAAACCCATCCTACCGAAGCAGGGCACGCCTTGAAGCTGCCAGGACTTATTTACGATTAGTACAATATAGTATCACATTCCTGATGATGTCACCTACTCAAAGCTATCTAAGCAGCTTATCTAAGGATGGAATGGGGGGTGGGGGGGCGGGAAATAATAATCATCTCCAAACATATACCAAAGTGTTCTGCAGTATTTTGGAAACATAACTATATTTAAATTGGTCTTTTTAACATTTTTATTTTGCCTTTTTAAGTGCCAATATTTTACTGATTATTCATATATGGTAAAATACAGAAATCTTAAGTACACAGCTGGATGAATTTTAATAAATATAATACACCCAGACAGCTATCTCCCAGATAAGAATATAAAAAGTTTCCTTGTATCCCTTCCCAGTCGATTACCCACACCCCCAATCTGAAGCAACCACAATTCTGATTTCCGTCACCATGGACAGACAGTACACGGTATCATGTGCTATGTCATTTTTTTCTTTAGTTTCTTTTGCTTGACATAATATTTTTATATTCATCCATGTTGTTGTACAGCTCAATAGTTTCTTTTATTGTTGAACGGTAATTCACTTTATGAATATATAAAATTTTTATTTTATTTTTTCAAGATTTTAATTATTTAGTTTTATAGAGAGGGGAAGGGAGGGAGAAAGAGAGGGAGAGAAAGAGCAATTTGAGAAACATCGGTCGGCTGCCTCTCATATATGCTCTAATCAGGGACTGAAATTGCAGCCCAGGCATGTGCCCTGACCAGGAATCGAATCAGCAATCTTGCACTCTGTGGGACAATGCCCAACCAACTGAGCCACACTGGTCAGGGCAGAATGTAACAATTTTTAAAAATATTCCTATCTGGATGAGTATTTGAGTTGTTTCTATGTTTAACTTTACTATAAGGTGCCAAATAGCATTCCAAAGTGACTGTACCACTTTACATTCTCACCAGCGGTATGAGTTCTGTCATTCCATTTCCTCACCAACACTTGGTATTGTCAGTTTTTAAAAAAGTTTTAGCCATTCTACAGGTATAAACCAGTATGTCACTGTGGTTTTAATTTGTATTTCCCAGTTGACAAACAATGTTATGCACCTTTTCATGTTTACTGGTCATTTGGAATCTTTTTTGAAGTGCCCATTCAAGTGTTTTGCCCATTTTACTTTTTAATCTTAATTGATCTTGAAGGTGACTTTAACTGGCTCTCTAGATCTACAGACTTCCTTCGAGGCAGCATAAAGTAAGTTCTTAATGTCTACCTGCACTAGAACGTAGAATTCCCAGGGGTGGGGATTTTTGTCTGTTTTGTGTATTAATCTCCAGAACCTAAAACAGCGTTTAGCACACTGTGGGTATTTAATAAATATGTGTAGAATAAATGAATATATACATGCATGTTCAACTGGAGGTAAGAGGAAATGAGGAGAAAATATAATTTACCATATTTTGCCACATATAATGTGCTCCTGTGTATAATGTGCACCCATGTTTTTGGCGCAAACTTTCAGGGAAAAAATCTTTCATTAAAAAATTTTAATTCAATTATTTATTTATATTTAGATGCTTGCTTTTTGTATTATAAAGGAATTTTAGCATTTATTTTTGAATATATTATGGTATAAGAAATTTTATGTAACAAATAATTACAAAACACAAGAACAGATTCAAGGTATTTTAGGTATTACCCATGTATAATGCACATCCTTACTTTTCCCTCAAAGATGTGGGCAAAAAAGTGCTCATTTTACACAGCAAAGTACCATACTTTCTTGACTTTGTTATTAAAATATTGTCATTCTCTTGTATCAGTTACACCCTTCCTCTTTTGTCTGGGAAACCTTTCCTTCAAGAGCTAGGGCCTGCCTGTTGAGGGAGAGCCTCTAGAGCCAATGACCAAGGGGTCTCCATACAATATAAATGTTGACTTCCTGGATTAAAATAAAAAGAGAACAAAGAAGAGGAAAAGGATTCCCAGGAAAGCAGACAAGGAACAAAAAGGCTAATGAGGTTACTCAAACCAATTCTTCCTGGGATTGTCCTTTCCTGGAGTCTCTTCAAGGCTGCCAACCAGAAACTGTTTACATCTGGAAACAGATAACTGTCACTCTGACCTCTGTGTGTAGTGAGGGGTTGCCAAATGAACAGTTCAGTCACTGAGTTGTGAAAACCATGGGAGAGTTGGAAATTAAAATCTCGGTGGGGTTGCGCTGTCCAGTGTGGCTCAGTTGGTTGGGCATTGTAAGGCAAGGCGAAAGGCCGCTGGTTAGATTCCCAGCTGGGGCACATGCCTGGGTTGTGGGCCTGATCCTTGGTTGGGGTGGTCAAGGTGATTGGTGTTGCTCTCTCTTTTTTTTTTTTTTAAAGATTTTATTTATTTTTAGAGAGAGGGGAAGGGAGGGAGAAAGAGAGGGAGAGAAACATCAATGTGTGGTTGCCTCTCACATGGCCCTCATTGGGGACCTGGCCCGCAACCCAGGCATGTGTCCTGACTGGGAATTGAACCGGCAACCTTTTGGTTGGCAGGCCACACTCAATCCACTGAGCTACACCAGCCAGGGCTGGTGTTGCTCTCTTACATTAATGTTTCTCTACCTCTCTTTCCCTTTCCCTCTTTCTAAGAGTAAATAAATAAAATCTTTAAAAATAAATTAATTAATTAAAATAAAACTCCTGATGGGGAAATACTATCATGGTTATAAGGTATGCCTGTCCCCAAACAGCAGAGGAAGGTACCAGTTACACATATCAGCTTGGCAGAGGCCTCAGGTAGAAGAATCTTTGGTCCAAAGCCACGCAAGAGAGGCAGGCAAAGGCAGCTGCTTGCCCAATTTTCCCGATGTCAGTTCACAAAATCACCTGGAGAGTCCGGCGCTTGTTATCCTCTGTGTGGATCCAGGCTCGCAGAGTCAACTCCGTGATGAAAATCTGGGCTGCCTTGGCAAAGAGCACAGGGGCTTCTGCACTGATCATCTGCAAAAGACAGAGGCCCCCCCCGTCAGTCACTGGCAAGTCATTCCAACCAGTCAGCTGTCCCTTACCTCATGTCCTGCCACTGGAAAATGAGAGGTGGTAGCCTCAAGAGATTCCAAGGTAAAATAAACCCACAAGTAGGGACAATGCAGGCAGAAGGCAAGAGGGAGAAAGAATATTTATCCAGCACCTACCATGCACTTTCTTACTCTCATGATAGCCTTTTGGAGAAACTAGGGTTTAGGAGAGGTGAAGTCATAACTTGCCCAGGGCCTTAAGTCAGTTAGTGGTATAATCCAAGGAGAGGAAATGTGGGGAGCACACTGAGTTTGAGAGTCAATGGATTTACGCAAAATCTCTGGCTTCCCATCTTTCTGGGCTTTATTTTGCCTGCGCTGAAAAAGAGGACAACCTTCCAGGGTTGTTGTGGGAACCACATGAGATAATACTATGTGTAAAAGCACCCAGCACAGGCCTGAAGCACAGCAAGTGTTCAAGTACTGTAACAAACTCGGCCAGACAGGTCCTGACCCCTGGCAAGGCAGCCTGCACAGGATGGGGCCATGGGAAGAGCTCTGGAGCTAAGAATGCAGAAGATGAGTACTGGGATTGGTTCTCCAATTCTGGGCGAGTCACTTTGACCTTTTTCTCTATTTCCTATACGTAAAACAAAACTAATAATTCTTTGTTTTTGTTACTCCGGGTTTACCTGGTAATATGCCTTTGATCTTTAATTTATAAACATTTAATTTGTCCCTCTAAGTTACTTATAATTTGTGACAGCTTTTCTCAGAGAAACTAGTAATTCTTATTCTATCGAATCTCACAAGGTTGCCATGAGGAGGAAGTGAGCTAGTAGAAGGGAGAAGTGCTGTGACCTGTTAGCGCTCTCTACAAATACAAGAGACTGTCAGTTCGGAGAGGTACGGAAAGAGAGTGGCTCTTTCTCTGAGACACTTGTACTGGGTGGTGGACTTCTAGGAACACAGTAAGGGCCACCTCCAAATAAGCCCTCTCACAAGTATATTTGTGTAAAACAACTCACGGATGCAGTATCATTATCAAACATTTCTTAGAGCTCAGCTCAACAAATGAGATTGTAACAAGATGCTCAGAAGATGGCATCATCCTGTTGATTTGATGCTACATGTTTACACTTCATGCTGAAAAGAACGGGGTAATTCAAAAAGCACTCAGCATCTTTTCAACATCTAGAAAACAGGATATCCCTTATTTTCAGGGAAGCACCACATAATAACTAAAATTGTTCAATTTCCGCTCACTTAACAATTTTATGAGGAACCAAATAAAAAAGCAACAGATAATAACAGTATTTTCATTTTTGTTTAATTAAACTTTGAGCTCTAGGGAAATGAGCAGTAACTACCCAATTTAGCTTCAACATAAATAAATAAAAATGAATGTGAATTTACCTTCACATCTTCATCCAGTTTCATAATCTTCTTAATACGGGCCAGTGGGAGTTCCTGTACTCGGAAATCTTTCTGAAATGAGTAACAAAAGGTGCATAAATGGTGGGGACAACCAATAGGGAAATACAGGCATCATGAAGCATACTGATTGGCTTAGTGCCTCCTTTTAGAAAAAAATGCAGGAGAGGAGGTACAGATGAAATGAAGAAAATACAAGCTCCAGAGCAATATTCTTCTTCACCCATGCAGAGCTTTAAACAATTAAAGGGTTTCAGGATAATCTCACAATGGATTCCAGCAGCGCCCTCAGGAAAGGCAGCCCCAAACAATACCCGATTCTTTGCCAGCACAATATAGAGGTACATTATGAGTGTCTTTTTCTTCCCCAAAGTTTACCACTATGCAATCTGAAGATTAAAATGAGGTTTTTGTCTCAGAGGCATCCATTCCTCTAAGTTGTCAATTCTTTCCTCTCCTCGGGGATTACAAGGGCAAGTGCCAGCAGTACCTGGCCACAGTGACTCACAGTTCTCTTCAGCCAGGGTGACCTGGCTATTTCTAACCTCTGCACTAACCTGACACCAAAACTTGGGTAAGAGCTCCTTTCCCATCACAGTAGCAGAGGGCTTGTGTCCAAAACTGGCGTGGGGGGTGGGGGGGCGGGGGGACCCCGTAGAAGAGTATGGAAGAAGGGCAAGGGTAAATTTATCAGCTGGCTTTCTAGAACAGCCCTGGCACATCGTTTTTTTCTTAACGAACAAAACTGGGCTGGAGGAAAACCACACCAACTTTACTGTGGAAAGGACCCAGGAAAGGGCTTTTTAATTAGCACTACTTGAATTATTTTCAATTAAGCCCCTTTTTGTTTTATTTTGATACTACTGGTATTTCAACACATGCCCAATAATGGATGCAATTCTAGAAATAAAAATCAATTCTGGGTTTTGGAACTGCAATGAAAAGAGAGGTGCAAAGGAGAGATTAGCTAAAATCAGCAAAATCCCTGCTGGGACTAGGTGTCAAATGACTGATTCTATAAGTGGTCTGAAACGTAACTCACCAAACCCAGTATTCTCACCTGGGAATTTGTACCATCACATATGGAAAGAGCAGCTATTATTTGAGATTTGGTATAATTAACATATATAAGTAAACTTTCTTTTCCAAGACCAACAATACTTCAACTAATGTCAAAGAAGGGGGTATTTGGAAAATATAAACAGCCTTTCCAGAACCCCTTTTATGACTACAGAAGGAAGAGCAACCACTAGGATACATTGCACACCGAGATGTCTCACTGCCCTACGCACACCCAACAAGCTGCTTGGCTACTGGGTACCATTCACCTCTACAAACTTCCAACACCAATTTTTATCTTTTCCTTCTCCAAATTAGTGTCAATGTTTTCCATGAAGCCCTTACTAAAACTAACCCTGAAGTGGCAGAGGTTTAGAAGTCCAGTTTATTAAAATTTTACCAAAAGGAGAGAGCAGGACATGTTCTTTCTGTTCTTATTTTTCTCTTTCATTTACTCATTCATTTAACTCAACAATATAATACCTACTACTGTGTGAAAGATACAAATCTGTTCTTACCTTTGAAAGGCCTATAATTTAGTTTTTAGTAACTCTCACATAAGAACATTATGGTCCCCTATGCTATACTACGCTGGGGGTGTAAAATCCCTCACGGACAAAGAAAATAACCAGCTGACAGTGAGGGGTTAGAGAGAGCAGGAGGACAGGCAGATGTTCCACAGAGGGGCTGGCATCTGAACCGCATCTAAGGGATGCTACAAACCCACGTGTTGAAGAAGTATGAGAATGTCGTTATTCAGACAGAGGGAACAGTATGCACAGGGACACAGAAAACATGGCCCATTTAAATTTTAGATATATGACCTTAGTACAAAGGGGAGCAATAGGAAAGAAAATGCTAGGTTGAGGCCAGACCCTAAAGGGATTAAAAACAAAACAAAACAAAACATTTAACCACACAACCAATCACTGGTCTTCCTCCTTGTGTGGCATATCACAGAAAATGACAGTGTGAAACAGAAACGCCGAAGAAACTGCTGGGAACAACAACTCCTTCGGAAGGCCTCCCAGGGTGACACACACAGCACAAGATTACGACCGTGAGATCTGGTTCTCTGGCAAGTCTGCTGTCATTTGGCTTGCTGACTGAATACAACATCCACAGGGTGTTCCAAGATTACTTAACCAAAGCCCAAAGCTGACAGATAAAAAGACCTCCCTCCCCAACTTGAAAAAGTAAAATACCACTTTTAAAATTTCCACGAGACTAGTCTTTAATCAAAAGCAACACAAAAGGGTCAAGGATAAAGAGATTATATCATTCCCACCTTGGAGAGGCATAAAACAAGACAGAAATTTACAGAAAGCTCGGTTCTAAGCCTCACCCCAACCCTCTCTTTTGTGAGAAACTTTCTCATAATCCCCAGACCTTGAGCTCTCAAGGGGCAGTGTGTGAAAAGTAGATCTTCATATGTGTGTGCGTGTGTGTGGTTATTACTGACAGGAGCCCAGTCACATGTAAGGGTTTACGATGAGCTTAATGGAGGGGGGAGTCCTTTACTATCCGTAGACTGAGGTCCACTAAATAGACTTTCAGGTCAATGCTCCCTTGGTCATTGACAACCGTGCAACTGATGTGGAGAACATTTTACTTCTGCTCCTGATGCCGATCTGTGTGGAAGAACTGAGACAGACTGACTCTCTTTCTACTCTTGGTAGTGTTATCAGTGAGGGGGAAGGGCAGATTCTCTCTAAGAACATCTCTGTGCTCCTGACCACAACCAGAGAACTGCATTAAAAATGTTGCCATCTGAAACTGCTGAGTTTCAAAAGGTCTGAATTCACTCAATGAGAGTTCAGAGCCGAAGAAAAGCCTGTGGTTCTCAGGCTGCACTAAAGAGCATTCAGAGATTCAAATAGTGATGAGACACCTTTTCCCAGGTTTACCGTGTCAGGCGCTGCAGCAAAGACAAGATCCCAGTCCTCCCAAAGGCAGTGATCCTCAACCAAGGCCGCATGTCAGAATCACCAGGGAGCATTGGGAAAACAAAATGCCTGGTTCTACCCCAGACTAACTGAACCAGGAATTCCTGGCATCATGTTTTTTTAAAACTCCCCTGGTGACTATGAGGGTTAAGGGCTACTGCTGCTTTTTAAGGCCTTGCCACTCAAAGTGAGGTCTTTGGACCAGCAATGGCTTCACCTGGGAACTCAGAAGAAATGCAGAATCTCAAGCTCTGTTCCAAACCTACTCAATCAAAATCTGTATTTTTAACAAGATCTCATGTGGTTCATTAGACAATGAAGTTTGAGAAGCACTGCTCTACAGGAAGGGCTCAAACACAGGACCTGTTTTGTAACAATCCATGGAGCTTCACCGCCAAGTTCCTGTTTAAATGGTTATCTGACCGCGCCCTGGCTGATGTGGCTTGGTGGATTGAATTCCCGCCTGCAAACTGAAAGGTTGACGGTTCAATTCGCAGTAGGGCACAGGCCTGGGTTGCAGGCCAGGTCCCCCAGCTGGAGGCGTGCAAGAGGCAACCGATCGATGTATCTCTGGCACACCGATGTTTCTCTCCCTCTCTTTCTCCCTCTCTTCCCTTCTCTCTAAAATTAAATAAATAAAACCTTTAAATGGTTATCTGACTGTAATACTAGAAATGCCATTGTCCAATCTGGAGGCACTGAAGAATGAGAAGATGTAACTGGAAAATAAAAGAAAGTGACCTACGTTACATTACACAGCTAACTGAAAGCTGAATGGGATGCAGGGAATAAGGTGAAGACTCGATTTTTCTTTTTAAGATTCAAAAAGAAATGCCTCCTGCCCTACCCACCCCCAAAAGACAAACTTAGCTTCTTCTTGCCCACTTTCAAAGGTCTAGAGAGGTAAAATTCAACACCAAAGAGCCTGTCAATTACTGTTTTCAGAGCTCTGCTAAGCAGGAAGACAATACTTTACACAAACACCCTAGTGCACAATCATTTTGGTATGATTTTAACCAACTTCAATTCCAGCTGAACACCACCTGGATTTATGCACAATTACCGAGTGAAGAGAGCGTGATGGCCACACTGAGATGAAAGATAAATTGCTTTTGCAGAACTCAGACCAAAATGACTAGGTCCAGTATTCCCAATATATCATGTAACATGTATCACCTAGCCAACTTCAATTACTTGTTTTTAGAACAATCTTTGTCCCAGTTTTAGAGACCACAACACCTTATGAATATTCTTATAATATATCCTTATAATATCTTAAGTTTGGATAATTTAAACATAGGGATTTTTTAAAAAATCGGTTAGACATATGATGTCAGCCTGAGAGGCTCTGGCATATCTGAGGAAGTCTGGTTCTAAGTGCTGTTGAGCTCTGGAAAGGCACAGACCAAAGACTGAAATATCTGGCAACGTTACGCAACGGAGGTGCAGACAGAGAAGCAGATGCTTTCATGTGCCATAGGGAGAGGTAGATGAATGGACAAATAAAATGTAGCACACACACGTATACATGGAATATTATTCAGACTAAAGAAGGAAAGAAATCCAGTCACATGCTAGAACATGGATGAACCTTGAGAACATTATGCTGAGTGAAATAAGCCAGTCATAAGGAGACAAATACTGTATGATTCTACATATATGAGGTACTTAAGACGGGTAAGAGCCACAGAAACAGAAAGCGGAACAGGGGTTACCAGGGGCTGGGAAGAGGAGGAAAGGACAGTTGTTGTTTAATGGGTACAGAGTTTCAGTTCTGCAAGATGAAAAAGTCCTGGAGACATGGTCCACAGCAATGTGAATATATTTAACACTCCTGAACTGCACTTTTTTAAATGGTAAATTTTGTGTGTTTTTTACCACAATTAAAAAAAAAATCAAAGCCCAACAAACTATAAAAAAGGTTAAGTGCTGAGCTTGGCCCTCCAGAGTTCCTCAGGCCACTTACCTGAGTTTGGATTTGTTGCTATGCTCAGCTGGAATGCAGGCTTGCTGTGCAGGCCTAACCCCAACGCTGGGAGGGTGCCAGTTTTACCGCAGGCTGACCCCAGCACTAAAACCTGATCAGCTTACCCAGGAGATTATCCCCTTAAAATATGGACAAGACTCCACTAATGATTTGATCATTTCATTTTTAACTCTCTTCTCTTTTATATCCGAGACAGTGACAGTACCACCTTCAGACTGCGGAGGAGAAACAATGACTTTTCAACAGAAACCCACATGTAAACAGAGGCCACTCTGAGAAAGGCCAAACCAAGTTCAACTTCTGAAAATCTCCCGTATAAAAGAACATGACCCACAGGTATATCCACAATATGAATCAGTTTTTCACCCATGAAGTCAGTGGACATTAATCACAATGAGATTTTATTTTATTTTATTCATTCATTACTTGTTTACAGTCTGTCTCCCCCACCAGAATTTACGTTCTGTGAGTGCAGTGATCCTGTCTGGCTGGTGCACTACTAGATCCACAGAAACTGACATAGCCATAGTAGGTGCATAATAAGTATTGCTAAGTGAGCAAATAAACTGACCTTGTATGTCAAAGGTTAAAAGCCAATAATTCTAAGAAATTACAACAGTTCTACATTAGGAAGGAACCCAGCGTCTGCTCTGCCAGGATGCTAATACCTCCAGAGCAGGAATGACACATCTAACCCAGGGAGCTCCTTCAGAATTTGCTGAAATGACACCAAATGGAACATTCTCTCTTCGTTAAGGACATGACACTGTACTCTGAAAATATTCTAACTCTAGCCTGTCTTACCTCCTGCTACCACTGTTATACCCTTAATCCTACCACACAGTCACCTCCGGCCACTCTGAACTTCTTACTGGTCCTCTAAACAGAAGGCCCTCCCCTCTGGGCCCCCATGCCTTTACGGATGATGGTTCTCTCTGCTGAAAATATACTCTCCCATCCTCTCCATCTGATGAATGCATACTAATGTAACAGGACCCAATAAAATGTCCCCTTTAATTAAAGCTTCCCTAACTCAACCAGGGAGAAACAAGCCTGATGTCCCCTGTGCTCCCACAGAACTTTCACTGCTTCAGTCTCATCTCTGTGCCTGACTCGGTAAGTGTTTAATAGACACTTATTGAAAAAATGATTGTAGTTATAATTACTAGATTGTAAGATCCTCAAAATCAGGGTTATATTTGATCCTTTTAAGTCAGGGGTTTTCAACAGGGGATGATTTTAGCTCCCAAGAGACATCTGCCAATGTCTGGAAACGTTTTTGGTCGTCACACCTGTCAGGAGGTGGGGATCTAGTGAGTAGAGGCCAAGGATGCTGCTGAACATCTTACAATGCACAGGACCGCCCCTACGACAAAGAATTATTCTGGCCAAAAATGTCAATAATGCTGCTGCTGAGAAACCCTAATGTAGGTGTATATTTTAAAACCTGGAAAGAGTGACTGCTTAGAATAGATCTGTTGTTGAAATAATTGCCCAACAGTTTTCACCAACCTCTAGAAGTTTGGTGGGGCCTCTAAATTGGCCTAAGAAACGAGCTGAAGCTACTGAAGAAAAGCTAGAGCTCTGCTTTTCTGCATTCTCTAAAAGGTATGTCTTACATTAAACTACCTCCAAGTCAAAGCATCCACTATGAACCCACATGCCTAAGGAAAGTCACTGAGATGGGAAAAAAACCCTCGTACCGACAGTTACCTCACCTAAGGTAAATTATACTTTCAGTTCCCTACCCAAAGGTCAGGAATAAATTATGCCTTCATAAATGTGCTTGAGATTAAAGATTTTTAGTCTACGTTTTGGTCGCTCATCTCACAGCTCTTTACACCCTTTAAATTTTCTCATTCTTTCTTACCACTGTTAAGTTCCGGATTTCTTCCATGACACGAGGCCAGAAGGACTGCAGGCTTTGCTGGGCATCACTGCTGCTGGTGCCGCCGAATCCTCCTTCTGTGGACATGCTGACAACTGAAAACAAACACGTCAGACATAACGATAAAGTCAGACTTTCTGCCCAGGCATTTACATCTTTCCTTGTAGATGTTTTCACTACTTCATTCAATTTTTCAACAATGGGAAATTAAATTTAGGATAGAAAGAAGAGTGTCAGAACCTACATTCAGTCAACTGCTTTGTGATGGGGGAAGAAAGATCAGTTAGGATCCCCACATCAGCTAAAACTATAGATAATATTATAATGTCGTAAAAGACTTACAGGGGGAAAAAGTAAAAAACTCCAGATGGCTTAAATGCTTATCTGGCAAATAGTTAAATGCAAGAAACAGTTTAATCAAACACAAAGAACTAGACACTTAGTGATGTCCTAAGAATTTCTATTCTGAGAAATTATCTGAAAAGGTTTGACAATGCCACTAACAGGATGCTGGCGGAGAGCTATGTAAGTCATTAAGGACTACTTCTGAAGAGCTGAAAGAAAGGCACCAAAGCAGGTGTCACATGGCCAAACATGTTACTTTCCAGGCTCCATGAGGATACACGCCAGTATAAAGGCTGATAAATCTAAGTTTAAACTGTGAGGACGTTTGATTCACTCTTAAATGTTTGCCTGGGATTGTCCTAGAGGTCTCTGCTTCTTTTTTTCCCTTTTCCTTCTTAAGGAAATGATGAAATGAAAAGCAATGGACGGAACACCAGAGTACAATCTTCAAAGCAGATTTCACTCTGGTGTAATGACATAAGTGGGTGATGATGTAATGGGAAAAGGTTTGGAGCCAATTTCTAGTGCTGGAGGCCTACAAGAAGCTCTATACATCAACGGGAACTCTAAGTACTAGGAAGTAATATGATCTTGGAGTTTCTGGAGGGAATTAAAGCGAAGTGTTGAATCGCATTTGGAGATGACTAGATAAAATCCTGAGTCCTAAATAACTAACTAGGCCCTCCACCCAGCTCCCATCCCATTTTCACTTATCACCGTATGCTCACAGCCTGCACACTACTCTCTCAGATGTACTGAGAACAAAGTAATTTAGAGAAGCTTATTTATTTATTTATTTTATTAGTAGAGTCTTACAAGGTAGTCATGACAATGAAGAGAGATGCTAATCTTTTATAAAATGGGGCAAATAAAAAATCTTTCTACAAATGAAAATAATTATTAAAAAACTTCAAATAAGAATCTAACTTTCATTGTACAGATCTGTGGACAGGCCTGATCTCAGTAAAATCTGCCAGGCAAACTGCTCCAGTCAAAGGAGGAATACGCACAATTACCAGTGTGGTATCTTATATACTTGCTAATAATGAGTGGGTTTATTTGAGTGTAAACATCCGTTAGATTTAGAAAATCATTAACAACTTCTGGCTGTCCTGTGATCTCTTCCCACAACCATTACAAAAGTGAACAATTTAAGAAACACTTTTAAAACCGTCTGTGCACAGTCTGCTTTTAAATCTCACACTGCCCCAGCTGAGGACGTCTTGGAACAATCAGTCCCCGAACATAGGGGTGGTCGCCGTCAGGAGACGAGAATGGACATTCGGCCGGCTCAGGGCACACTCCGTTGGAGTGTGGGCATGGCGGCAGGTAGGTACACAACCGAAGTTAAAGATTTCTGGAACTCAAAAGTTAATTAAAGGTTAAGTTTTTTAACCTGAGAGTCCCATCTGCGTCATATAATCACAAACGGATAACTGAAAGAAGTACATCAGTAAAAATGTCCTTTATGTTTTACTGCATCACAGATGTTTAGGACTGAAAAAAAGACATCAGGAGCCACCCAGGCCAGCCCCTCTCTGCTCATGGCTCTACTTCGGCCTCTGCCCGGCCCCTCACAAGCCCCCACTAAGTGGTCATGCGGCAAATGTCTGAGGTCCTCCCTCTCCAGTTCTGGGAAACTGGCCTACTGATAGGTAAGGCATTCTGTTCCCTCTTCGGAAAGTTCTGACTGTTCTTTACATTAGATTGAATTTGCAAACAAAGCTGCATTCGAGCTTTGGATTTAGAATTATAGCTTCTATGATTTTTCCACCCAGAAACCTATTTTTATAAATTCCTGACTTCAAAGATACTCTCTCTCATCAGGGACAGAAGACCCTATCATGGGGAAAGAGATAAAAAGGTTTGGAGCATGTTTTCTAGTATCTTTGCACAGATGATTAGTAGCTAATTCTTTTAATACCTACTGGAAGAACACAAATTAGGACTATAAACGAGTACTTTGATTCAAAAGGCTGTCCTTAAAGTAGATCCAGTCTTTAGATGGGGCTTTAAAAATCAGACCAAACCTCAAGCCACAGATTTCAGG
Organism: Trachops cirrhosus; assembly: GCA_028533065.1. Lineage (NCBI taxonomy): Eukaryota > Metazoa > Chordata > Mammalia > Chiroptera > Phyllostomidae > Trachops > Trachops cirrhosus. The sequence goes on along the minus strand of CM052542.1, from coordinate 24,573,752 downwards.
AAAACAAACAGATGTCCTCAATGTTTTCTGACCAAAAGTACAACGTAACATTACAATCATAAAACCTAATCATAAACACAAACAACTTTTGCTCACCAAACACCCAAAGTTAAAAAATATATAGCAGCCTTAAGCTCAGCACTTATTTTAATAATTAACGTATTAATTGTAACAAAATTGATTTTGCTACAGAAGTAGCCTATTTATAACATCTACAGCCCATGGAAAATATGCTAGGTTCATCTTCTAGGATGAGGGAAGGTATGTAGGTAAGTATATATATTTTTAGACAGAAGGGAAGGGAGGGAGAAACAGGAGAGAAACATCAATGTGTGGTTGCCTCTTCCACACCAGGACCTGGCCTGCAACCCAGGCATGTGCCCTGACTAGGAATCAAACTGGCAACCTTGTGGTTCGCAGGCCTGTCCTCAATCCACTTGAGCCACACCAGCCAGGGCAAGAGAAAGGCATGTATTTAATAGTAAGAAAGAGACTTATATTCCACAATCCTCTTCATTCCATTTTAAATTGCTATCTCTATCATGGGGTAAAGCTATTTATATACAGTTGACAGGGACAAAACTGCCTTAAGGCCAAGCTACATTTGCTTAAATCACTCATGAAAAATGCAGGATAGAATAGCCCAGATTTAATTCATTATTGATGTTAGATTTAGCATTCATGTTCATTAATTACTTTATAAATCCTTGAATAAGACTCCCTGACTTAAGGATCAGGTGAAATATTGCATGGTTGTTGCTAGAAGGAATCTCAACTCCCAATATCTATTACCGTGATTTATTTGGTTTTTAAAACAGTTTGCTTTCCAAAGCCAGAAAGGGAAGAATGAAAGTCCATCATGAAAAGGCTATTGCTCCAATGTTAAACTCAACCGCCATCTCTCCACAAGTGGTCTCTAAATACCCGCATCTGGAAGTGATGACTCCTTCTTGTGAACCTAGAGTCCTTGATCTGTATCTCTTTCTGCCCTCATCATGTTACCTTGTATGATCATTATTTACGTGTAAGTCTTATCATATTTCCCGTTCTGGTTTATAAGCTCCTTGTGGCTAGGGCCTGAGTACGATTCATTTCTGGATTCCTTGCAGCATCTAGCATGCAGTCCGATTAAGTAACCACTCCTGAAAAAAAGGGCAAGAGAGTTGCTGGGTATGGCCTTTCTGAGAAAGAGGCCTCTTGGAAAGTTTGCCCTGAAACAGACTTACTGGGATTGCTCAACCAACCAAAGGAAGTGGTTATCTTGTACAAACTATGCTGGGAAGCTCAGAATAAATGAGGTTCTCTCTGGGCCTTCAAAGCAAGGACTACAACCAGAAATCCACATGACTGGAAGGATGGGCACACACCCCGCAAACACACACACGGTCCGGAACACTGTCAGGCAGACTGGAAGACAGGAAACGGGTGCATACGATTCCTAAATGTAAATGTTTTGAAAGTCGGAACCTTCTCAGAAAGGAGACCAGGAGAGATTAGCAGTTGGAAAAACTTAGGACAATAAGGTAAGTAGGAGGAGAGGGAAGGCAAATAGCTGTCTGGCCATCCATTAACAAGAAAAGGAGAAAACCATGAAGGGAAATAAGATGATTCAATCAGGTCACTCAATGGTGGCCAATCTAGCTGTCATTCTAATATCTAATTAGTCTTCATCATTCTTGAAGAAAGAAAAAGAGACCTAAGTAGTTTTTAAAACATCTCAGAAGCAGAGTGGTCCTCTTTGATTATTCTCTTGAAAATCATTCAAACTCTTACTTTTGACCAGGTACATGCTTGCCAAATCCTCCCTTAGTGATGCCTGTGTATAGAAAGAATGTATCAAAGTCATAAAATACAAACAGAAATATAAGGTTTTATTGCCATATTCCCTAATTTCTAAAACTCTTCTACCTTTCAATTTTAGCTCTCCTACTTCTTGGCATGTACCTCATTCTTTCTACAAAAGTCCTTTATAATGTGCCAAAATCCACAGTATAGCTCTCTGAACTAACTAAAACCAAATCAGATGTTTTGGGGTGATAATACTTTAAAACCCTAATATCACAACAACTATTCAAGTTAAAAAAAAAAAAAAAGGACCACAGAAAGCTCACCTAAAATGAAGCCCAATCCTTGACGAATGCTGTTCTATTCAAGTACTAGAGCTGACTCATCCCTGGCAGTGAAGTTTTACCTAAAAATAATGCTCTCATTGTCAAATGCAAGCAAATATCTCTTAGCCCAGTTTTGAATGAAAAACACATCCAAACACTGGTACCATCTTTCCCCTTAGTGCCTCCACACTCCACTTGCAGCCTTTGGACGGCTGGGTGTGTCCTCAATCATCCCTTTGTCTCCAACCTAACAGACCCCAACAAGTATCTCCCTAGGCGCAAAGCACGGATCTTTTTCGCGCCCCTTTTGACTTGCATTTTCCTGTCATTAGATGACACGACTTTTATTTTAAAGCCCAATCAGCAGCACTATCACATGCATTTTACGTTCTAGTACTACTTCAGGAATTAAGTCAGTTACAGTTTTCTTTATTTGAATTAGCTAGAACTGTTGGGATGTTGTGTTTCAAACGGTGAGTTTAAAAGAAAGAAGGAATATTAATATGAGTAAACAGATGGATAAGAAAAAAAACAGGGTAGGATTCAAGTTAATTTGAGCTCACTATTTTAGATAGTCTTCCAAACTAAAAAGAAAAATGAAAACTAAATGTGAGAACTGAGATTTCCAAAACAACACAATTCTACTAACAGAGAATTTGGTTCTCACGTACATACAGATGGACTTCAGGACACGTGCCATTATCAACCATGGCTAAAAAGCACTTCAAGCCTTAAGGAGGCATATGCTCTCCACAATAAAACCAACCTCGAACTGACAATTTCAGAAAAAGAAAAATAACACTGCTCTGGAAATCAAAAGACCTATGTTTGTGAACTGGCCTACTGCCCACCACTGGCGACCTTAGGCCAGTCACGCCACCAAGCTACTCCTGGACTGATGTGTGCACTGAACACATGCTAAGGGGTGGTCTGATTCGGAAGGCTGACACTTCACTACGTGAAGATGCCATAAATGAATAATACAAGGGAAGGCAGGGTGGCTAGACAGAAAGGAGGTCTTTATTTAAGCTCATCTAAGGTTTCACTTAAGTAAGAAAGCACTAAGCTTAGTGCCAGAAACCTTACTACTTAAGTTCCCTTACATAACTGGATACCAGATGACACCAACTACTATAAGAATGAATAATGTAGCCTTACTGGAGACCCCTTTCCTGATGAATGCCAAGTTTAGTGTTTGAGGGTATGTCTGTCTCTAGCTCCAAGAGGCCAAGTATGAAGCTTTCCAAACTGCCTACTGGAAAAAAACATGCTTCCTAAAAGACTAAGGGTTGGAACTAACTGCACACTGCTCTCCCTGAAGATCTGCTCATGAGGACACATTTTTTAAATTGGCAGCAGAAACACTTTTCCTTCAAAAACAAAAATATGTTTCTGTTTGCTATCTACTACAACATAATCTTTTAAACAGGGCCTAGATCATAATATAGTTATAATTGAAGACCTATACCAGATAGAAAGAACTGGTTATAAGCAATGAAATGGATAGGAAGGCATGTACGGAACATTTTAAAACCTGTGTCGGTGGAAAAGAAATGGTGTCTAAACATCTTACCTCATACACTTTCTTCCACATTCCTTCATTAATGTTCAACTTAAACCATTCCTGCATATATGACAGCAATAAAACACTATTAGTATTTTGTATGATGGGGAGAAAGCAAAGGTCCACAAGCCTCTCGTTGTAAATTAAGTTTTACTGAAGACAGCAACACTCGTTCATTCGCATTGTTTATGGCTGCTTTCACACTACAATGCAGAATTGAAGTGTTGCAACAGAAACCTTATGACCTGCAAGCTGAAAGTATTATCTGGGCCTTTACCAAAAAAGGGTCAGATAACATTTGGAACCCAGTTCTAAAAAATGTTAAGTGTTTTATTTCATCGAATCCTTCCGTGACAGAGGCACTGCTATTCCCCATTTACTGACAGGAACTGAGCACCAGAGGTTGAGAAGCTTGCCCTAAATCAGTTAGTTGTTATATGGCTCGTTCACCTGTTTAGCCTCCATCAGGAGTAAACTGGACAAACCCCTCTGCCCCACAGAAATATCTGTCAATCTCTTTGACCCTCCAACTTAATAGGAGTAAATAAATTCTTGCAGAAAGAATGATGAGTAACTGGTTTTTCAGGCCCTGAGCCTGAAAGAATCCCGACATGAGCTGGAGACAGAAATAGTGCCAGCAGCCGGAGTCACAGTTACCCTAAAACAAAGAGCCATTTTGCTTACTGGATCCCTTCTACAATTCAGAAACCCTGCCGATAACCTCTGGTCCACCTTCTGGCAGGATCCTGTGTTTGTGTATGCTCAGGAGAAGTGAGAAGTGGGATTAGTGGGATTCTGAAAAATGTTTCAAAGACGCCACCTCAAGACCTTTAGAGTTACAAACTACTTGTCATATACATTATCCTCAATTGACCGGCACTCAGCTCAGTGATAAAAATATCAATATTATTCCAATTTTACAGATAAAAAAGCTGAGAATTGGGTATTTTAAGTTACTTGCTTAAGGTCATAATATAGTAAACAGTGGAAATGCAAAAGCTCTAAAATTCTGTTCTTGACTTGGAATAGCTTGTTCATTCTCACTTTCTGCACTGTTTTAAAGTACATGTCTATTCAAACTGTTCAGAGAGATGAGCAATCTCGGTTTTGATCACTGACTTGAAAGTCTTTAACTCCAAGAATCATTTTTTATACACCTGCTCCCCACTCCCAACATCTCTGTGGCAATCATAAAAGATGCTACCAACACTACCCTCTCCTATCATATACGTATCTTTCTTTTATTTCTCTGTTGTCTCTTTCCAGGCTCTAGCACTCTTGTTTCTTTTCTATTTTATCCTTCTCATTTGCATGTCTCTAGGTCAGTCAGTTGCACCTATGAATACTCAGTTGCCAACAGTGGGGGGCGGTAAAGTACAGGGTAAATACATTAAAGAAAATGTACTGGCCCTAGAGACCTTGCAAGGTGCTGCTGTAGGTGGGCAGATGCTCCAAGAAGTTAAGTGATTTGCCCAGGATCATAAACACATAGCAGGTTAGTAGCCAGAGAGCAAGAATCCCCAGGTTCAGTACATATATGTTAGAAGGCCATGAAAAATACCAAACATCACACACAAGCCAGATGGCATATCGTCATCCCTGCTCAGAGAATTCTCAATTAAAAACCTGGATGGTGTTACAGGAATGTCAAGATGAGACTGGCTGTATTGATTTGGCTGTATGGATTCTGCTATTCTGCTGATTCACAGACACACTGAATTCTGCCCTCTGCTTGGCGTCTTTTATCATTGATTTAATTGTTCAAAGAAAGAAAAAAGGGGGGAGGGGGAAAGCAGCCATGAGATAAAAACAAATCTTCCAAGACGACCAAACACTAAATCTCCCACTTCCATGTATACAGCTGTCAGGACCTCAGAGTGTAAAGACCACTTCAAAGAGTGCAAAGCAACTCAGATGGCTATGCTAATCTCTTGCATTTGTACATGCTTTGCACTTTGTAAAGTAGCTTTCTGTACAGTATCTCATTTGTTTTTCACTGCAAAAACAGCACAGGTACTGATATACCCATTTGACAGATAAAGATACTTTATCCAGATAGACCGAGGGTCTTGCCTTTGGTCACAGGGCAAAATATGTGCCAAAGCTGGAACTAAAATCCATATGCCCTGATTGTCAGTGGTGTGCTTTTTCACTGCATGTTCTCCTCCCTCTTTAAGAATCGATAACTCAGTAAAGCACCAAACACTTAAGAACCTGTGGGTCTTCTCAGCCTGGAACATAAATCCACCACCCCTTTTCTCTTTAGTTTTCCTGATCCTCCTCCTGAAAAAAGTATTCCAAAATGCCAAGATGCCAGATTCTTAGACATTTCAAAGCAGAAAGCTCAAGATTTTCAAGCACGACAAAACTGCAGTTGTCCACAAGACCTGGGACTTGGGGATATCTGGTCACCAAGCACAAGCAAGAGTGGAGATGAAAAGTTCTGGTAGATCAAGCTCAAAGTTCACCCTCTTTGGGGGCCTGGTGATGGAAGTCAGTCGCTCTATCTTCTCACTATAGTTCAGAGGAATAGCCTTAGCCTAGTGCCCTTATTGGAGATGGTTCCACAGCTGCACACTAACAGAAGGAATCATCTGGCTACATGTATGTAGCCCTCCAAAATTATAGTTATTGCTACATTGTGAACATGGTGAATTCGTTTGTTCTAACTACCTCCCTAGGGGTAAAGCAAGGAGTATAAATCACAGCTAAGAACTACAAAGCAACTGATTATTTAAGAACACCATGACATCCAAAAATACCAATCTCTGTGGTCCAAGAACCCAAGGAGGTGCCCAATACATACCACAAAGTATGCTTCTACAAGCTATGGAACACCATGGAACACCACAGAACACCTAACACGACTCTAACTCCTATCTATCTGGAAAAAGTCCTTAGACTACTGTATTTTGCTCTATACAATGCGCACCCACGGTTTGTGCACATTATACACGGGATTATTATACCCATGTATAATGTGCATCCTTATTTTCCCCTCAAAAACCTGGGCAAAATATGGTACCTATCTGACATCAGTGAATTCAGGACTGATGAAGACAATTTTCTAACACACTGGCAGTGCTCATGCTTTGCTCTGAAAAGAAAGGTGGCTCAGTTCACCTATCTTGTTTGACAAAAACTTTGAAAAATAATTCAATTTGATGATTCAATAATATAATTCAGTAATATTTTTGATCCTTCTATACAATAACTTGATTAGTCATAAATGTAAGATTATATGCAAACTCTGCAAAAATTCTTTTTTTTAACTGTGTGTCTTTTGGGGGCAAAGGCGCACAGGAAAAGGGGAGGTGGGAGGAGGAATCAGTCCCATCAGACAGACACAGCCTTAGCTTGTCTCCCATATACAGTGACAAGATGCAGTGCAAAGGGCACAGGGCTTATGTCACTAGGCTCTGCCCCTTGTCTCAGCCACAAAATGGGCGTCCCACCTATCTTAGGTGATCACCAAGTGAGAGAACAAATATAAAGTCACTCATTTAACTCTAAAGTGCTAGTTTCACAGAAACATTGCAAACTGTTTCAATGCTTAACTACCTTCAAGGGTGGCTTCATGAGCATTTGCCCAGTTACTAATTACCAGAAAAGAAATAATCATGGAGTTCAGGATATAAATAACCAGGTAAGATGGCTGGAAATTTACCAGTATTTCTCTAGTGAAAAGTTTCTTATTGCCTTTATTTTTAGATTGAGGATAATTACATACCTAGTCTAGAAACTAAATACAAGTGCCTTATAGTAAAAATTATGCTAAATCCTACAGTGGTTATCTTATTCCTAGTAATCTACTGTGTGTACTGCTCATCACTGTTATCATGATCATGTGGCTATAAATTATTTGCTAAAAACTAATGTTGCCAAATTCCTACACATGTGTATTTATCATTGACTTCATGCAGAATGTTGCCATTTGAAACTTCAAAAGCTAACTAACACCAGTAAAATTAAACACAAAGCAACTTGGAGGGGAAAAAACACTAGTCTTTGCACTGGACAGAGATGAGTGTGTACCTTAAAGCTGAAACAAGAAAGCTTAAGGTTACACACACACACACACATAACTAATCTCAAGGAACAGCTGGATAACAGTTCAAGGAAATATTTGTACATTTTCAGAACAAGTGAATGCCACCAGATTCTAGGGCAGTATTTCTAATCTTTTACATATCAAGGCACACAGTGAAAATGTTAATATTGGCTTTCTCAATATTTAACCTATGGGCTGATATTGATGCCCTCCCTCAGTTTAACTTACCACAAGACTGAGTACCACGCATGGTGCTCTAAGCAGCCTGAGGAAAATGGGGGCTATTCTAAACAGTGACACTTTTATTTGGTTCTGTGTGCCTGGACAGGGGAAATTACAGATATTCTCTGGTTTTAACTAAACTAACATTAAAAAAAAATGACCAAGTGACTCGAGTAAAGAATACTAATTCATATATGGGAACTACACACTCAGGTAATAGGGGTGTGCAATTAAAAAAGCTTAGAGAACACTGGCCTAGAGAACTCTTCCATGTTCATTCCTACCTGTCTCAACTTTGGGATCCGACCTTTTTTTGTTTCCATCTTTAACATTAAGCTTTGTTCTTCTGGTTCTTCTGTCCATTCTCTCCCTTGATTCTCTCCTATCCATTCCCCAAGTTCAGTTATAATCTCTATGGCTTAAATTTCAAATATAAATTACCAATTCTGATATTCTCTTAAGTCCCCAGTCCTGCATGCCAACCATCTCCAACTGGGAAGCCAGCCAGAAGTCACACTTCACATATCCAAAATCACATCTATTTTCCTCTTTCCCCAACCTGCTCCTGCTAACTTTTCTATCTTCCAGTTACCCAGGCTTGAAATCTCAGGGTCATCCTGGACTCTATGTTTCGATTCTAATCAACTTCTGAATTCTGTAACAACAGTGTCCACCTCCTAATCTTCACATTACCGTGAACTTTATCCAGGCCCTCATCACCTCCACATAATAATAAAAATGATGATGATGACAATAGCTAATTATTTACTTAGTATTTGCTGTATGCCAGGTCTGATTTTAAGCTCAATACATTACTTTTAACCCTCATAAAAATCCAGTGAGAGTTGTAAATCTAGTATGTGAACTCACTGCATGTTCACTGTTTCCAGTGTCTTCTACTCAAAATTCTATTCATTTCTAGATGATGATTAATAAATCTTATAAAAGCATGGCTCCAATAATGCCATATCAACCTATTACCCCAAATCTTCAACAGTTCACCAATGTCGAGCAGAGACAGTTCGAATTTCTTAGCTAGGCAGTCAAAGCCCTCCCACACCTGACCCAACAACTTGTATCTCCACACTTCTTTCTTTCGCAGTCCCTCCCACCCTGCACTCATCTCCGTATGCTCTGAACAGACTAGCCCGTTTTCTGCTCTCTTCAGCCCACACTGCACTTTTTGGGCCATGACCTTGCTCCTCCTGTCCACATGCCTGGAATGCCCTCATCCCTACTCCCCGAATCCAATGCCCAGTTAAACTGCCCCCTTCATTCCTAAGCTATAAGTAAAGGTGTCCCCTCCTCTAAAGTCTGTGCCCCGTGTTTGTGCTTTCCACATCAGTTTCATGGATTTGATATACAATATCTGTCCCCCCATTGGATTGTTAGATTGTAAAGTTTTATTTGTATGCATTTTTAAAGTTTTCACATAAAAGGTATGAATGCATGGTGAATTAGTGAAAGGAAATGTAAAGAATCCAACTTTAGAATTTTCTTAAAGGTAAGAACTATATACCTTTGAATATAGATAAAGGAAAAATTCATTGTATCTGGATATTTCCAGTCAAGCAGCTCTTCCCTTTAGTTTTCTATGTAATTGAAACTATGGAGACAGACCAAAATGATAGCACATTTGAAAAAAAAGATAACCAGGGGAATCGGCACTGCTGTTTGCTGTGGTTATTTCAGCCTCCATTCTTCCTTTGAACTCAGGAATACAAGGTCACAAGCTATATTATGCCTCTTAAAGTTAAACATTTACTAAGTTTTTTTAATCTTTCATTCTGTCTTTATTCTGGAATTTACCATCATTTCTTACCCTTCAACTGCCCTTTTTCATTGTAGGGTGCAAAACTGTAATTTAATTTATAGTAAACATTCTAAATAGAGAAAAACTCATCATCAATTATTGAACAGTGAGGTCTGGCTTTGGGATGTGCTGAAGGGAGAGACAGAAAGATATGGGTGATAATACAAATAGGATCTAACCAACTTTTAAAGAGCTGGGCCCAAAACTGAGGCAGCAGAAAGAACAGATTAAAAAAGAAAACTAAGTTTCTGGGAAATACAGACAAGAAGTAGATACCATCCATGTGTGTATCTACTATAATTTTCAGTCACAGTATAGCTCAGGACTAAATATTACTAAGTTACACCATCTAAGCTCTCATTCCTTCAATAAACTTAACTTTTGTTCAAATATATGAAGGTAGTAAAAAGAAATCCAACTACAAAAACATTTAAAAATTTTCAAGTAGTTATAGTCTATCAAAGAATACACAAAATAAGAACAAAAACCAATCCACACTACACAAACACACAAGTACAGACACACAATGCCACTTTGCTGGTGGTAAAGATTAAAGCTGGCATAGTTAAAATATTATTTTGGGAGTATACTGACAATGACTTCTATTTCAGACTTGTCAAATGCTTGAAATAACCCTGTGATCTTTGTTTATTAAAAACAGGTTGGCTTAACAACTCACTTGAAGAACCAGGCCCAAACTTGTTTGGGAATTAGCTTGTTCTTGAGGTGTGTTAACAAAAACAAATAAAACAAAACAAAACCAACGAACTGGCATGCAGGTGTTGTATTTATAAACCTTAGTTTACTTCCTTGTAATGCATAAAAGTAACCCAGCTCTCTGGGACACCTCAGCCAGGTGGGCACCATTAGCTTCCTAGCTGATTCTCAGCTTTCTGAACAAGCAACTGGCTGAGGCAAGAGATCTTCAGATCCCAAAAGGGAGGGAAAGTCTGCTGCCACAGCAGACATTCTAACCCACAGATTCTACATGGAGACTTCTGAACCTCGCCCATGGCTCATTTTCTGTGTTCAAACAGCAAACCTATATAGATGTACCAAAACATAGAGAAATATGGAAAATAAAAAGCAAACAACCTAAAGGAATACAAGAAACATGGAATGAACTGAGTGGGAGCTGAATCTCTGAACTTAAGCAGGCAAGTCATTAACAGGCTGAAAGATTGGGGCACCTAACCTCTCTGGGCCTCAACTTGCCCATTTTACAAGAAGCAAACTAGACTAGATCCCTAAGTGATTTCCAAGAACCTAACTTAAGAGTATACAAACTCTGTATGCATTTATGATCAAGGATAGAGACAGGCAAAATAACTTCATTCATGCTTTAAGAATGTTTTTCGGGTAACAAGCCTCCCCAAAGTACATAGCTTCATTAAAAGGAGACCTCATCTTATTTTAGGATCGAAAAGCCCACTTTAACCATGACTGCTGTTTTCGAATATACACGTCCCCAGAACTGGAATTCTATTTGAAGAGGCCCATGACAATTTGCCAGGCTCTATTCTGTCTGAATACAATTCTTTCAATGCACAGAGAGCAGGGCAGATATCAATGCTGTCTGACCATGCCTGAGAGGAAGTGACTTAACAGGACAGGAAATCAAACAGATCACAGAACAGCCACCCAGCTTCATGCAGGAAAAAAAAGTCCTAAAAATAGATGACAGCAGGTACGTAAAATGGGTGAGAACCAGAATCCCATGCGTTTTCACCATTTATTTTGGAAGTGTATCTCACAGCAGGTATCAACTGTGTGAAATTTATGCTAATGATTATATTTTGACGTAAGACCATTATTTTTTTTAAAAGTCTTCACCCCAACATTTACTTGCTTGCTACTACTGTGCAAGCTGTAACTGCCTCCCAAGCTTGAAAACGGACAGATCATATGACCACAAGGCAAACAAAAAAATGGCTCCCAGTTAACTTCATAAATATTTGGTACATAAACTAAAAATGTAACTTCTGCTGGTAAATATCTACAACTATTACAACTTACCTGAATTATAATGCAAATCTCAGTATCATATTGAAACAAGTCTCCAATTTTTTATCTGAGAGGTTCCTAAATCTAATAAGGGTTTCCAAAAAATCAGCTTTCCCTTATCTTATTCTGAGGACCCTAATTTTTGACAAAGGGGTTAAAATTATTTCATAGGAATCTTGATAAGGAAAGGTTTGATGGTCTCAACGTATGCATTACACAGAGTCATATCAGCATAAACAGGTGAAGGCACGTGCAATCATTTTAAAAGAGATGTGTCTGGTTTAAACAAACTCCTTGGTAAACATGTTAAAATACTGGCATTTTTTTCTTTGATGCCACACCTATCTTCATAAGCATTTAACCCCCCAATAGTTTGAATCAGTAACAGCTAATATTATGTAGCACTTCACAATTTGCAAAGCACTTTGACATACAAGATCTCTTTTGAGACTTACCACTAAATAGGAAGGTGCTATTTTTAGGACCCATTTTTACATGTGAGGAAGCTGACACTAAATGGCTGACTTGCCCAAGCTCACAAAGCTGGTGACAGCTGTTGGGGACCTGAACACAAGTCTCCTGACTTTAAATAGCCTGCTTTTGCTACTGCACCATGCTGCCTCAGATACTGTAAACAGAGTAAATAACTGCTCAAATCTCATATCCCATCTAAGCCTTCCCCCCACACTGAGCCACCCCTAGTCTAAGTTATAGCTGGCTCTAGAAGATCTTTGCTCCTAATGGAAGTAGAGTTTTCACTTCTCTGGAAACATTTATCTGGTACATGAAGAAATCATATAAACACCATTCAATATATACTGAAAAATATCTTAGTCACCAGGGTTCTTCTGCACAGGCATGCCTACGTTCATTTTCCAGGTAGTAGGTCAGATCTCAGAGTCCATGATCCTAAAAAGGTTAAGTCCAGGATAGAGACCGTGGCTAGATATCTCTCCAAGAAACCAAATCCACAAAGTTCTTAATATGAAGAGTTTTATCTAGGCTCATGCTGTGCCCCACTTACCTTCTGCCTCCCCTGCTCCAGGCCTTCACCCAGAGCCAATAGGGTCATGCAGTATCTGTTTTTTAAATTATATATAAAACCTAGAGCAACTGATAACATATAAATCAGTAACTTGTAAAAGATAAACTTAAATAATTGTCTGTTAAAATGTAGTCCTTAATACATCTTCTTTTCTCCTATGACATCACTTCCCAGAATGACTGTTTTCTTACCCTAGGTACTCCAATTCTCAAAAGTAGTTTCACAAACATTACTTTGAACTCCTGGAATACCATTCTTCAACAAGAACCCTCTAGATTACACAGAAGACAAGGTAGCATGCAAGGAATTCTGAATCTGTTAGGCAGTTCACTCAACTATCATACCAAAAGGATTTAGAATTTTTTTGCTGGGGGGAGGGAATGGATAAGAGTGGGAGAGAATGAATATAGCCCTATTGTCTTACTGCTTGAAAACTCCTAATTTGAATGTATAACATATTCCTACTAAGCACTCAACTAGGACATCAGAAGTACAGTCTCTTTTCATCTTAAATAGAGCTTTTCAGTCCAAATCTGTATAAACAAACTTTGTCCTTCAATCTTTCAACTCCTCGGCAGTTTTTCAAGGTCACTTTTGCGAGCAACGACAGAAGCCTGCATCTATCAACTTTGACTGCTATATCACTCTAATTCTAAGAGTCAAAATTCTAAACCCCTGAGGAAGGTTTACCCCTTCCTCAGGTAAACCCTTTACTCAAAGGAAAGTGAGGGAAAGGCAAATCAATGCCCTCCAAACTTCTCTCTAACAGGGCCTGCTCCTGCTCCCTACCCAGAGACTGAGTGCTGCTGGCTCACTGCTCCACACTGAGCCTGCTGCAGAAATATTCCAATGACCTTCATTCCATGCTTGCAAATAAAAAGAAAACAAAGAATTGCTTTTCAAAATCGAGTGAATTATAGCTCTTTAGTACATGGGATGGAAGATTTCACTATTCACAAGAACTGACTGGTTATTGATCAGCAACCTGCATTAGCTTCATAGCCATTAGGGGGAAAAAATATGTATCAAGGGCAAAAAAACAGGGTGCCTATACTCTTAACTTTCCTATTCACAAACTGCAGGTAAGTCAGGACTTAAATATTTCATACAGAAAATGAAAAGCATTTTGCTCACACCATTTTAAAGAACCAAATAAACACCTGACAAACAATGTGTGAAATTTGTGGGAAAAGATTTGCTCTTGTCACTGCCAATATAGTGAAGAAGTATGTCTCCAACCAGCATTTTGTGCTAAAATGTGCATTTTAAAATAAAGATTGTTACTTAATTGATATTTATGAGAATCTAGAAGCAGACAGATAAATAAGTTAAGGGAGAATTTCACATTGGCATATAGGCCTTCACCATTAGAACCTGCATCAGTGCAAATCATATTTTAACACAATTTAGATCAGCAATAGTGTTGCTTCCACCTCTGAAAACACAGATGTCAACCGAGTGCATGAAAACAGAAAAAGTCTTTGAACAACTCAGCTTATTCTGTAGGAAAGCTTCAGTGCACTTGAACAAAGGAAAATTATTTGGAAAACAGTTAAGTTTACCCAATGCAAAGAGAAAGTGCTTTGCTTCTGTGTGCCCCTGAAAAATGATTAGCCTTTCTTCATGTACCTGATCTTGTCTCTCAACTAGGAAAAGAAATCCTAGTTGAAGGGCATGCAAAATCTAAACAGAGCAAGGTATTCTAGGTGCACCAAAAGGTATGCATGGAATGTAAAGTGGCCATTTTCTGAAACAGTGCAACTTGTCTACACTCTCTGAAGCTAAACAGTTTCTACCATTTTAACACAAAACAAAGAATTAAACTTACCGGGAACTGCATTAATTTTACATGTAGTTATTTATATCTCCTCGGACAGGGAGAATTTAAATCACTCCTATCCCTCCCCCCAAAAAAAGACGGAGGAAACAAAAGGCAGCAGGAGATGCAGAAACCTGAGTCTGGAATGTCCACGCCAGTGAAAACCCGAACAGCTGTCCCCCCACCCCCCAGCAAACTATTCGCCATTTTTCTTTGTCTTTCAGCTGACCCCTGCCTCAGTGAAAAACTCCGAGGCTCCAATGAAGCCCTGCAGCCTCCTTCCACTTTAACAGTCAAAGGCATTCAATCTAGCATGCTATTTGACACCAAACCTTGCCTCCGGAGTGGTCCCATTGGCTGAGCTGCTTCATCGGCTAAGAACAGAAAGCCATGATTGGCTGTTCACGTCATCAGTTACCTCCTTTGTACACTTCCTGTTTTAAAGTTACCTTGAGAAGCAGAACAGGGGTCAGAGCCAGACTTCAAATTACAGGGAACTTAAGGCTTGGAAATGCCTGGCAAATGCACACAGCAGATGCACTAAGGCCTCATGTGCTTCCAAAACAGAGGGTACTGAAAATTTAGAATTGTTTTTAAAATCGCACGTAAGGGTTGTTACAGTTCCCACCCAAAGGATTTCTTATTGGCTGTCACAGTTCTATTTAAAAAATTTAAGGTAATTTAACTGCTTCTGATTGGCCATCAAAGATGTCTGTAAGATATTGCTACAGTATCCTATGGCAGTAAACCAGAGAAGCAATGTGCACAAGGTCGGAAAGTTGTGACTTAACTATCTTCAGGTTTCTGTTGAGCATTAACAGAAGAAGAAAAAGAAAACTGGGTGGGGTAATCTAAAGGCTCCAAACAGGGGTCCTATAAAATACAGCTCCTTTTACAGTAACAGTGGTATCAATGGCACTCCAATAATTTGCAGGATTTCTAATAAGGCATCTGTCATTATGCTCATGGTAATTTTAAAGGCACATACTAGTACCAGGGCAAATCACTTTATTTTGAAACACAAACTAATCTAAATAGGAAAGTTCTGGGGTAATGTATGAAGTTAATGACAGAAACAGTGGCATTTCCAAAAAGTCTACTAGGAACCCAAGAGGGAAGTATAAGGATAAAGGGGAGAAAATGACAAAGAATGTCAGTGAATATATTGTTTAAATATATTGTTAATATATTTTGCAAATTAACATTTGATGAATTAACTAATTTAGTCACAAAATGTTGCTAATTAGCTTTTAATATTACAGAGGTTTGATATAGAGCATAAATTTTTCTACTACATTTACAAGAATAAGCAGCAGGGCTGATCTCAGCCTGAGGTACTGTAAATACAGGTATTCCCTGCTTTTCGAAAGTTCACTTTATGCCACTTCACTTTTACAAAGACCTATGTTAGTACCTGTTTTCATTAACCGAAAGAAATCCGGAGAGAATTTTCTCTTTTACAAAGAAAAGCAGTAATATCGGTCAGCATTTGCTTTGCAGCAAACACCCCTAGCAGCGAGAATGTCAGCATCAAGCTCCTTCCCTGGGAACTACAATCAGCATCTCAGCACCAACCAGCTTTACACTGTATATATGAGCACCTGTCCTTTATCTCAAGTTGCTTGGGCATCTGTTAGCAAGATGTGTCCTAAGGCGATTGCTTCTTCACTTTACACTATTTCAGCTTTCACCAGTTTCATAGGAGTGATCTACTTTTGGATGGCGGGGGAAACCTGTAGTATTGCAGTTACTGAAGACATCGGGGTCCTGAAGTTTACCATTGTTGGTCAAAGATTTGCTAACGGACCTTAAGCCCTCATGTTTAGGTTAACATGCCTTTCTTCTTTTTCTTTTTCTTTTTTCAAACAATAACATCTCACTATTACCTAAGGCCCTTAACAATCTCATTAGATCTGCTTCTGCCCATTAAAGCTAAATATCCCAAGTCTAAACAACACAACTGCTTTGCCAGTAGAACAGATCTTTTCTAGAAATACCTTGATTGACCTTGCATGAAAGTTCAATGCAGGCATATTCAGAGATTCGGCAGAGACCTGAAATAGAAGCAACAGTCTATCCTATCACTTTACCTATTAACTTCTCTACACACATTCTACTCATTTCCCACTTTGAAATTAAATAATTTCTGAACACCAATCAGTGCCAGGTTCTGAGCTAGTAGGTACTTTAACCCTCTAATCCTCACTATTCCCTTTTTTTTAAAGATTTTATTTATTTATTTTTAGACAGAAGGGAAGGGAGGGAGAAAGAAAAAGAAATATCAATGTGTGGTTGCCTCTCATGGCCCCCCCAACTAGGGGCCTGGCCCACAACCCAGGTATGTGCCCTGACTTGGAATCGAACTGGCGACCCTTTGTTTCGCAGGCCAGTGCTCAATCCATTGAGCCATACCAGTCAGGGCCTCACTATTCCCTTTTACATGTGAAAAAAAGTGAGGTTCAGAGCAGATAAACGACTGGCCTGTAGCCATATATGTTGGATGCAAACTCAGGTCCCATCTAGAGTAGAACTCCTTCCACTGTATCACACTGCTTACCAAAACATGGAGCACCTGAGGACACGTCCACGGAAATTCTTAGGTGTCACATATATGTACAGAAAACATAAACTATTACATGCAATTTCATTAGTTTAAAAATCAGAAATTTGGCCCTGGCTGCTATGGCTCAGTTGGTTGGAGCACTATCCATAACAGACAGGTGGAGGGTTCAATGCCCCGTCAGAATAAATGCCTAAATTGCAGGTTTGATCCCTGGTCCAGAAGCATATGACCCAGACAGGGTGTGTAAGGGAGGCAACCAAACGATGTTTCTTTCTCTTTCTCTCTCTTTCTCTCTCTCCTCCCCTCCTCCTCTCTCTTTAAAAGCAATGAAAAACTGTCCTCAGGTGAGGAATAAATAAATAAAACAGTAAAGAAAATCAGAAATCTCACTAATGTTGAATTTGATCTGTTGGTTAGGGATCTAGCTAAGCATCTGAAAAAACAGACTCTTTAAGTTGCTACAAATTTTATTACTGAACTATTAGGAGCATTTGACCAGTAGCAAATCACATTTGTAATTTATAAGAACTTGAAGTAACAACTAAATCATTAGAAGTGGTGTACATTAAAATATTAAAAGATTGCATGGCAATTTCACTACGGCATCTAACAAGAGTTTAGTTATGCTAACAGGGTGTTAGCACCCTGTTGCAGGTATTGTAGTTGTTTTCTTGAAAGTTTAGACCCCAGATTCTGAATAGCTACCAGCCTGGGAAGAGAAGGCAAAAGGCCAACAGGCCAGTTGAGTGCCTTATCCACACTAGAGCCTCTTTTAACCCCCCAAACAGCAGGGGTCAAGTCAGCTGCAAAGAAGCAAAGAAGCTCATTTGAGGAATGAGAGGCAGAAGAATAGAAAGGACATTTTCACATCACTGACTATTAATCAGTGTCACTACGGTAAAGCAACATTTGGGAGTTGGGCAGCGCTAGTTTCAAATTCTGTTCCTTTACTTATTAAGTAATTGTATGGCGTTGGGCCAACTGTGAGCCTCAGTTTCCTCATCTGTAACAATATGAATATCCCTTCTATGTCACAGAACCACTGTAGGAATTAAATGAGGTAATAACATATGTGAAGTATATTGTACTAAATAAGCACAGAAAAAAAATGGAAAGCACAAAAAGTTATCCAATCCAAATTCCTTGTTTTACACAAGACTTAAGACCCAAAAGCTACTATGAGGGAATCTCTCTCTCTTATCTCCAGCATACTCTGCAGCCCTGCAGAAAGAACTCCTGAGCCATCAAGGGCAGTATGGGAGGACTATCAGCTGCTACTGAAAATCTTCCCCAGTTTTTATGCCAGAAACACATGTTTCACCACCAATCCTGGCCGAGGTCTGCGTATTGTCCCAAAAGTCTACCCTTCAACTCTTGCTTTTGATGTACCAAATTAAACCAAACATTTATTTCTCTTGATACTTTGTGAAGGTCTTTGGCACAGTTTTTATTAGTTCTTGGCAGTTTGCAGAAACAAAACAAAACAAAACAACACTTCAACCCTTATTTCTCATCAATAGTCACCTTAGTAGAATTCAAGACACTAGCAGGAAGAGAACTCAAATTATCCTAGAATTTCCATTTGGCAGCCTGATCCATTTGCTTCCTATAGCTTTCCCTTCCCTAGCCTGGACTAAGAGCCTCATGGGATCTCTGGAATTCTGACTCACACTGTTCCCTGGTCCTGGATCTCAGCAGCCCCCTATACCGGATGCACATCTTCTTGCCCTAAAAAACACCCAGATCACCATGAGACAAGACCACTGCCTCTGGTTACATGGTTCAAGCTTTAATGCTCTCAAACAACACAGAGTGGGAACTGATGCTCTTGGTCAGAAAACTGATTTTGAATCACAGCTGCCTACTTACTAGCTGTATGACCTTGGCTAAGGTACTTAACTGTTTTTGAGCTTACTTCTTCATGTGGAAAATGGAAAAAATAACACCAACTTACAAGAGCACTGAGGCTTAAATGAGATCATTTAAATGCTAGGCATTAATACCTGGTATGTGATAGGTGCTCCATTAATATCTACATATCTAAATATGTATTTGACTATAGCATTTACCACATATTATAATTATTTTTACCATGTCTCTATTACCAAAGAAGGGCTTCTTGAGGGCAATGACGGTCTTATTTATATCCACATATATCTCCAGTGCTCAGTACAGAGATGTAAATTGAATGCAGCCTTAACCACAGTGCCAGTGAAATAACTGGGACTGGTGAGGAACTGAGGAAAACCGGAGAGTGCACGCCCCATCTAAAGGGGCGACTACTACTCAGCTCCAACTGAGAAGGGCCACGGAGGAATGCTGGTCCACTGCACTAAGAGCTTCAGGTAGAATAAAAGAAGCAAAAGCCAGACCCTGCACACAGAAAGCTGATGCTAGCACAGATGTTGATCTGGCATCCTGAAGACTGCCTGAAGGACCAAGGTTATGGCAGAAGTTAGCCTCAACCACCACAGCAAGACAGGGTCTTGCTCAGCACACTCCAGATTACCTGATCTCAAAGGTTACCCTGTATCCCAGCAGAAGCAAAAATAGCAGCAAAGAAACTGGGTTCTTCAGTGGCCTGAACATTCTATTGATGGTGTCCTTAACTAACCCTTTTGGACTTAGTAAGTGAATCTGAGGGTCCCAGGAAATACCAAAGAAGACCATTTCTAGAGAAAAATGAACTTTTAAAAATACTGGGATGGGGACACAAAAGCCATATTCATTTCAATAGTAAACATGCTGTATATATTACTGTACACTAACCTAATGAGACAGATGTATACAGCAGTTTGTTTCGTATGGATGTTGTTATAGGTTAGGACAGCTATTTCTGTGCGCTGCAAGAATTTTTAAAACACGCAATACCTGACTATTTAGTCAGGGGCACTGACCTCTTTTCCCTTAGATTGTCACATTAAAAAATGACAACACCCAACACAACAACAGCCGTCCAGTGTGAGTGCCCTGTCTTGAACCGTAGATACATGGATCATATAAGAGTTGCATCTTATTGGTCATGTCCCATAAGGGTGTGTCTGATTGCTTAATTCTTGGTGTCAGAAATCCTTTTTTAAAAAGTCACTTTGGAGCAAAAAAGTAGGTAATTACTACCATTTTTTATAAATTCATCAAAATTATTTTTTGGGTCAAATCTACAAAAAAATTTTTTTTTGGTATGCTGAAGAATTTTAGTAATTAGTTTATGTGTGCCATGAGATGAAAAAGGCTGAAAATCACTGGGTTAGGGAGATGGGATTTTTTTTTTTTTTTACAAACACCTTTAATCCAACCACCCAGAATCAAGCAGTGTTAGTATTTTAGGTTATATACTTTTAGAGATTCTTATGTAAATTAGATATGAGGCTGTTAGTCCCCTACAACATTAGAAAATACTAAACAAATGTTTTGTATTTTTTTCCACTTAAAAAACTGATATAACAGTAACTCGCTACATCAAATATAGACAGTCATTTATAATAACTGAGTTATATTCCATTGAGTGGGTGTGCCATAATTTTTAATTCTACATTAAATAATTTCAATATTTTAAAATATATTTATAATATTTTATTTTAAAATATATTTATATTTTAAAATATTATAAATGACATCACAGAGAACATCCATTATACCTATTACTTATTCCACTAATTTCATTATCTCTTTCAGAACTTCATAAAGTATACTTTTATCTGTTTTTTTAAAGATTTTATTTATTTACTTGAGGGGAAGGGAGGGAGAAAGAGAAGGAGAGAAACATCCATGTGCAAAAGATACATCAACTGGTTGCCTCTCACATGCCCCCTACTGGGGACCTGGCCTGCAACCCAGGCATGTGCCCAGGCATGGGAATCAAACCGGTGACCCTTTGGCCTGAAAGCCAGTGCTCAATCCACTGAGCCACATCAGCCAGGGCTGGTTTTTGTTTTTGGTTTTTTTTTATTAAAAAATATATTTTATTGATTATGCTATTACAGTTGTCCTATTATCCCTTCATTCCCCTCCACCCTGAACACCCTCTCCCACCCACATTCCCCCCTTTACTTCAGTCCATGTGTCATAAATTCTTTGCTTCTACATTTCCCA
>CM052542.1:24502412-24551968 GCA_028533065.1 Trachops cirrhosus | reverse complement strand
CTGCAGGACCCCAGACCCTTCTGCCACTTTCCGCAAGCCGACCGGGCCCCTCTGGCACCAATTCCGGTGTGGGTGGGCCTGTGCACCCCGTGGGACCTTCCTTTTCAGTCAGTGACCGAAAGCTCTATTTCCCGGTGCTGGGACCCTGAGTTGCGTGCAGTGCCTTGCTTCACAATGGCCGCCTCGCTGGGTCTGCCAGTCGCCATCCCCCGGCCGGGGCCCACCAGCCACCACTGCTTGTGCGCCCAGGGTCTGCTAGGTCTGCTGGTCACCACCCCCTGGCTGGGGCCCACCAGCCACCGCTGCTTGTGCGCCCAGGGTCTGCCTGCTGCGGACTTGTGCGCCACCCGGGGTGCTCAGCTCTCCGCTCTGCGTCCCTCACCGGACCGGACTCCGCCCCTCCTACCAGTCTGGATGAAAGTGTCTATTTTTAAATCCTTGGTTGTCCGACTTTCATACACTTCAATTTTCTGTCACTTCTGGTTGTTATTTTGTTTCTATATCGTTGTTGTCCCTATCTTGGTTGTGCGAGGAGGCACAGTGCGTCTACCTATGCCTCCATCTTGGCCAGAAGTCCTGGTTTTTGTTTTTTTTTTTAAAGGAAGCCAAATTGTTAAATCTTCCCATTTTCAATTTTGGTTCAAATTTTTAAAAAATTAAATAAGGGGCAGGACCTAGTTAAAGAACAAGTACAAATGACCCAGGGACAACAGAGTGGGGACTGACTGTGGGGGACGTTGGGGGAGGTGGTTGATGAACAGAGCAGGAGGCAGAGGTAGGCAACAGGGGAAAAATGGGACAACTGTAATAGAGCAAAATAAAAACAAACAATTAATTGTTTAATTAATTAATTAGATAAAAAGAAAATTGAGGACTGCCAGATTGTAACTTCTGACCCACATTTTCACCTGGCTTGGTCCTGAACAACTATTAGCTACTTCCCAAACCAAATCCACCCTTAAGATTAAAAAAAAAACACACTGGCACATTTTCATAAGAATCTGACAGAAGTCTAAAAGATAATCCTCATTTTGAACGATGACATCATTAGAATAAAGAACCTAGTGATGGCATTCAGTAAATGGCTGTTCAATAAATGAATGAATAAACTAATAAATGAAACCTTAATGGGTTATAAATTCTGAATTATTTGCTTTTAAAAAATAAATTATATTCTCCAAAGCATAAATTAAGACCAGTGTATGGAAAACTATTCTAGAGGGACCTATTTCAGCTCTCAGAGCTATCCAAAGATGGCACCAGCTGCCTCGGAAGCTATGGATGGGGTTGTTAGCACAGGCTGTTGGGACACTTGACAGAAATATGTAAAGACAAGATGAAAAAGAGCAGCCATGTGGAGAAGCAGGAAAAAAATAAGCCCAGTCTTTCCAACTAGACAGATTTAGATTCTAATCCTGCCTCACCTCTTTTTAGCTGAATAACTTTGGGCTAGTTACTTAACCCACTGAGGCCAATTTCCTAAACTAAAACATCTTGAAAGGTTGCAAGAAATAAGATACTTTGATTCATTCAATAAATACTTACATGTATATGAATTCTGCTAAAATCTGAGGATCATAAACAAGACACAGCCCCTGTAAGCCTCAAAAAGATTAAAGTCTATTACAACAAACAGAAAAATTAAAATAGCCAATCATAGTGCTGTTTGTTAAGAGTTACAATAGGAGCAAATGCAAAGTACAGGAGAGAAGCTGAGCACCTAACCCATGGCCTAACTCAATTTCAGGCTGGTGAGAGGCGGCTTCTTGGGAGATACAAAATCCTAAGAATAGGAACCTACTTAAATAGATAAGCAAACTGCTTGTACAAACGCCTGGACCTGACAGAGAAGCGTTATATTTCTGGAAGGGCTGCAGTTTGGTATGGCAGCAGCCCAGGGGCAAGAGGCTAGAAATTAGAAAAGTAAACGGGGCTGGACAAAGTTTTAAGCACAGTCAGAATTACCCTTTTAAAAGATTATTTTGGGTACCAGGTGAAGGAGGGCCCAGGGTGGGAGAATGGCAGCATTCCAGACAGATAACAGGGAGAACAGGACACTACAGTAATCTAGTTAATGGAAAATGTAGTAGTGGAGATACTGAAAAGCAGATGAATGGGAAATATTAAGATAAAATCATTAAGACTAGTGGTTAATAAATGCATGCAGAATAACAACACTGTGCCTGATCATAGCAAGTGCTCCAAAAACTGGTAGCTGTTACTATTACTATTGTTATTGAATTAGATGACCTTTGAAATCACATTCACCCCTAAGTCTATGTTACTTTAGAGACATATCTTATAGTTCCCAGAAAAGTCCTTTCCCACTATTGGTCAAGCTATTCTATACAAATGGATTCATCTTTTTTATTCATAAACTCTACGCCAGAACTGCCTGACTGGGCTCCACTACACACCAGTCATAACATGAAATGCTTATTAGGTGTTCTCACAAACAGGATACCATTGCCAAATAAGTTTGAAATACACCAAATAACGTAACTTTCTTCTTTTCAAGGGTCATAAGGCACATGAATACAAAAACTCTGAATACTAATTCTGTAGTAAAGAAATGCACATCACTTTGGCCATTATTTTGTAAAGAATCCCTTTCTCATCCCCAGAGGACATGTTCTCGCATTGTTTAAGAATTAAGAATGTTCAATGACATAACAGCCTGGGAAATGCTGCTATAAGGCAACCTACAAATTTTAGTGAAATGAAAAGACTATAGGCGACTATTCTGACCACCTTCCAAAAGGGTTTTACACACATTATAGCACGTTTTTAATTTAATCCTACTGAAAGTGGCATTAAATATCACCATAAATAGCAATCCTCTGACTCCCAAATTATTGCCAACCAAGTATGCTTTGCTTCTTTAAAAGGCCCTAACTTTGTCATCTGATAATGAGCAAATTCTAAATTACTTACCTTCCAGTTTCAGTATCAGTTTTTAGGACAGTTAAAAATGGCAAAGATGTTCAACTGTGTACATAGCACGTACTTTCTCTTTGAAATGGACATATTAAGCCACTGGTGAGGGGATATGTTTTCCTAACACTGGACAAAGAATCTCACTTCCTACTGATCAACTGATAATCTGCTGCTCCTGAGGACAGGGTTAATGATAAGTAGAAACTGTGAAAACCTTCAGTAACACTAATAGATTTTAATCAACAACATGATACAAAATATTCTATATTCCAATTTATTTCCTATGAGTCACAGAAAACATTTACTGAAGCACTGCTCAAGATCACTATTTATAGCTCATACCTATGAATGTACTTAGAATGATCCTTGGAACTTTTTTATAATGATATGGTTGATTTTAAATGGAGAGTGTTCATTTATATAGGCAAGCTCATACTATACCTTGCACATGGAGATCTGAACCTTTAATTTAAATCTACACTACTGGAAACATTCAAATGCAAAGGTTAGACTAGTCCCTCTCTCTAAACTGCACCTGAAGGTTTTCATTAGAAAGCTTTTACTATATAACAGAAATACACTATACTTAGAAGTAACCTGTCTACAAACAAAAAAAAAACCCTTAAACTAAAATGAAAAATACAACTCCAATACTGAAAATGAGTACTGGTGTTGCCTCATTGCCATCAGGTACATCCCTGCTAAACATGGAGAAGTGTGGGAAGAATGCAAATATTGCAACCTAGCAAAAATTTCGGCAGGCAGAGAGATTCCTTCCCGAACCATTCTCAGTGTTGTCTTTCTGCTTATTTCAAAGGAAATGTGACCCAAGTGACTATAAAACAAATTCACAGTCCTAACTTCCACTGACAATCTCTACAATTAGAAAACATTTTAAGTTACTATAATGCAAATTTCTTTTTGGACAGAAGGATAAAAACGACTGCTCTGATTTTAATAATCATGGCTATTTGGTAAATATGAAAGTTTTCATCTCATCAGAATCATTACTACTCGGCAACTGGGAATTAACAGAGGTGATCAGGAAACAACTTAACCCTAAAACAAACTCCTAAACCACAACAGCACAACTAATTAGGTTATTTCTTTCATGTCAAGTGGTTGCTCCCCATGTAGAAATCTTACTGTACATAACAGAGTAGATAATTACAAAAGGCCTCCTCATTAGGGAAGCTGTCAGGATAGATTTTATGCTATTATAAAAAGAAAGGTCCACTCAGTGACAGTTATTTATTACATGCTATTATATTCATTTCTCATAATCACTCTATAAGATAGGTATTATTACCACTACTTTACACAGTAAGAAACTAAAGCTCAGGCAGGTTAAGAATCTGACCCACAGCAAACACAGAATAAATGCATTGTGGAGACAAATTCTTTCACAGGTCTGACTCCAACGTCAGCAGCTACACTGCTGCCTCTGAAGGGCACTTTTTGGCCAATATATTTTAAATCCATTTCCTCCTACAACTAATCTACTTACATTACGTTAGGTGCTTTGAGCTCTGTGGGAAAACACTAAAATGACCTTGTAGTCTTCCTAACTAGTCACAGTGCACGCATGAAAACCTGAATAAACAAAATGAAAAAGAGAGACTGCAAGACATCAGATAACTCAGTTTGCTTTGAGCACAAGAAATAGAATGGAAAAGAACAACTTGCTGGCTAAGGAATGTTCTTTCTAGGTTGTATGCCTGAGGCTAGAATGAACCTCAAGGTCACTTGTGAACCTAATAATGTCCTCTGCCATTCTTCCTCCTGTGAATGAGGCAAACTTGTCAAAACACAAAAGTTGCCTTAGAGACATCTCTGCCATCAAGCCAGTGCTCCCACAGGCGAGGCAGTGCTGTCCAGCAGAATGAGCACAGGTCTGGGACTCCACTGTACTTGCCTAGGCTTGGCTCTGTCCTTGCATGGCTAAGTGACCTTGTCAAGGTCATCATTCCATTTAGGGCCTCACTACAAAGGACACTCCTGAAAGAATCAAAGGTCACTTCCTGAGCTAAGATGCAAGGATTTTTCTTTTCTCACAATATTCTATGGTCAAGAGAATACAGTATTTAAGAGTAAGGGCTCCACAAATTGTGTAAGAATCAACAGTTACAGATCTATGTTTGAATCTGGGCTCTGCAATGTGACCTTGAGCAAATTACTTTGAGGCTGAATAGTAAGAAGCTAGGAAAATTCCTTGGCAAAAGGAATGGGGAAACCGAGACAGATAATCACACTGGCCGAGCAATTTACAGCCAGATACAGGTCACCAGGGCAGAAAGCCCAGGTGCCTAGCAATGGGCAAAACCAGTGCCAGACCTCTCTCCCAGGGTGGCCTTTCCTCCCCGGCATATCGCTGATCATGCAGTTTAGGACCCTCTCATCTTTCTTCCCTAGAAATAACACCTAGGCCTCAGCTGTATTGAATATTTCAGCTCCAGGCCCAGAAAA
The DNA here is from genome assembly GCA_028533065.1 of Trachops cirrhosus. NCBI lineage: Eukaryota > Metazoa > Chordata > Mammalia > Chiroptera > Phyllostomidae > Trachops > Trachops cirrhosus. The sequence continues at coordinate 24,546,565 of CM052542.1, read as the reverse complement.
GCAGCAAAACCAGGTGGGAAATGCCAGGACCAGCTGCAATGACTAATAACCCCTCTGCCCAGGCACTGGAGACCACAGCCCTGATAGAGCACACCTGGAAAAGCTGATGAATGTTCTATTGAGATCCTTCCCTAAGACCTCCCCTAAACTCCCAGCCTTTAAAACCCTCAAAATGAAGGTCCCAGCACAAGCTCACCCTCCAGGGAGCACACCCGTGCCTTCCCCTTACCCCTCTCCTTCCCCCACAGCGTGCATCTCCTAAACTCTAAGGGACCCCTAGATGGTACAATGTAAGCACACAATAAAAGGCAGTAACTAGCCCTGGCTGGTGTAGCTCAGTGAATTGAGCACCAGCCTAGGAAGCAAACGGTTACTTGTTCAATTCCCAGTCAGGGCACATGCCTGGGTTGTGGGCCAGGTCCCCAGTAGGGGATGTGCAAGAGGCAAGCACACATAGATGTTTCTCCTCTTCTCTTTCTCTCTGCCTTCCTTCCCCTCTAAAAGTAAATAAAAACCTTTTTTAAAAAGGCAGTAACTATATTATTCCTGAGTATCTTTAGTGGCTCAGTACCTACAAACTAAAAAATAAGAGATGTGAATTTAAAATTATCTCAGTACGACACCTGACGGCTCTTCATGCTTCCATTTCTCTGTAAATGGGGATAAGAAACCTTATACCTTTTCTAGTACAGTGAATCAGTTTTAGTACAGTTTTAGCCAAGTTAAAAATGTGTAAGCATAAATGAGATATTAGGATTGTTATAAAGATTAAATAAGATGACATGGACAGTCTGTAAAGTATAAAACATTAGTATGTTTTCTGCTGAGAAGACAAAGCTGCTGTTCACAAGTTTTTAATATAAACTTTGACCTACTCAGACTTCCTGAGAGTTCAGGATTTCTAGGGTGGTCAATTCCAAATGATTACAAGGTCCGGCTAACAGCCATGGGGATAAGGAGCTAATGTGAAATAAAGGCACTCACTGGTGTTGAAGAGCAGATAATCAAGAAATGCTTGCTAAATAAAAAATATATATGTATATGAATGTTTCTGTAATCTTGTCCAGATTTACTAAAAAAGAAACTAAGTTTTGGATGTCACAACCTTCTTACCTGGTTAACTTAATGACTGAGCCAAATGAAGCTAAGACGAGCAATGTACAAAATGCTCTGCAAACCCTATTTCTCTCTTTATCTTCTACATTGCAAAAAAAAAGGGGGGGGGGATACTCTCACCTAATCACATCAAGAAACAAAGCAATTAAGACTTCCCCCTTGAAACCTGAATTAAAAGATTTCCATGCAATACTGGGAACTGCAAATATTTTGTTGTATCCGTTTTAATATTATACATCGTTTAGGGTAAGTATATTCTAGAATCATTAATTCCACAGTTTGGAGGAGGCACTAGGCTTTTGGATAGATCCTGGCGTTTGGGGACAAACATCCTAAGAACTGGTGATGTTTAAAAAAGCTCCCTAGTGAGCTCTATTACACTATGCACTTGGTAGTTTCTCACTGCTTGGCATTAATCACTTCCATAAATAGAAAGACTATGTCAGCAATATTCTGAAGTAAAGGTTCTACAGAATGCAGATTCTTAAACTTTCTGCACATACTTTTTAAGCATGAACAACCTGGGTCTGGGAAAACTTCAGCAGTTTACTTTGTCAATCTTTCCCTTCACATTAGAAACCAAGAGGTCGCCTGGCTGGTGTGTGTGGCTCAGTGGATTGAGTGTGGGCCTGAGAAGCGAAGGGTCACGGGTTTGATTCCCAGGCAGGGCACGTGTCTGGGCTGCAGGCCAGGTACCCAGTGGGTGATGCATGGGAGGCAACCACACATTGATGTTTCTCTCTCTTTCTCTCTCCCTTCCCTTCTCGCTAAAAATGAATAAATAAAATCTTTAAAAAAAAAAAAAAAGAAAGAAACCAAGGGGTAAGATTTAAATACCTAGTTGAAGAACCTCTATTCAAATCGTTACCACTCTGTAGTCTGAACCTTTGAAACAGTACTACAAATTCATTTCTTAAATATATTTTATTGATTATGCTATTACAGTTGCCCCAACTTTTCCCCCATTGCCCCCCTCCACCTGGTACCCCCATTCCCTCTGACAATCCCCCACTTAGTTCAAGTCCATGGGACACACATACAAGTTCTTTGGCTACTCCATTTCCTATCCTGTTCTTAACATCCCCAGTTTGTTTTGTACCTACCAATTTGTACTTTTTAATCCCTACACATTGTTCCCCATACTTCCCCTTCCCTCTCCCGACTGATGACCCTCCAAATGATCTCTATATCTATGACTGTTTCTGTTCTGCTTGTTTGCTTAGTATGTTTTTTACATTCAATTGTTGATTGTTGTGAATTTATTGCCATTTTAATGTTTTATAGTTTTGATCTTTTTCTTTTTCTTAAATAAGTCCCTTTAACATTTCATAGAATAAGGGTTTGGTGATGATGAACTCCCTTGGCTTTACCTTGCCTGGGAAGCACTTTATCTGCCCTTCCATTCTAAATGATAGCTTTGCTGGATAGAGCAATCTGGGATGTAGGTCCTTGCGTTTCATCACTTTGAATACTTCTTGTCAGTCCCTTCCTGCCTGCAAAGTTTCTTTTGAAGAATCAGCTGACAACCTTAAGGGAACTCCTTTATAGCTAGGTCTTTGCTTTTGTCTTACTGCTTTTAAGATTCTCTCTTTAGCCCTAGCTGGTGTGGCTCTGTGGATTGAGTGCCGGCCTGCAAACCAAAGGGTCACTGGTTCAATTCCCAGTCGAGGGCACATGCACGGGTTGCAGGCCAGGTCCCCAGAAGGGGGCGTGCAAGAGCAACCACACACTGATGTTTCCCTCCCTCCCTTACCCTCTAAAAAAATAAATAAAAATCCTTAAAAAAAATTCCCTCTTTATCTTTAACTTCTGGCATTTTAATTATGATGTGTCTTGGAATGGGCCTCTTTGCATCTTGTTTGGGACTCTTTGTGCTTCCTGGACTTATATGTCTATTTCCTTTACCAAATTAAGGAAGTTTTCTTTCATTATTTTATCAAGTAAGTTTTCAATTTCTTGATCTTTCTCTCCTCCTTCTGGCACCCCCATGAATTGAATGTTGGTACATCTGAAGTTGTCCCAAAGGCTCCTTAGCCTATCCTTGTTTTGGGGGATTCTTTTTATTTCTTGCAGTTCATGTTCTTTTGTTCCTTATGTTCCAAATTATTGATTTGATTCTTGGCTTCATCCACTCCACTGTTGGTTCCCTATAATTTTTTCTTTATTTCACTTATTGTAACCTTCACTTCTGCCTCTGTCTTTTTTATGCTATTGAAGTACCCAATGAGTTCCTTGAGCAGCCTAATAACCAGTGTTTTGAATTCTACATCTGATTGATTGCTTATCTCCATTTTATTTAGTTCCTTTGCTGGAGTTCTGTTCTGTTCTTTCATTTGGGCCATATTTGTCTCCTCATTTTGGAAGCCTCCCTGTATTTGTTTCTGTGTGTTGGTAGAGCTGCTTTGATTCCATCTTTAGTAATGTGGCCTGCTGTGGAAAAGAGCACCCATAAGTTGGATGGAGCAGAGCCTTAGGTAATCGCCAAGATGAGGCAACCTGTGTGAATTAGGTTGGTGGAGTCTCTGATATGGAGTCTCTGTGGCTCTGTGGGGGGGGAGGGCTCAGAGAGAGGACGATGCCACTGCCTGGCCTCTGAAATTGTGTCTGGGAGGAAGCTGTCCCTAGGCACTCGCCCTGATGCCAGATACTTCAATTTCTCCCCATATGCCACTGGGGCCCTTCCAGCTGCGGCCCCAGTGCTAAGGCCCAGAGGGAGTGAGTCCGCAGAAGTCCTAGGTCTGCAGGGCCTTTAAGAGAAGACTCCTGAGAATCCCAGTTTCTTCCACCGTAGCAACCCCCACTGTTTTTTATAGCCAGAAGTTATGGGGGTTTATCTTCCTGGCACTGGAATCCTGGGCTGGGTGGTCTGGTGTGGGGCGAGGATCCCTCACTCCCAAGGAATCCCTCCCAATTTTTATCCACCACATGTAGGTGTAGGACTGCTCATTTTACATCTGTGTCTCCATGCCTAGCCATTTCTCTGCCCCTCCTACCCACCTAGATGAACATGACATCTTTAATTCCTTGGTTGTCAAGCTTCCATACAGCTTGAAATTCTGACGATTCTAGGTGATAGTTGTTTTGTAGTTTAGATGTAATTTTTGCTGTGGTTGTGCGAGTAGGTCAGCAGTGTTTGCATATGCCTCTGTCTCAACTAGAAGTCCTAAAGTAAGACCTACAATTTCTTATTAGTTATATTCTTCCACTCGATACACTCCTAACACGCAGAAATCACAGGAAGATGATCTGCTTTAAAACACAGAACTATCTGGGAGTTTGATTAGTCAGGTTTATGTTGGTAGCATGATGTAGCAGATAAAAGCACAGGCTTTGGCATCAGGAAACTTAAATTTGAATCCCAGTTCAACCACTAAGTGACACTGGACATGCTACTTAATTAACCTCTCTGATCTTCAACTTTCTCATCTGCCCTGCTTACCAGGAATGTTGTATTAAATATGCCCCAAAGTGCCGATTCCCTTCTTTTATCACTGGAAAGTACTATTTCTCTCTCAAAAAATTTATGTGCATTCACATAAAAAGTGACCAAATCTGAAAACCATGAGAATTTCTTGAAACTGACATGAAAACAGAAGTATAATACCTATCTAAAGCCAGAAAGAACCATCTAACATAGACAAGAAAAAACAAATTAGGAAAACAAAGAGGTTTAACACAAATGTTTTCCCCTGATCCCCAGACCTTGGAAGACACAAATGTAAAACAATCCAAGTCATTACCATTCAATGGAAAAGGAATGTATACCCAACAAGCTGACTCTGACAACTGTTAATTACAACAAAAACTTTTGAAACCTGAACCAGAAAATGCTGACAAGTCCTGTTACTTAAGACAAGATGAAAGAAGCTATGCGCTAATTTATTTTCATTCTGGGCTGCTTATTTTTAAATAATTTTTTAAAATGCATGCAACAGTGGGTGTATTTTTAGGCATATATAAAAGGAAGTACATGAGCCAAGCTCCAGGATCTCTGTCAAACTCTCTTCTGCTAAAGTGAAACCTAACATATCTATCCTTCTAAAACAAGAAAGCTTCACAGAGAACATATCAAAACTAGCTGCATGGTCCTGAGCTCCAATAACCTATAATTTCTCCCTTACTATATATAATTCCCAAGTCTGAAAATGAACCCCAAAATGCTTTGTAAAGGGTTGGCCAAAAATTCCATTTAGTTTTTTTCTGTAAAATAAAAGACACATTTTTCATTTTCACCAGTAACTTTATTGATCTGTATATTTTGAGTATGTTGACTATCTCCCACGTGGTATAACATCAATTGTTCTCAAAGTCTCAATTTGATCGCATTCAACTTCAACTGGACTACTCAACCGTGGGCATCCCCCAGGGAGAAATCTCCAGCACGAAACTTCCCAAACGACTTTTCACACTTTCCAACAGTCATAGCACCTTCTCCACACACTGCAGAAATTTTTTTTTCATTTCAGTTGCATATTTGCCTTTCTTGAAACAATAAAGCATAATATGCCAGAAATTTGCATATTTTCTTCCATCCTCAATATTAAAATGGCTAAACAAAAATTCACCAATTTTGGTTTTTTTTTAATTCACGCTGATATGACAGCTGTAACAGAATCTAACAAAACTGCTTCCAATGAAGTTAAAGACAACTAAGCCCTGCTTGAGCCATCTTAGGGAAAAACAAACAAACTTTTTGGCCAACCCAATACTTTCTCGCTCCTATAGATCTGCCACTACTTAACGCGGTGCCTCCTAGGCTTGGCATTCAGTTATTAAGACCAGCACACCTATCCAATATGATCTCTCCCTCAGGCTGAGTCTGTTTACTTCCTCCTCATATCATACTCCAGGTCTGGTAACTTTGAACTCCAGGACTCCACCTAAACTGCAGTGTTTCAATGTCCGAACTGAGTAGCAAAATCCCTGACCCCCTCCTAACTTTCCCATATGTCCCCTGGGGCCTGAAGCCCTTTCCTGTTATACCACGCTCTCAGACCTCCTATCCATGGACATTAGGGTCACTTCCGAACTGCGTTACACAGAAAATTTAGCATTCCTGGATCTTGAAGATCTCTCGGCCTGTAACTTGGGTTTCAGTGTTTCCAAGTCTGTTACCCTTGGGTCTTTCATGCCGCTATCCTAGGCCTCCCACTCCTGGCCATGCACAGGCTACGCCAAAGTACCTGCCAGACCATCACCCTCTCTTCTCCCTTAATAGGCCTTTAGGTTCACCCCAGCCTCCACCCCACGCCTGCGCCGTAGGGGGTCATCGCCCTGCAGCTCAAGTCCAAGACGCGCACCTCTCTGCAGCCTCCGATTCCTTCAGCACCCCCCAGGCCGGAGCCAGCGCGACCAATAAGGTGCCAGGTCCGCGGCCTCCCCGCCACCAACCAATCACGAGCGAGCCCCCCCGCCGTTGCCTTCCGCCAATGGGAGAAAGCCCGCGGGCCGGGCCGGCGAGGCACACGGACCCCACGAGCGCGGCGGCGGCGACAGCGGCGGCCCCAGAGAGAACACAACATGGCGGCGGGCATGCCGGACAGAACTACAGCAGCGACCACGCGAGGGAAGTGAGGTCGCAGCCGAAGGCGGGAAGCGCTGCCCCTCCCCCCACCGTTGCCGCTCACCTCACACTCTCCCTCCCACAGAGCTCCCGCACACTTACACGCCTCTGCTCTCGAGTCCAAGGAAGAGCGGGAGCAGCCTCCGCGCTCCAGCGGAGTAGAGCAAGGCAGGAGCCTGGGCACCGCGGAGGGGAGGGGAAGCGTACGTCACGGAGAGCGGAGCGCGCGCGGAGCGGGGGTGCAAACAAGATGGCGGCCACGCCGTTTGCACCGTCCCCCCCCCTTCTCCTCCCCCTCGGCGCTTCGACTCCCAGTATCTTGTAATACGCAGAAGCTGCATCGCTTGAAGTCTCGCGAGAATTAGGAAGGGCCGACGACGTTGTGAGGCAGAAAGATCTGAAAGCCTTCTGGCTCCGCCCTTTTCTAGGGCACCCGAAGGCGTTCCCTGGTGACCTCCCTAGGGCGTTTTGTACCTCTGGATCTCTGCCGTGATACGCACTGCTTTGGGTTTTAAAGAATAAGGTGTTTTATATATGTGTTCATTTTTTATTTTGGAAGAAAGAGCTGGGGGACGAAGAATGACATGGGGATTCCAGACTAAGTACGCTGTTGAAGACGACAGGTACCAGTGCGGTAAAAGAAAATTTAACACCAAAACTGTAAAATGATATACTCCAGAATAAAGAACAGCGCTGCCCAAGAGTGGTCAGCTTGTAGTCTTACAACGACATACACATTGTTTTTTTATTTGAATGCGGTGTTTAAAACTTCATAAAAGGTTGGAAACCACAGCTACAATGAGCATTACCACATCTTTTTAATACTTTATATATTTAACCTCCACAATGAGTTACTTCTAGGACATTAGTATTACTTTTACTTTACAGATGGCAAAATAAGCTCAAAGGGGTAAGTAACTTGTTCAGGTTCCACAGCTAGTGTCAAAACTCAATTTAAATAGCTCCAAAACCTGTGGATAAATTCATTAAATATTTACTGAATGGAATTATCTACAGTGAGACCGTTAGTGCTTAAGTAGCAAGCACAGAGAGAAACGAGATTGCTCCTGCTAGTGGTTACCTTGAGTTTTACAAATGACCTTGGAGCCTTTCTGAGACTTGTGTTGCAGGGGTCAACAATAAAATTAACAGACTGTTACTATTTCCTTCCTTTGAGTTCATGGCCCTGGTGGTAACATTGTTGTGAATAGTGGAATAAGCCCTTAACTTGAATTCAGGAAAATTGTTTTTAAATCCAACCTTAACAGATCTAAGTTTAGGCATTCAATATTTGATTAATGAATGAACACAACTAGCTGTTCAGACACCTGACTTCACTGAGTCTCAATTTCATCATCTGTAAAATCTAATTCCTACCTCCTGGGAGTGTTGGGGAGATTGAATGAAATGGTGTAAGGGAGAGTGCTTTGTAAATTGCAAATGCATTCTAAAGAAGTTAGTGATGGTGATGATGTTTTCAGACATGCGAAATGGTATAAAAATTAATGAAGATTCAAAATAAATAGTATGTTGAGATAGTAGAGAGAGAAGTTTAGCTAATGGGAAAAAGTTAGGTCTTTACAAATATTTACTGAGCATTATTGCATGTACTATGCAAAAGATGTCAAAGTATGTAGAAAGCAACACATATTATTGTTATTAAGTAACCACAGCACATAGGAGCTGCAGTGAGTTTCCCTCTAAGAGCCTGGAAATCAGGTTGCACTCAGAATTAAACTAATAAAAATTTACATAGCAGAAGAAATTAGCCAAGGGAGGTACTAAACGTACTTAACCACAGGTGGTATTCAAGCATCGATCTAGTAGGTTTGAAGTCCTGGAGCTACCTTTCTGCACTAGATGTTAACCCCTCATGCTAGTTTGTGAATAGGGGAGCCTTAGAGGATGGGAGTTGTCAGGAGGCTTGGGACAGCAGCTAGTTACCAGCTAGTATGGGAGTATTTTAATATTTTATCAGTCAATATTATAACTGGTAACAATCATACTGGTGCACATAGGTAATATTAGTCCTTGTAGACTATTATCAATATTCTTTGCCCCTCCCTTTCTTAAACCTTCCTTCCCTATCTGGCCTGTCTATAGGAGATTATACTTCTTACATTAATGTAATCAAGTTTAGCCATCTTTTGACCAATGAAATATGAATAGAAATGGCATGAGCCGCTTCTGAGCAGAAATGTAGGCCATTTCCTGATTCTCCCATGTTATTTTTCCTCTGCCATGAGAGCAGCACGTCCCAAGTAGAGGTACTTAGCTTTGGTCCCAGAACGAAGATGTGCATGGCCACATGACGTGTAAGAAATAAAACCTTTGTTGTAAGTCACTGAGATTGTTTTAGTTGTTTGCTACTGCAGCACAACCTAGCTAGCCTAAACTGACTAGTACAGCCCTGAAATTAGCTTTCGTGTGGGGGTAAGCCAAGAGCTTGTCCACAAACATGTTCAAAAAACAAACCAGATTCTGATACAGGTCATGTAGGAGGAATCAAGAAGACAGATGTGATTGTCATTTAATAAAAGAAACTATAATCAATCTTGTCAACCAATTGTTCTGTGTCCTGTTTGAAGAGAGAGTCTGTGAACCAAAGGGCTTAATTAGCCGTGACAGCCAAAAACAAGGCAGTCACAGAGACAAGTACTAGCACTGCCCCTTTAAGCCCTGCCTCAGTCAAGCAAACCTGAGCGTTCGGGTTTTCCTGTCCATGCCATCCCTGTAGCGGGTGAGAATGTCTCAGGCTGCCTCAGCTAAGAAATGCTTCAGTACACTTTCCTGGTGTGATTCTAAAATCACTCAGCAAATACATTAACCACAGGGACAGAATTGAGTGATCTGCCACCTAGAGGATTCCAGTTCTTTTGATAAATGCATTTTTCATATAAATTAGTCTATTGGATTGTTTTGTATAACCATCAGTTTCTGTAAGCTTCGTGAATACAAGAGCCCCCTGAGAGATGGTTCCACTCTGCTATGATAAATCAGGCTTCTGGAGCCCTGCTCCGGTGGCTCTGCTGGTTGGAACATCATCCTGTGCAACAAAAGGCTGTGGGTTCGATTTTCAGTCAGGGCACACCCCTACACTGCAAGTCTGACCCCTGGTCAGAGTGTGTATGGGAAGCAAGGGAACGATGTTTCACTCCTATCAGTGTTTCTCTGTGTCTCCCTTCCTCTCTAAAATCAATAAACACATCCTCGGGTGAGGATAAGAAAAAAAAGTATGACGGGGTAAGAGCCAGCCAGACCAGCAATTACCTGTCTTTTAGATATATGCTAAATTTCTTTCTTCTGGAGTGGGATCCCAGGTAAGAAGAGATAAGCAACACAAAAATCTCTTAATCCTGGTGGCCACAGGGAGAGCTGAGAATTCAAAGGCACTTCCTGAGTTATAGCTCTAAGGTAAAGCCAGAAAAGCAGAATCAGAAACACTGTCAGTTGTGGGGTCTGGTGCCAAAGATGGGATTGCCTAGATCTAGGAAGCCATGAGGAAAGAGCACCCCACAGACATATCCTCATTGTGCAGCATTTACTGGGACTAGTAAATTGGAGGTTCAGAGCCTTGTTCCTCTTGGTATTCCCAGCATCTAGGAAATTACGGGCACCATAAAAAGTGCTTAATCAACATCTGTAGAAAGAATGAATGAATGAATGCAAGTAATCTAGTTCACTCCCTGGTACATAGTATTCACGCTATAAATGTTAAGGTATTGGGAAAAGTTCTGCAGTGAAAAGGTGCCAGGGAATCCTTGGTTTGGAAACTGTAAGGTCCTCAACATACTGCCTGGCACCAAGGAATCACTCAACAAGTGGTCACTGTGCTAATTATTAGTGCAGAAGTCAGGTTTTGTACAAGGACAGGGGAAGACCTTGATAGTAACAAGAGCTGTGTTGATCTCATTTAATCCTTAAGCCCAGCTGATGAGATAGGTTTTAATTAGACTAATTTTACAGATGAGAAAACTTAAAGAAGAAATGTGATTTATCTAAAGTTAGCCAGCTCAGAAATGGCAAGCTGGTGTTGAACTTGAACTTAGCTGTTACCAATGTCCAGGCTCCAGCAACAAAGATTTGGAGCCAGGAAGCAGGATTCTCAAGATGGGAGTTTAAGAAAAAGAGTTCTAGGGTCGAAATTCACTGCTGATTTCTATCCATTCACAGAAATATTGAGGCCTTCTTCTCCTTTTCATACCCACTACTTGTGTTCTTGCCAAGATTTTCATCCATTCTACTGAGTTCAACTCCAGGTCACCCATTCAACCATGTCTGCTCTGGTTTGGCTCAAGGAAGTGGGGGTTGAAATGGGGCCAAGGAGAGCTTTTTGATTGTTGGTTTGTTTTTGGTTTTAAGAAGAGAGATTCTAGAGCAATTCTGTAAACTAAATATTCCAAAAGAACAGAATTTGACAATGCAAAAAAGAGAATATGTACAATGTAAGTTCTCAGGGCCCTCAGCACAGGTTGGGCAAAGGTTCGCCTCGGATAGGCACTCAGACTTTTCTTCAGAACAAAGGAAGATGGAGAATGTGCTTTGTACAGAAGCAGGAAAATTAGTGAAGGGTAGGATGCTTAAAACCAAGAGTTAAGTTTTGTAGCAATTGATGATGGCATGGTATATACAGGGCAGTGCTTTTTGAATTGCAAATTATAACCCTTTAGAAGATCATTAAATCATTTAGAAGTTTGCAACCAGCTTTACTTTTTTTATAATTAAAAAAAAAATTCTTACCCAAGGACATTCATTCATTGGTTTTTAGAGAGAGAGAAACATCAATGGGAGAAACATAAATTTGTTGCCTCCCATACGTGCCTGGACTGGGAACCAAACCCACAACCTAGGTATGTGCCCTGCTTGAGAATCAAACCTGCAACCCTTTGGTTATAGAATGATGCTCCAACCAACTGAGCCACACAGACTAGGGCACTGGCACCAGGTTTATTTTTTTTTTAATGGAGAAGGATAGAATTGAAAATTTAAATTAATTGCACATAGCAAGGGTAAATACTATGAAAACTATTGTGAAACTTGTGTTTGAGTTATATATACAGCTATGTGTGTACTGGTCACACTGTGACGTTTATTTTTTATTGAGGGTACAGTAAAAAAAAAAAATATTTAAAAACCCTAGTCTAGGATGTGACCATGGAAAAATATTCCTAGATTCCTAGAACTTTCTCTTCCGGAGTTTTCCATGATGCTTGTAAATTGGTCTTGCTTTGTGACAGATAGCAGACACCCCAAGGGGCATAAGCCTGATCGACTACACCAGAGCTTCCTAAGCAGTGGCTACAGGTTGTGGGTTCCCTATGTGCCCCAAATTAATTTCCTAGTCTTCAAGGCTACTCTTTCTTCCTGGCTTCTGCTCCCCTTACTGCCCCAACATGACTGCCCTGAGATCCCAGGGGCTGCATTCCTCCTCATTCATGGTTAGCAAGGAAGAGAGTCTATGTGCCAGCCTTTTCAGCAAAAATCCTGAGAGTCCCATCTGATTGGACTGGCTGAGTTCATATGACCACCCTGAACCAATCATTCTGGTCAGTGGGATTGACTGACTCAGCCCTGCTATATCCAGGTGCAGTCTGCTTCCTGGAAACCCATGGATCCTGGAAAGGAACTGAGGGGTTTTTGGAAAGTGGGAAATGGAGAAATGAGGTAATCACCTAATGTCCGATACATATGGCCTCTAAAGTGCCAAAACTAGTTGAAAGGTTTTTTTTCATCTTCACTTGAGGATATATCCATTGATTTCAGAGAGAAAGAAAGGGAGAAAGCGGGGTGGGCAGGGACCGATTGGGGACGAACCTGCAATCCTCAACCTGCTGGTGAACTTCCTGGCCCAGGCCAATTGAAAGTTTTGGTTTTGTTTTTTAAAGATTTTATTTATTTATTTTTCGAGAGAGGGGAAGGGAAGGACAAAGAGAGGGAGAGAAACATCAATGTGTGGTTACCTTTTGCACACCCCCCACTGGGGACCTGGCCCACAACCCAGGCATGTGCCCTGACTGGGAACTGAACCAGCAACCCTTTGCCTTGCAGGCTGGCACTTAATCCACTGAGCCACACCAGCCAGGGCTGAAAGTTTTTCAGAAAGATTTTTTTTTGAAAAGATTTTTTTGAAAACGACTTCAAAAAATCTTTTTTTGAAAAGATTTAATATACTGTACTTTGCTGTGTATAATGTGCACTTTTTAGCCCCAATTTTTGAGGGGAAAAACAAGGGTGCACATTATACATGGATACAATGATCACATACCGTGGGTACAATAACCGCATGTGTAACATGCATCACACGTGGGTGCGCACTACACATGCCCAAATTTGGGTATTTATTTTCAGAGAGAGGAGAAGGGAGGGAGAAAGAGAAGGAGAGAAGTGTTGATGTGTGAGAGAAACATAGATCCCCCTAGTTGTCTCTCACAGGCCCCCAACTGGGGACCCTGCCCACAACCCAGTCGTATGCCCTGACTGGTAATTGATCCTGTGACCTTGTGGTTCACATGCCATTTCTCAACCCACTGAGCCACACCAACCAGGGCTAGTTGAAAGTTTTAATAGCATTCGTTCTGGTCATTTGCCTGTTCTAACCTTTCCATGTTCTGCTTTGTACTGAAGAATTCTGGATCTGGAAAACTACATTTCCCAGACTCCTCTTGCCAGCTGGCCTCCTGTCAGATTCAGCTACTGGGCAGTACAGGTGGGAAACTGTATGGCTGGAGATGGGATGGTGAGAGGAGAGGCAAAGCCAGTGTTCTCTCTTCATTCACCTGACACTCTGGCAGCAGCTGGTAGTTATGGGCTCAGAGACCTTCAGTGTTTCTGGCAGTGGTGGGCTACTGCCACAGGCTCCAGCAGTGTCAGGGGTCTGGGGGGCAGCAGTGGGTAATTGTAGGCTCCAGTGACCTCTGTGGTTTCCGCCAGCAGCATCATTTCAAAAATAGCACTCCAGTAGTGTCAGCAGCAAATGCACTTCTGAGTCTAGTAACACCCTTCCATTTGATCAGCCAGGCCTAAGGGTGGTAGAAGCTTCCTATAGCTACTGAGCTCTAGGTTGTCTGCATTATCATTTTGCTCCTTCAAGCCGACATGTTTCTAACCAGTTCTCCGAAATAAATTCCCTGTTTGAAATTCCAGGCACACTTTCTGTTTTCTTGTCTTCACCTTGACTGACACAATGTTACCCTGACCATGGGAGAGGCTGACTGCCAAGTGACTAATTTTCCAGTGGTGCTGGGTGATGCCACAAGAGAGACATACTAAGCTTTCCTCTGGGACATTGGGAAAGGAGCAGGGGTGGCCCCTGAGAAAGCACAGATAAAGCCTCCTACTCCTTTTCCTTCCTTGCCTACCCCTAACTATTAGGACTATGTGATAGAGATCTTACTGCTTGCCTCCCAAGATAACTTGACCCCATGTTGTGACTGGGAGGGATAGGCTCCAGAATGACTGGGCAGTAATGAAGCAATGAGTGCAATAGGCAAGGGGGTTTAAAACAGAGGAGTCAGGAAAGGTTGTCCAGTTTAGGAAGGGAGGAGGGACAGGGACTATTACTTCTGCTTCCTCTTTTTTAGAGGTGCTGATGGAAGGAATGACTGATGATTCTCCCCCTTTCCTGCCTGACCTCCCCCAACCACTCTTTGATGGAAACTAGAAAACTGACCCTTCCAATGGCATTTATTCTTGCCAGTTCCTGAAGAACTATCACCAAATCCTTACATCTAACTTGGCTTACTTCTGTGGGCTCTTGGTACTACCCAAGCCATTAAGGGGTAGCCACATCTCTCTAGGGACTGAAGGGGTAAGATTGTGAATGACTTCTGGAGCCCTGAAAGGGACAGTAGTGCCAGAATACCATTTCAATGAGAGACACCTTGCCGTGGCCAGTAGTGTTTTGCAAGGTGATCTTAGGCAAATCCTGCTTAAGTGATCCACAATTAGAACCATCTACATCCAACTCAGTCATTAACTTGCTCTGTGATTTTGGGCAAGTCACTTCATCAAGCTCAGTCTCAATATTTCCATCTGTTTTTTAAAAAGCAGAGAGATCTCTTCTCTAACTTCTTTGAAAATAAATTGTTTTAAGGGGGCGAATGGGATAGAAGAAATGATAGGTATTATCCTCTATCCCTCCTTCTTGCCTGTTCTCCCTGGTCTCTGTATGAAATAAGATAACACACATTAAAATGCTCTGAAAAGTACAAAGCACTCACTATACAAAAGCATGAGTGTATTATTATCAACATAGTTTTTAGCTTAGAAGGATGAAGGCAGGGCACAGGCCCAGAGCCAAACAGCTGGAAGGCAGGAGAGCTTAACACCAAAGAAGGAAACTTTCTTTGTTCAAGTTCTTCCCGGAGGGGCACTTTCTTTGGAGCAGACCTGGCACTGGTATCCTCTGAAATGCTGAAGTGGGTCCAGGAAAGTGTTAAGAAGGTAGGTAGGCATTCAGCAGCCAAAAGACCCTGGACCAACACCAGCCCTGGCTCCTCAGTTCCTGTGTGCTCCATCAAAGGATGCAATGGAAGGCGGATTGTAGCAGCAGGGCTCAGGTTCAAAGCCAGGTGTGTGTCCGATCCTCCCATAGGCTCTTTAACCAGCTACCAAACTATTTTGGGAGCCAGGATGTCATGACACTCTGTAACTAATACTGAATTTAGTTGCCAACAACCTGAAAATCATTTTCTCTATGTGGTGTTCAAAGAGAACATTGATCTGGAGAAGACCTCAGAGATGGCCTAGTCAAACTGAGGCCCAGAGAGGGGCAGAGACTCACCAAGATAACAAGTAGAATTAGTCTCAGTGAGCTGCAAGGAACAGAAACCTACTCAATCCAGCTCAAATATAAAAGAGTTTCTTGCAAGGGCTGAAACTGAAATGCCAGCTGGAACGAGGCAGGTCTAGGATTCACGTCAACCTCCCTCTCTTCCACCATCCCCATCTGCATGGGGTGGCTCCTTTCCCCTCTGCCCACCAAGGCTTCTGTTTACTCTTGGTCTCTGCCCTCTCTTATCTTGGTTTGCACATGGTTTCACTGGCTAAGGTTCACTTGTTTCTGACCTCCCTGTTTTAATTCCCTTGGCCATCTCATGATTTCTTTCTGTTCCTCCCTTCAAGACAGCTTCTGATTGGCCTGTCTCAGACGGTTGTGCAGGGCCATTAGTTAAAGGTCACCAGCTTTATATGTGAAATGGTAACCCTTGGCTCTCGTGCTGGCCCTGTCCTTCTGCTCAAGTCAAGAGACTGGAGGGGCCACGTGGCCCCAGGCATGGCCCCAACTGAGCTTGGGGTCTGGGCAGCTTTTCCTCAAAGTGGATGTGAGGTGGGCAGGCACTGTGCCATCACTGGGGCCATGTCACTGGAGTCCAAGACTCCAGGTTTCCTGCCCAGAACTTTTCCTATGGAATTTATTACTTCTTTATTTATGCAGCAAACATGTCTTAAAGCCCATTAAATGTCATCAGTAAAGATCTTCTTCCTCCTCTTCCTCCTCCTCCCTGCCCAGAGGAACTTACAGTATAGGAAAGATAAAGGCAAGAAGTAATTAGAATATCTGAGTGCTTTAGAAGAGGTATAAACAAAGGAATAACAAGTACCATTCATTGAGTGCCCTGCACCAATCGCTGCTGATCACTTTACATACATTCCCTCATTTAATCTTTATGGCTCCCTGAGAAGTCAGCACCACATTGTTCACACATGGAGACAGGCTCAGAGAGCAGTGCACCAATGATGAAAAGCACAGCAGGACTCTGGTGCCAAGGCCGGGCCCCCTTAACCACTGTGCTCTGCAGCCTTTATCATGCTGTTAGAGCAGCAAGGCCCATCTCAGCCTAGGCAGGAGGCAGGGACAACTGGGAGGAGCAGTAGGCTTCCAGGAAGAAGTGATAACTGAGCCTAACCTTGGAGCAGTGCCAGCTTTTACCAGGCAAATGCTGGTAGGGACTGAACAGCAATATGTGAGCACAGAGGATCACCTTGAAAGTCTGGACTGGGGACGTGAGCAGGGAGAAGGGCCTGGAGCACGTTGCATGCCCAAGAGTGAGAGCTCTCTAAATTTGTGCCCTAGGTGCCTCATTTGCTCCACCCTTATCCAAGCCCTGGCACAGAGTGTGGAGTTGAGGTCACGAGGAGCAAAGCAGACAAGGATCTAGGAGAAGACATCATCAGTTCTTAAGTTGAAGAGCTTAAGAACTTCAACTACTATTGTTTGGTCCTTTGTACCTGAAGTGGAATGGAGGTGGAAGGGTGGAGTCCAGAGTGAAAAATTCAAGAGGGACAAAGATCTTTAAAATAACCACGTGAAGAGCAACCACTCTGACAACCTCCCAGGCCCAGGTTCCTCATACCGCTTGCTTCTGCCTGCCTTTCAGGTCTTGTCTTGGACGTTGCTTCCTCTAGGAAGCATCCCTGGGTCTGGGCACTTGGCTTACTATAGTCACGTGCTGCATAAGGAAGACTTTGGTCAACAACCTAGTGGTTCAGGAGGAGTATTTTTCCCTGATGGGATCACTACCTATAGCACTGGGCAGCAGACCCTCTCACTCACAGCACCTCACTCACCAGTGCACAGGTGACATCCCAGTCATGGTCTGTTTCAGCAGAGGAGCCCGTCCCCTCGGCGCTACAGCCCTCCCAGATCTACCTTGATTGACGGTCTTCGGAATACGTCGCTGTGAGTTCTCTGTTGAAGGTAGCAGATCCTGTGCAAGGACACAGGTCCCCAGGGACTTCCTTAACAAGTGCTAGGAGTCACTCCACGCTAGTAAAGGGTTTCTGTGGTAGTGTGGAGGCAGCCTGTCCCTCCCTGTACTTTGGAAATGTTTTCAGGTTGTAATGATGTAAAGTAGTGATTTTCAACCCCTTTCATCTTGTGGCACACATAAACTAATTACTGAAGTTCTGCAGCACACCAAAAAATATATTTTTGCCAAACTGACAAAAATAGTTATAATTTTGATTGATTTGCATCATCATCATCATCATCATCATCATCATTGTAACTACCTACCCTTTTTACTCCAAAGTGACTTTTAAAAAATATCAGGTGACTATACTTGTACATAAATAAGATTTGATACCAAGAACTAACCAATCAGATACAACCTTATTATGCAGCATGACCAAAAAGATGCAACCCTATTTATTATATGACCCCTTGGTTTATGGTTCAGGACAGGGCAGTCACACCAGATGGCCATTGTGTTGGCTGTTGCCATTTTTTTATTTGACACTCTAAGGGAAAAGAGGTCAGTGCCCCTGAATAGTCAGGTATTGTATGTTTTAAAAATTCAGGTGGCCCATTGGTTGCAAATCACTGACATAAAGCATAGATAAGTTTTATTTCCTCTATCTTTTCAAAGCCAGAGAGAACCCTTCATGCAAAATAAGGTCAAGAAGCCCAAAACAAATGTCCAAAGTCAAAACATTGAGTCCTCAGTTCTATACCCTCTTTACATAAAACACCATCTAGCTCAAATACAAAGAAGTGGCTTTTTCCCCCCATAAATACTACAAATTTCCTTAATTGGTCCACTGCTCCAACATGCAATAACAAACACTACATCGCCATGACAATCCCCTGTGTTCCTGAATTGTCGAATCTGGATTTCGTATCCCTGCTGATCCTCGGGCCACCTTTCACTCCCTCACAGTCAATAAGATGATGTACGCCTTACCCAGCCTGGTCCTCCTCCTGATAATTGCAATCAGTCCAAGCCAATCACTGTTCAGGGAGCAGCAGCATTGACAGCTTCTTTGATGTTCTATTTGTGACCCTGTCGGAAGGAAGCAGGAGGAGGCTTCCTGCTTTTGGACAGTGTTTGTGAAGGCTACAGTGGTGTCCAGTGACGTCCTAGGCCTGCACATTCACCCACCACTGACTCACTGACTCACCCAGAGCGACTTCCAGTCTTGAAAGCTCCATTCACGGTAAATGCCCTATACAGGTGTGCCATCTTTTATGTGCCATTCCTGTGCCTTCTCTATGTTCAACTATGTTTAGGCACACAGATATGTATCATTGTGTTACAGTTGCCTACAGTATTCAGTGCAGTAACGTGCTGTACAGGTTTGTCGCCTAGGAGCAGTAGGCTGTACCATACAGTCTAGGTGTATGGTAGGCTATACCATTTAGGTTTGTGTAAGTGTACTCTATGATGTTCCTATAATGACAAAATCACCTAATGACCCATTTTTCAGAATGTATCTCCATCACTGAGTGGCACATGACTGTATTTTATAATTGCCCTTTGCCTTGTCTGTCTCCCCACCAGGCTGTGAATACCCTCACTACAAGGGCTGGGTCTTGTTCACCCTTTTATTCACAAAAGACCATGTGGCTTAGAGTAGCTGCTCAGTGAAAGTCAGATGAAAGAATGAAAAATAATCTCTAATGAGTCTCTGCCAAGTTTTTTAGGCCACATGGATTTTTTTTTTTTTTTGTCTCTCTGTCTCTGGGGTCCTACCAACTTCAACACTTGGACACCTACACATTTTGGAGCCAGAAGAAACCTTAAAAAATCATTGAGCTATCTCCTTCCCTTATCATTTCACAGATCAGATGATTGAGGTCCAATGTTCATGTATTTGCCAACAATCTCAACTTAATCTCTGCAGCCATAATTTTTCCTCTGAACTCGAGACCTAATCAGCTGCTTCTGCAGGCCCTCACCCAGGAGGTCCCACAGTTCCTGTGTCTGAACGTGTCCAAGACTGGACTCAGCATCTCCCTCAGACCTGGTCCTCCCCCAGGCTTCCCTGACCCGGTGAAGAGCATTACCACCCACCCTGCTGCTGGGGCCAAAACGTCGGGAGTCCCCTCACCGCCTCCTATAGCCTCCCGCCACCAATCAGACACCAATGCCGATTTCGTCCTCTCTGCCTCCTTAGTGCCCCACAGCTCTTAATGGACCCTGTAAGAGTCTCCTCATTAGTTCCCCTGAATCTAGTCTTTCCTTGTTCCTATCCCTGCTCCTCCCTGCAGCCAAAGCAAACTTTAAAAAATCCTACTTTGTCTTTTAACTCCTTTGCTGATAGGCCTTCAGTGGTTCTCTACTTTTAAAAAATAAATAATAATAATAATTGTTGTTATTATAGAACACTTATGGAAAATTTTATTATGTCCCACCTGTTCTAAGGACTTTATACCTATTAACTCATTTAATCCTCAGAACTATAAATATCCCCATTATACAGGTGAGGAAACACTCAGAAAAGCACCTTCAGGGCTTTTGCATAAGCTCTTACCCAATCCTCAACTCTTCGATCTGGTTGACTGCTATCCAGACTTCAGATGGGATACCTTGAGGAGCATTCTGCAACCTCCCTTAATGGGCCAGGCCCTGCTATAGCAAGAATCCTGGTTTGTAATTGCACATCATTTGGGGAGGGGTAATTTGATATTTGTTACTCCAATAGGCTTTAAATTCTATGCTTTGCTCATCAGTACTCAACATGTGACAAACGCTTGCTCAGTATTTGTTGAATGGATCTATGAAAAGGGTTTTTAATAGGAGAGGAGTCGTGATCAAATCTACTTTAGAAGGATTTCTCTTGTGTAAAAGTTCAGAAATGGGGAAAGGGAGGCCGTCTGAATGGAGAGCAGTAAATGAACCTGGGGAATATGTAGGTGGTAGACTGGGCAGACCCTGATAATCAACAGAATAGAGGCAAGGACAAGGGAGGACTCCATGGAGACTCCCAGGTTTCGGGCTTAGGCAACTGGTACCTTGAACCCAAATGGGGAGCACCTGGAGGGAAAGGAGCAGGTTGGGTTGGCAGCAAAGGTGGCCGCTAGACCAAGTGAGCTGAAACATAGAAAAAGCTCTCAGAATCTTTATGCTCATAACCCTCTGTGCCCAAATTCTCACTTGGTCCCGGTGTACTTGTCCAGCCTCATTTCAAACTTACCGCAGCCATAAGGCACGTAGACCACCGCTCTGGCCCAACAACCCCGTTTCCTCCTTCAGGGCTTGTAAGTGCAGCACGCTCCTTCACCCCTCCCTCATGCCCCACTTGACGCAGCTTCAAGCACGCCTCTGGGATTCCTCCCCACTGCCCCCACCCCTTCCTGGGGTTAACAGGTCATCTGCGGTCTCCAGGATTCACTGCATCACAATTGTTTCTCTCTACCTGTGTCCCCTAATGGCTTCGGAATCCCCTGCACCTGGGACAAGGCCTGGATCAAGATTAACCTCAAAAATTTTTTCTTGAATTCCCCCAAGGGCTTGGTTTTCTTACATTAAGAATGGGACCAGGGGAGGGCTGGGAGAGGTGGGCAGGGATGGGAGTAAAAGATAGAAAATTGTACTTCAACAATTAAAATAAAATTTAAAAAAAAAATGGGACCAGGAGTCAGACATGAATCCTGAGGCCACCACTTAGAGACTGGACAAGTCACTTTTTTCAAATCCTGTTTCCTTATCAAACGGACGTGATAATACAGTGGACCCGCCTAGGAGAGCCGTTTTGAGTATCAAATGAAATACTCTACCTTAAGGGTTTAACACAATGCCTAGAACACTTTTCGCTCCTTCAAAACTTCGGATGTTTTTTATTTTAAGAAAAAAATTGCTGCCTTCTCGGGGCGGGGAGTGGGGAGTGGCGGGGGGGTGGGGGAGCTGCATGAGCTGAAACCGAGGACTGCAGTTCCCAGGATGGCCACACGAGAGAAGTGGCGAGCAGCCTCGGGGCGGACTCTGGCTCTGCCCCGCGAAGGCACCTGCTGCGGAGCCAGATGGCCTAGCGGGGATTTCCGGGACTTCCTTGCCCCTGAACAGGTGGGCGCTGGCCGGGGTGCCCGGGGAGAAGCCGCAGAGATGCACTCAGCCTCGGTTCCCACAATCGTCCCTCCAGCTTGACCCCTTCTTGGTCTGGGAGGACTGGTGGGCCTGAGGGGACAAGAGTGGACGTCAGTTGGGGTTTATCCCCTCTGGGCTTGTCATGTGTCTTTCAAACCTGAGTGTGATCACTTCTTCTCTCTGGACGTTTTTAGAGTCATATTTATTGATGTTCTCCCTTTGGCTTCTAGATTTCATTATGCTTAGAAGAAAGTCTTTTATTTCCAAGATTATTAAAACATTGAGTATGTTTTCTTCTGGTACATTATGGTGTTATTTAAGTATACATTCCACGGGGGATTTATTTCCCTGTAGGAAAAGGACACAGCTTTCTTTTATTTCCCCCAAATGACTTGCCAGTTATTTCGTCCATTTGTCGGAAGGCCTCTATTTCTGCATCCCACACTCTGACCTGAAGTGCTGTCTTCACCACGCACTGCACTGCTTTGTGCGGCTGGCCATTCCTGTTCTCCGCTGTGTCCCACTGATTCCCCTCGGCCTGCTTCAGTGTCACGCTGCTTTCAATATGTTGACTTTATAATATACCTTAATATCAGGTAAGGTGAATCCTTCCTTGTCCATTACTCTTTTTTTAAGATTTTTAAATTCCTGAATGTTTATTCTTCTATATGCACTTAAGAATCAACCTCTACCACTACCCATCCCCCAACGCTTCTGGAAGCCAACATGGAGCTTTGGAGCCCTTGAAATTAAATGGGAAGTGTCCATGTGCACATTTCTCCAGAGAGAACGTCCAAGTTTTCATCAGGTGTGCAGAGGGACCATGATTCCAAAGGCAGCCCCTGGGTTACATGTGTCTGTGATAGGATGCCTGGGAGAAGCACAGCAGAGTCTTGGTTCTTCCCTTCTCTCCTGTCTTCACAGGCTCTGCTCTCCGGCTCCCCACACCCTTTACCTCCACCATTGTCCCAGCTATTCCCTGGCCCCGCTCCCCCACTAATCTAATCCTCCTTGCTGCTCCAGAGCAATCATTCTACAACACAGGCCTATTTCTAGGCCTGATGTGGATTACATGACAACAAAAGTTTGGTTAATACGTGAATAGAGGTGTGAGTCCCAGCACCACCACTGGCCAGCTGTGGGACCCAGCCTCGGGCTCTCCACGTTGTTGGGTATCAGTTTTCCTTTCTCACAGACCAGGTGAGGAGGGGTGAGGTAGTGAGGAGTATGTAGAAGATAGAGCTAGCTATCTCAGGAGGGTTGTTTAATCCCAATCATTTCCCTTTCCCCACACCTTTCCACTCCCCATTCACATTTTAATCCATGCCTTCAGCAGGGAATACTACTTGTCTTGCCTGCCTCCAGCAAACAATCAGGAAGGCAAGTACTAATAATATCATCTCCTCTGTAAATGAGTGGAATTAAGAACACTGGAGCCCAGAAGTGGAATTGACCAGCTGAGCAAGGTTAAAAATGGCAAGCTGGGCCCCAGACTGATGTGGCTCAGTGGATTGAGTGCCGGCCTGTGAACCAAAAGGCCCCCAGTTCGATTACCACTCAGGGCACATGCCTGGGTTGTGGGCCAGGTCCCCAGTAGGGGGTGTGCTAGAGGCAACCGCACATTGATGTTTCTCTCCCTCCCTTGCCCTCTCTATAAAAATAAATAAAATGGTAAGATGGGAGCACCCTAGAAGACACTTTATACAGCATCCTCAAGTTCCTGGCTGCCAGGAAACCCAGGACTCAGGGAGCCCACTTGGAAGTTCATCTCAGAAAATACCAGGTCCTAGAGCAGGGCTTCTCAGCCTTGACATTATTGACGCTTTGGCCTGATAAGTTTTTGGCATGGGGCTGTTGAGTGCGTTGCAGGATGTTTAGCAGCATGCCTCATCTCTTCTCACTAGATGCTAGTAGCAACCCCCAGCTGTGAAAACCAAAGATGTCTCTAGACATTGCCAAATCTTCCCAGAAGTGGAGGTGGGGGCAAAATCACCTCAAGTTGAAAAACACTGCTCTAGGGGAAGAAGAGAGGGTAGGGGAGGGAGGTTAACTTGGGTCTCAAAGCAGGAAACCCTACAACTTTACCCTTTGTCTGGAAGCGTCACCAGAAAGCCTCTTTCCTCATAGCAGGCACTTGGGCAAATCTTTTCCTTTCTGGGCTTCAGTTTTTCCATCTATATATTGGATTTGATGTTTGTAAGTCATTTGCCCCTTCATCATCTGACATTCCTCGATCTGGTCCAGGGTGAAACAGGGGTACGGTGGTGCCATTGAGGCGCCCCAAAGGAAGGCTAAGAAAGAACAAATAGAGGTTGGGGAGCGGAGTTAAGGTACGAGACAGGAAGGTCCTAGGAATGTGGAGAAGTTTGAGGCATCTTCTAGACCCCACCCCCTTCGAGGCCTTATCAGTGTAGGCCGCCCCCAATCTGGCAAACCCACGCCCTCCGGATTCCACCAGGCCCCGCCCACAATAAAAGACCCAGCCCCCTGGTCCCGCCCACCTCACGGCCCCTCGGCCTCCTGCCCCGCCCCCAGCAGGCCCCGCCTCCCTCTTCACCTCCCGCCAGCCGGGGCTTGTGCTTTGCACCCCGCGGCGGCTGAGAATCGTGGCGGCTGCAGAGCCGGCAGCGCAGGCGGGCGGAGCGGAGCTGCCCGGCCCGGTGACGGGCGATGCCCCCGTGAGCTTTTTTCGCTACCCCTCCCCGCCCCGCGCCCCTATCTCATCGGAGTCCACCGCCCGCCTGGGACCGGGCCGCGCCTACCACCGGGTCCGCGGGGCGGGGTCCGGGGGCAGCACCTGCCCCGCCTTGCAGAGCCGCCTCAGCCAACGGAGACCCCTCCCTATCTGGACCCTGGCCCCACCCCAGGTAAGTCGGTAGGCCCTGTTCGCCTAGGAGCGGACGTAGGAAGAGAGCTGCGGAGGTCTGAAGGACCACCCGGAGCGGGGAGGGGAGCTCCGGCCAGCAGGCGCCACGTAGGGATCTGAGCATGCAGGGTCTGGGAGGCGGGAGCTGGGGCATGAGGGAAGATGAGCACAGTGTGTGTGATGGGTCTGGGGTGGGGGCTAAGGTATACGAAGGGAACGTGGGATGTTTGGGGGAGCCTGGAAAATAGGGTAGAGGGCTCCAGAGTCTTGAGTGTTTTGCTGAAGCTCAGAGCATCTGGGGTCCTGGTCTTCAAAGGCATTGCCTCACATGGCATTTTTGGAAAGTGCTTAAAATTCCTCCTGGAAAGAGAGCTGGAAGGCAGCCTGCCTTCCTCTCTCCTGCCTGTGCCCTGGTTGACAAGCGGCCACTCTTTCCTCCCAATGAGACACCATTGTGGTGCCTAGAAGAACCCCCCACTCTGTGAAAGAAAAGGGGTGATGCTCACTCCAGCCCTAGGGTGGAAAGAGGGGGGCTTCTGGGAAGCTGGGAGAGGCAGTTGGTCAACCCATGGTGGGGAGTCCAGCATTTGGGGAAGCTTGGCAAGACCCTTGGTGAGCTACCTGGGCACCCTCTCATTCAGGGGAGGTGTCTGCACTGGCTGGCCTCCAGGCTGCCTAACTCATGCCCAGATCACTTTCTCTGGACAGCCCAGCCTTGAGGAGTGGGTTTCTTCCCAGTACGCTGGGCCCGGAAACCCCACGAGGGCTCATGGCTCCTGTGGTTCTGGATGAGGTGGGCAGTGCCATACCCAAGGCCAGAGAACAAGGGGTGCTGGCTGGCACTGCCACCTGGGGGCTGTTCGGATGTGGTCCTATGGGGCTGGGGAGCTAGGTGAATGTCAGCATCCAACCCCTGCTCCTGCGGTGTTGTCTGGGTGTGGCAAGAAAGGCTGCTCTCCCTTTGGTCCTGTCCTCTGCCCATGATGACTTCTTAAGTCTAGAGTTTTTGGGTTTGGGGCCTGAAGTGGTGGGGAGAGGGCCTTTCTAGGCTAGGCCTGGTCACTGAGGGGTTAACTAGCCAGCCCCACAGTTGCTGCCAGCCACCTCCAATTAGTCTATAAACAGACAGCTGCCAACTGTCTCTGGGGGTATGTGAGCAGCCTAATGGGGCAGGGGTTAGGGAAGGTGGTCTGTGAAACCTGTGTTTAAGCCAAGCACCACGCCTTTCAGAGCCCATTTAGGAACCATAGACCCCTTCCCTGCCCTCTGTGCCAGGCTGCTTGGCTTAGGGATCTCCAGCCCTAGGGTTTGAACCCTGCCTGACCCTGTGCAGGATATAAAGCCCAGAGTTGGGCAAACTTGGCTTCAAACCCAGGCTGTGCCTCTTTCTGGCTCTGCACTATTAAGGAAATCACTTCCTTTCTCTGAGCCTCCTTCAGTAAAATAAACCCACCTTCTAGGTCTGCTGGGAGGAGTAAATAAAATGGTGGAGTTGAGCCGCTTAGCACAGTCCCTGGAACCCAGGGGAGCTCAGTAAGATAACTGCTGAACTCAGGAGCAACTCTTGTGCCAAGGACTTGATGGGACAGGCAGGCAAGAGTCAGGTGCTGAGGACCCAGCAGGGACCAAGGTCCCTCCCTCAGGGCATGTGTTCTCCTGAGCCAAGCACTCTCTCTGTCTTATTATCTTTCCCTCCCTTCTTGCTCACAGACACTTCTGGCCTCTGGACATTAATTGGATTTTACTCTGCAGAACTCAGGGCTGAGCTATTCCGTTCTGGGCTCCCCCTACCCCTAACCAGGTACCAAGCTCTATGGGGTCTGTCAGGGGTTGAGGTGACGTCTGCAGCTGCAATAGCATCTGGCCCTTTAAGAAGGGAAGAAAACAATTATCTGGCCTGGGCATTGCATCAGCTGGAGCCTGGAGGGTCCCTGGGGAGCCTTGGTGGGGGGGGCAGGCTGGTGGTTGATTTCATTAGTGCCATGCGAGAACTCTCACCCTAGGCTGCCCCACTCCCCAGCCACATGCAGCCTTCTCCCCCAGGCAGCAGTAGCAGCTCCAACTACATTGCCTTCCCACACCCCAGGAGCACCACCTCAGAGGACTCTATCTGTGCACCCCCAGCCTATGTCATGGGCCCAGGCAGACGGGGGTACAGGGAACTGCCTCTCACACTGGCCTTTTGTTGACTGGGGGTGCATGGTGTGCCTCCTGTACCTGCACTTTGCTGACAGTGGGGGTGTTTCTCCCGTTAGTGTTTGGCTGACCTGGGGGGTATTTCTCCCACACTGGCATTTTGTTGACCCAGGGGAGGAGTGACTCCTATGCTGGCCTCTAGACTGGTGTTTTGCTGACCCAACAGAAGAGCTGTACTGCCTGGGGCGTGTGTGAACTGAGGGCATGGGTGGGAAATAGTTGCTCTCTGGTGGAGGTGAGCTGGCTGGAAAGTGAGTCACAGGGGCAGAGAGGACACTGAGTATATAGGCAGCAGACAGACCTGGGTTCAAATGCCGGGTCCTCCACTTCCAGGCTCTTTTACCACTCCAGGCAGGTGGTCTCAGACACCCCTGGAAAATAGGAATAATTTACACTAAGCCTGTCCCACCTCCATCTGGAAGGTTCTTGAGGGATTAAACGTACTAACTGGATGTACAGCACTCAGGCCAGTGCTGCATGATGATTCTCTTCCCTCTGCAAATTTGAGCTCCTCACACCTTAGGCTCAAGATACCTGGACAAGAAAAGGATGGTTGGGGAGGAGTAGAGAGAAGGGCAGAGAGTGCAGGGCCCCCTGCCTCTGTTGCAGGGGGATTCATTCAGACACCTGACGTACCAAGTGCTGTGAGCCAGGAGCCCCTGCCTCCAGGGGCCTACATTCTAGCCAGGAGAGGGCCCAGAGCAGGTGATGTGTGTTGAAAGGAGGGATTCAGGAAACCTAGGGTGACAAGGAGTTGAGGAAGCAAAGAAGAGATGAGGAACGGGGACAGTGTGTGCTACAGCCTTGGTGACAGTGGGAACAGGGCTGGTGTGGTAGGGGAGAACAGCGGTGGAGAGAGGGCAGAGAGTGGGCAGGCGTTGGAACAAACACACCAGAACTC
This sequence comes from Trachops cirrhosus, assembly GCA_028533065.1. Lineage (NCBI taxonomy): Eukaryota > Metazoa > Chordata > Mammalia > Chiroptera > Phyllostomidae > Trachops > Trachops cirrhosus. Next base: position 24,519,116 of record CM052542.1, on the reverse strand, counting down.
CCTGGTCTAGCAGGATACTAAAGACTCGGGAATTATCCTGTGGCCCAGGGAAGCCCCTAAATAGTTTTGATCAGAGGAGGCAGGGTCTGATTTCCAAAGAGTGTGGGCTGGGGTCTATGGCCCTCAGGCAAAACCTTCTCAAGAGTGACCTTTTGCCCTCTCCTACCCCTTTCCCTGTGCAGCAGCCCTGGTGCCCAGGGAGCTGGTTGTTTATGTTGCTCCTCCCCAGAGGGGGCCAGTCTCAATCCCTCCAGCTCCCTCTCTCTGGGCCTTGTTGACGGAGTTCATCCCTTGGGGTCAAGTTCTCCTGACCTCCCTGAGGAGCCAGAGGGCACTAGGTGTGGCTTTCCAAACTGGCCCATGTTCACATTCCAGCTGGAAGGCACACCCCATCTTTGAACCTCAGTGTCCTCGACTAGAAAATGGGATTGATGTTATTTCTCTACGGGAAGGATAAAATGAAATTCCAGATGGAAATCACAAAACCCTCTCTCAATTGTCGGCTGTCATTTTTTCTCTGTTGCATGGAGATTGACACCTACCCGGGCCATGCCTAGCCCCAGGGCTGGCTGCGGGTGAGGACAGGGTTGGTTGTATGAGTCTGTGGTTGCACATGACCCTCCACGAAGAAGGATCCCATGCTTGGTTTAATATTCTGCTGTCACCATCTTGAAATTCTTAATAATTTTGAACAAGGGATCTGGCATTTTCATTTAGCACTGGGCCTTGCCTACCATATAACCCCACAAATTTGGGAAGGGGTAGGAAGAGGTAGGGAGACGCACAGACCTGCAAACAGTTCCTAAGTGGAGGAGGTATAAGGTGGAGGACATGACTAACTGTCCCAAGGTGGGTGGGATGGTAATAATAGTAACATTTATTTAGTGCTTACTGTGTGCTAGGTTCTCTGCCAAGCACTTTGCATATTCATCTTCAAACAGCCCAGTGACATAGGTACTATTATTATTTCCATTGCATAGATGAGGAAAGTGAGGTTAAGTATCCTGACCAAAGTCACACAGCCATCAAGTGTCAGCGCTGGGATTCAAACCCAGGTTGTTAAACTGCAGAGCATGTGCCTAAACCGGGGAAGTCTTCAACTAGGAGGAGGGGCCCCTGAGCTGGGTCTGAAAGATAACTTGGATTTTGCCAAGGAGGAAGGTGTTGTGGGGAAGGGAGGGCTGTCTCAGCTGGAAAGTGCCCGTGACAAGGTGTCATGCTTGGCCAGGAAAGGTGGGGCCAGAGCCACATGCCTCCCAGGGCTGAATGAAGTACCCTTTGGGTTTCGTGGTTCTGATTTTCCAGGCTCAGAGCTCCTGGTCACTCTGCCCCAGGCCCTGCTGCTACCCTGATTTCTCAGAGCCACCCAGGCCTCTTTTCTCACTCTGCCGCACACTCTTCCCCACCACCAGGTGAACTCACTTACTGGTTTGACTGTTGCTTCTGGGCTCAAGATGTGCAGGTATAACTGCTTTAGATGTCTCACAGTCAACCTCAGGTCCAAACCTAGGTCCCCAGCTCCGCCCGCAGGCACCTGCTCTGCCTCCGATGTCCGCAGCTCTTCTCTGCCACCGCCATCCACCCACTTGCTCAAGCTGGAAAGCTGGAAGTTCTCCTGGACACCTCACCCCCACATCTCACAGCCAATCCTCAGCAAGCGCTGTTCGTTCTCCTGAATATCTCATGAATCTGTCATCCCTCCTTCTGCCCGCCGCCCCGTTCTAGGTCGCCATTAGCCCTTACCTAGACCACTGCGACAGCCTCCTACACGGATCTCCTTATGTTTCTGTTCTTGCTTCACTTCATTTTTCACACTGTGATCTTCTAAACATAAATATTTATATCATTTCTATGCTTAAGACCCTTCCAAGACTCCTTGGAAAAAAAGCCAAACTCTGACGTCATCTACAAGGCCCTGTGTGATCTGGTCCTTGCCCATCTTTTTGTCTCATCTGGCACCATTCTCCCTCCCCCTCAGCCGCAGGACTTCAAACCCGTTTCCTCAGCCTGAAATATAATCCTCCTCCTGGTGCCCCGTGAACTCCTACTTATCCTGTGCACAGATACCGGCTCGAACATCATTTCCACAGCAAAGCCTGAAAACCGGAAACTAAACACCGCCCCCCTCCACAGGACCTTGTACTTCTTCGTGACACTCATCACACTCGAATTGCTTTTTCCTTGTCTCTTTCGTGCTAGACTGTAAACTCCGTGGGGTCAGGAATCCCGATTTGCCTAGCCCCAGCACCTAGTAGGTATGCAGTGAGTTGTTCAGTGAATGAAGGAATAAATGAATCATTGCTTAGCATCCTCCCTGGCCTCCCTGCCTCCGTCTCTGCCTGCCTTCTCCAGTCCTTTTTCATTATGGCCCCAGAGCCATTTTTCTAAAACACAGAACTGACCCTGCCACCCCCTGCTACTTAAAATACTTCAGTAGCTCCCCATTGCTGACAGGGACAGCTTCAGTTTCTCAGAGTGGTATTCAAAGCCCTTTGTGATCTGCGTGACTGCCTCCCCAGGCTCATCTCCCCTGCCCCCCTCCCACCACACTTTGAACTCCCGGCGGTTCCTCTAACATGTCAGGTTGTTCTGGGCCTCTGGGTCTCAGCACTTGCTGTTCCTTCTGTCTATAATGCCTCCCCACCCCTGCTTTGTTTCCCGAGAAAGTCCTTTCTTCTTCAAAATCAGCTCAGCTGCCACCTTTGCTGTGAAGCCTCTGAGGAGCACCCCCCCCCCCGCCCCGCCCCACCGCCCGGCCCCCGCCTGGGCTGACTTAGCTCACCTCCCTCAGCCACATCTGCATTGAGTCCACATCTCTTCTTCCTTGTCTCCCCTTAAACTGAGCTCCTCTGGTGCAGGCACAGTGATTATTTTTCTTCAGGATTGTTCATCTTTGAGTCTCCAGCTCCCAGCTTCTCCCTGTCTTAATTAGGTCTTTGCTTGTATACAGAAACCCACTCGAGCCAGCTTCAGTCAAAGGGAAGGGTTTAGTACGAGGACATAAGGGATTCCTGGAGACTGACCAGCAGAAAATGCCCTAGCCTCTGGGAAGTGGGACCTGTAGGCCAGGAGAAATTGAAGCAACCTTACTGGCTGTTTTTACCTTTCCGTCTCTCAGAGTAGGTTTTCTCTGCTTTTCCAGATGTCGGGCCACCTATAGTTCCTATATCATGTCCCTCAATTCCAGCCACATCCAGAGATAAAAACCAGGGCTTAACAGATCCAAGTCCAAACTTCCAGAAGAAGATCTGATTGGCTCTGAGTGGGTCAGGTGCCCATCCTGGTCCAATCAACTGCAGCCTGCTGGGAAGGCTCACAAAGTCAGACATGCAAACATGGCTCTTGACCTCCTTGGAGAAAGCAGGGCTCTTGGTTATCAGGGCAAGCACTTCAAAAGGCATCTGCTAAAACCCTTAGAGTGCTGGGGCGGGTCTGGCCTCCAACCTTCCATATGGATAGTACCTGGGGGAAAGAGACTGGGCATTGTGACGTAAAGGGGAGTCTTCACCTGGGGCAGCAGTGCCCAGGGCAGGCTCTGAAGAACATGTCAGATGTCATTTAGAGGCCTGATCAGAGAGATAGGGAGATGAGACCTTGAATTTCCAAGTGGTGAGAGAGGGAGGAGGAGGGCATGAGCAGTCAGAACAGTTCTTCCGACCAAAATCATATTTATCCTCTAAGACTTAAATCATTTCCTTTCCTCAGTGCAGAACCATGCCATGCCTGCCCCCAATCCCTTATTCCTTATCTGCATTAATTCTGTTCTTTGTACTTCGCTAGCAATAAGTGTTTTTGAGCACTTTGTGCCAGACATCATGTGCCTGTCCTGTGAGATAGGTACTATTCTACCCATTTTACAATGAAACCGAGGTTCAAGGAGGTGCCATTTGCAGGCTAGGAACACACAGCCGTGTGATTCCAGAGTAAACGCTCTTCATACGTCTTAACCTCAGCCACGTGCTCACTTGCCCGTTTGCCTTTCACGGTTGTGAGAGCCTCAGTGCCAGGCAGACACCAGGATCCCATTCCTCCTCTACACCCAGCATAGGTCAGCCCAGAGCCGGGGCTCCTGACTGTGGGACGGATGGGTGCAGGGGGAGCAGAAAAGGCATCTGGACGGAAGCGGAGGTCTCCTATTCATGGGCCTCCCCTGTGGAGCTGTGTGACTCCGGACAAGTCTCCATCTTCGAGAGCCTTAGTTTTTCTCACTAAAAAATGGGGATGATAATTTCTTCTGTGAGTCTAGTACTCGATATGGGCGTAAGGACAGTTCGTAATAGGAAAGAACTAAGCAGTTTCTAAGGACTGTCATGACCAGAAAGGACTGTGGCAACACAGCTGGCCACTGTGCCCAAACCCCTGCAGGAGGCGGACCACCCCAGAGCTTCCCAACGTGGGGAGTGGTACCTTCGGTGAGACCTGAGATGAATTGCAGTGGCTCGTGGACCTGCCATGACACAGCATTGCTCACATGGTGAGGAAGTTGGTTTCCTTTCAACTTCATCAAGTCCAAGGCCGTCTCAGGGAGAAAGTGTCAGCGTAGTGCTAGTGTGTCTTCACCAGCTTTCCGATGCTTGCTGCCCTGCCCTTTTTAACAGGGAGATCTTGACTGGCAGCTCCATGTAGCTAAACTTTAGTAATAGAGCTTTGTCAATACTGTCTGTATTTTACTGTATTTTCTAGTTATTAAAGTGATACTGACTTTCTGTGTATAGTAGTAACACCAAGTTTCCAATTAAAGTAAACGCTTTTCAGTTAAAAGTGTGAATTTGAAGAAAATAATAATGAGCGCGTCAGGAGTATGTAGACTTGGCAGATACCACTGAGCGGGCACGTAGTGTTAGGGGGATAATGCGAAACTGGGACATGGTGCGGATATGCCAGAGAGTGGACCATTGGCCTAGATAGTCTTGAAGGCCCCTTCTACCTACCTAGAAAATTTAAGGGTCTCTTCCTGCTGCGCTGGCTTGCATCCCTCTCCTTATCTCGTGCTCTGGCTTGGCTTTCTTTCAGAGAATCCTGCCACGATTGTGCCTGCGGACAGGAGAATTTGTGCCACTGTTCCCTCAGCCTGCTTGGGGGTCTCTTGGAGTTGGGGTGTCAGGGTGCAGGTAGGATGCCCCCTCGTCTCTGAGTCAGGTCTTGGGCACTCCTGGAGGACCAGGAGCTGCAGGTTGCACAGTTCCCCTGGTCTTCAGTTAGAACACAGGTGTCGGGGCCGCCCAGAGGCCTGGAGTCCCAGGGAGAGCTGAGGCTGTCCCCAGAGCCTCTGCCCCAGGACTTGGGACCTAGGGACAGAGAAGCCAGGAGGATTTGGGATCTCAAAGCTCTCCTTTAACTCGGTCCCTCGTTCCCCACCTGTTTGTGCTGCTGACTGCTGGCTCCTGGGGATTGGGCATCGACCCCGGGAGGCCTTAGAGGATACAGGAGTTATCCACAGGGCCCAAGATCTGCCTGACCCCACCCCAGTCCCATGTCCACGGTTGGGGGGCAGGCCCAGGCTCCGGGAGGGTGGGGGGCCTGGGTGGTGTGGGGCATGTACTATATATCCAGGGTGAACGTCCGAGGGTTTCTGTGAGGGTATATTGTATGTGTTTGTATGTGTGAGAGTTTAATTTTGCATGAACGTGTGCATGCAATGTGTGCGTGTCTGGTGAATGTAGCTCTGGGCAACATGTCTGGGGGTCTGTCTGAGAGCATATAGTGTGTGTGTGCATTTGCATATGTGTGCAGGAGGTGTGAGTGTGTGTCTGTGGTCGAGGCATCTTTGTGTCATATGTGTGAGGTTCTCTGTGTGGCAGAGTGTCTCCTGTGTTTGTGTGTGATGTGCATGTGGGTGTGTGGTGAGTGCATCTCCAGTGTGTCTGTGAGGCCTGTGGTGTGTGTGCATGTGTGTGTGTGTCCAGGTGGCTTGCTTGCTGGGTGTGGTGTGTGCCTGTTGTTTTGTGTATGTCTTCGTTTTTGTACAGCACGTATCTGGCTATGTGGTGTGTCTGAGTGGCTGCTTGAAGGTGTGTTCCGTGCACACGGGTCTTTGTGCCCTGGAAAGGGACGGGGTGGGAGGGGCCGAGGGGTTTTCGGGGATTGCGGAGTGCTTTGAGGGCGGTGTCTGTTTGGCTGGGGCTGCGGGTGTGCTGAGTTGTCGAAGAGGGTCCCTAGAGCTGGTGGCAGGCACAGGCGGCGCCTTCCGGCTTGGCGCGGAGCTGGTAACCCGAGCCCCTATCCCCATGAAATATTGATCAGGCTAGCGGCGGCCCTGGCAAAAAAAAAAAATGCTGGGCGGGCTGGAAGTGACCATGGTCGGCCGCTGTCCTTGGTACTGCTGCATCTCCCCCGGACTGGGGGCCACTGCGCTCAGTCTGGGGCGGGGCCGGGAGGGGGAGAGACTTCCCCATTCACCAGCACCCTCAGCGAGGCCCCAGCCTCTGAAGATGAGCTAGTCTGTCCCGACCACCTGTTTGTTAGTTCCACCACTTCTTCTAAGGGGAACAGGGACCAAATGGGTATTTTTATTAAGATCTAGCATTTCCCAGGGCTAGGGTGACCACACAGTTGTATTGGCCTGGGAAAGTCCTAATTTACACCTGTGGCCCCTGTGTGGTTGTCAGTAGTGTCCCTGCTCACTTTCAGAAAAGCCCCAGTGCAGTGACAAATTATGTGCTCCCCAGCCATAAGGCTTTGTTACAAAGACCTCTTCCCCCACCTTCTCTACTCTGCCCCCTCGTGGAGGGGGAAGAAGAGGGTTTCTGTGTGTGTGTGTGTGTGTGTGTGTGTGTGTTTGGGTGCAGGGATTGTCCTTCCTGAGCTTGGGCTGAGCTAGAATAAGTGCCTGGGAACCCCAGAACCCTCAGGGTCCTGCTGCAGGCTAGGCCCTCCCCAGGGAATCTCACTCCCTTCTCTAACTGACCCAAGTCTGCTTTCCATTCAAGCTGTGCTCTTTTCAGACCTGGGTTCCCCCTACCCCCTAGGAGAGAGTCAGGGTGCTCCCCGGCCTCCCTGCTGCATCTTGGGCTGCACAGGCCTTGGTCTCTGTGTCAGGGTGTGGCAGGGTCTCCAGGTGGACCATCTGTGTACTCGCGGCACCTTCTCTGAGTTCCCCCACTTTTAACCACTGACTCTCCACCCTGCAGTGGATTCCATTGTCCTCCTTCCCCTAACTATGGGTGTCACGTCTTGCCCTTTCCACACTCTATACTCTGGGCATTCTCCATCCTCTCCATATCCCACTTTTCCCCCGGGGGAGCACACCCAAATCCTGCCCACTCACATTGCTCTTCTGAGCTCCAGTGAATCTGCTCACCTGCCCGACACCTCTGCGTGGGAGTTGCAGTATTATCTCAGACTTATCATATCTAAAACGGGGATTCATCTTCCTCCTAAGCCGACTTTTTCCTCTGGGACTTCAGGCTCTGCTGATGGCACCTCTCAGCCCCCACCCTCCCTGTAAACCACTTTGGATTCTGTTTTTTACCCCTCTCCCCAACCTTGTCCCATCACTAACTCTAGGCCCCGCCCACAAGCCACACCTACCGGTCACCTCCTCCTCCACACCTGCCCCACGGGAGGCAGTGCAGCCCTTCCTCCCTGCCCCCTGAGTGCTCTTCCTGCTGTCAGTCTTTCTTCTGGTTCTGCACTCAGCGTCAGATTGATTTCTGTAAAGCATTGCATCTAAGTCATGTCGGATTTCACTCCCTTCGGGATTAAAGCCAAGCCTCAGCCCTCCTTCGGAGCCCTTCATTGGCTGTCCCCTGCCTCCCTTTTCAGCCCTCCCTTCCCAGTTGCACTCACCTCCTGCTCCAGTTGCGCTGCGCTATCCCCCAGGCTCTGAACATAAAGTTTTCTCTCTGGGCCTTCGCATGTAGTTCTTACCTCTTTCCTGCCACCTCGACCTTTCCAAATCCCTTCTCTTTTTGAGGTGTTCTGCAACGCTTTTCCCCGGGATGACTTCTCTGGTCTCCCCATCCTGAAGAGTTCAGTCCTTCTGCAGAACAACCAGAGTTTATCTCTCAATGCCTTCGGTGGGCACTGGACCACCTGCACAATAGCCTGTAAGAAACGCAGAATCTCAGGCTCCACCTGGGACCCATAGAATCACAACATAGAATTTCAACAACATGCCTGGGGGACTTGTGTGCACATTTAAGTTTGAGAAGCACTGGGCAGTGCGCTCACTGAGGACAGGAGCTTGCTTGTTTTAGGAGTGGTCTTCGGCCAGGGCTGGTGGTGTTCTCACGTGTCAAGTCAGGTGACAGCTGCCACATCTGGCCAGATCCCATGAGCTTTGAGAGGCACTGGACGGTAGAGATGGCCGGCAAGCACGCAGACTCTGCCTGGACGCTTCCCGCCTGCATTCCAGGCCCCACAAGGCCCCAGAGCCCACGCTCTGTACATCTGACTCCGGAAGGCACTCTGGCCACACGAGGAGGAATCAATTAATCAATAAAAAAGCAGTTATCGAGCATACAGCAGAACACTTCCCTCTTCACAAAACACACAGTGGCTAAAAATGTCTGTTATTTTAATGTATGTTTTACAAATAAAAATATGTATTTAGCATTTTCTTTATGACAACATTAATACAGTTTCTAAAGAGGTAACTTTAGAAAACACAACATGTCGCATGAAGAAAATAAAAATGACTCACAAGTCTACTCCCCTGCTATAAATACTATTAATTTCATATTTATTATAGATCACCATTCATTCATGCATCAAACATTTACAGAGCCCTACTACACGCCAGGCCTGTGCTGGGCGGGCACTGGGGATTCGGGGTGGAGAAGACAGCAGGGTTCCTAATCCAAGCAACTCACACCCAGGGGCGGGGTGTGGGAGGCAGGCACTGAACAAGTCAGGAATGGCCATGTGTCCATTTCCTAGGGCAACTGTAACAAAGTGCAGCAGGCTGGGTGACGTAAACAACATAACTTTATTTTCTGACAGTCCCGGAGACCGGAAGGCCAAAATCTCGGTGTCAGCAAGGTTGGCTCCTTCTGAGAGCTCTGAGGGAGACTCTGTTCCATGGTCTCTCCTGGATTCTGGTGACAGCTGGCTATCTTTGGCATCCCTGGGCTTGTTGCCACATCACCCTCATTTCTGCCTCCCTCGTCACATGGCGTCCTCCCGATGTGTCTCTGCCTTCGCACGGCCAGCTTCTTAGGAGGACGGCAATCGTAGTGGATTGAGGACCCACTCTACTCCAGAGTGACCTCAGTTTAACTAAGAAGGTCTGCAGTGACCCTGTTCTGAGGTCATGTTCTGGGATACCAGGGTTAGGGCTCAACATGTCTTCTGTGTGGGGACACGACTGAAGCCGGAACAGGCGGAGACAGTGCAGGGTCTGGACGACTCTCCCAGGAGATGGCATTCAAGCTGGGACTGAGTAATGCACAGGGATCAGCTGGCAAAGGGGGCGCAGCACACATCGGGGCCTCAGGACTTGAGTGTGGAGGCAGGCTGGAGAAGAGCATTCCAGGCAGACAGCTGACAAAGTGACAGTTTTGAAGAAATGAAAAGGCTGGTGTGACTGGAATGCAGAGGAGGGGCGAAACCATGGGGTGAGCTGTGCCACTGGGTCTGTGGGCCTTGGTGAGGACTTTTTACTCTCTCCCTTGGGCGATGGGGAGCTGCAGGAGGCTGTCATGCAGGAGGGATTCATTCTCCTTTGTGAGCTGTCTCCTTACAGGACTGAGCTGTCTGAGGGCTGTGTTGTTCCTCTCTGTCCCCAGTTCGGAGGGAAGGTGCGTGGTCACATCCTCAGGAGCCCTCTGGCTCAAAGAAGACACGTGATAGCCCTGTCCAAGGAATGAAGGCACAGCCATGCCCCCAGCAGCCCCTAGTCCAAGGTGGGAGTGGAGAAGTCCTGCACTCAGGAACCTCTTTCTGAACAGGACACAGGGCTCTCCCAGCTCTGAGACACAGGTTTGGTCCTGGCCACTCTACCCCCGCCCTGTCATGAGGACTGGGTCTGAGCGTGTGTGCAGGACAAGCACATGACCCATGTGGGTCTCTGAGGCCAGAGTCCCCAATGCTGGTGGAGACCAGGGCTTAGGTCTTGCAGGGGACCTCTCTTCAGCATCCTGCTCTCCCCAAGGGATGCCTGGATATTGCCTTCCTAGGCAGGGCACAGCCTCTCTGATGCTCAGCCTGTCCCTCCCCACACCCTCAGGGCTGCCCCTTTACTGTGCATGAGGGGAGGGGGCCCTGTGCCCAAAGCTGCCTGTCCGCCCTTGCCCGGGCTGGGTGGGCCAAGCTGGGTGGAGGAGAAGTGGGTCAGCTCGGTAGCCATGGTGACAGTCGCTGCTCCCTGCCAGCCTGCTCATCTCACCACAAACCTCACCGATGAGCTCCTTTGTCCAGCCTGCTGGGATGGGGGCCAGGAGGGTGAGATCGGGGGCTGGAGCGTGTGTGGGCGTGTGTGTGTTCCAGCTCATGCAAGCGCCTGCTCAGAGATGGTATGTGTGTGTTGGCCGAGGGAACCCAGGGACACAGGTGAGACACTTCCTGGTTCCCTGGCCACTAAAGAGATGGGGCTCTTCCTGCCTCTCTGGGCTGGACAGGGCTAAGGGAGAGGTGTGTGTGTGAGTGTGTGAAGGCCTATGACTATCAGTGGGGCTGCCTCTGTGTGGCTGAATATCTCAAAGGTGCGTGTGCATGTCTATGCATGTGATTGTGTCTGTAAGTGTGCCTCATCTGTACAGGTCAGTGTGGTGCGCGATCATACATTAGGAACACGGTGCCCTGTGTCTCCGGTGTGTGAAGTGTGCATGTGAGCCTGGTTTGGGGGAGATAAAGGTTGCACCATCGGGAGAGGAGCTGCACTGTGTCCCCTACGTGGGCTAGGTGCGCCCCTTCGGCCAAGCCTACCTCTCCCACCACATGCCAGCCTTGTCACTGACCCATACGTCCCTGAGGGGGAAAAGAAAATTCTAGAAACAAGGGGACACTTCTCCCCTTTGGTGGATGGTGGCACTGGCCTCTGAGAGGGACACAGCCTGGCATGGGTGATGTGGTGGGCGGCCCTGTTGCTGGATTGGGGTGGGGGCAGGGATCTCAAATGCCAGGCCCAGCATCTAGCAAGGGGCCAGGAGCTGAGATGCTGGCAAAGGAGAACATAGCCTCACGTGGCAGCTCCCAGCCCAACTGAGAGGGGCAGGGACCAGATCCCACGCTGGTCCTGGGCTCTGGGTGGAAGCACCGGAGTTGGCGTGGGAGGTGAGCCTGTTGGTCCCTGAGCCTTCTCACGAAGTGGTTGCGCCTGGTCTGTGATCCGGTCCAACAAGCACGAGCACCTGTGCAGTCCTTCACCATTTACAAAAGGCACTGCTATGAGTAGTAGTAATGCAATTGCCCAAGTGAGCATTTAACACGTCTCGATCCTTATTTTGTAATATTTCATCTAAGAATTCTAAGGCTGTCTTTATTATTCCCAGTTTAGAGATGAGGAACGGTAGGCTCAGGGGGGTTGTTAGGGAACTGTCCCTGTGTCACACTGCATGCAAGTGGCGGATCTTGAAGTACGTCTGTCTGCCTCCAAAGGCTAGGTTTTTAATCACTGTGCTTTTCTGTTCCTCATCATCTCACCTGCTCCCCAGTCCAGCCTGGAGCGTCCGGCTGGTCCAGGTGCCAGTAGGTGCATTTTATAGAAGAGGAGATGGAGGTTCAGAGAAGCTCAGTGACTGGCTCAGGGTCACATGGCTGGGGGTGGAGCCAGGAGTCGCCCCTGCCCCCGACCCCACCCCCAACACTCCTGAGTGCCAGCCATGTCACAGAGCATCTGGGGAGGAACACAGACCCCATCAGTCACGGGGAGCATGGAGGAAGGAAGAATAGTGTCTAGAGCCAATTAGCATTTGGACATAAATGAGTCCTTCAGGTGTTAAAAGTCTTCACGTTGTGGGTGGAGCTTTAGCACCAGCAGCTTGAAGTTAAAAGTTCCTAAAGGCCCCACGGGGGACCCAGGAGTTTGGACAATGTTGTGAAGGAGGAAACAGAGAATAAGAGAGTTGAAATGATTTGCTCAAGGCCACATTGCTATGTCCAAAGTCTGCCTATTTACTCTATAAGCCACTGAAAACCCTTGAGGACCGATGTCTTCTTTAGCCCCTCCTCTAAGCTCTCTTCTTTCCTTCCAGAGTCTCATCACATCACCTCCTCCTGGGAGCTACCCTGATTGCCTTCACCTCCTTTCTTGGAAACGGGTGTCTCAGAAGTTAATAGAAGCCTGTGTCAATGCCCTAGGGGAGTGCAGCTGGGAGGGGCACCGCCCCCTGTGATGCGGAGCACCACGCACAGATTCATCAGTTCGGTGAGTTGGGGCTTTCTTCAAGGTGAGAGGCAAGGAGGAAGCATCTGACAGGTGATGTGGAGTCTGGGAGTTAGGAGGGTTGGATTGGAGCTCTGATTTTGTCGCCAACTTTCTATGTGACCCTGGGAGTGTCTCCCATTCTGGGCCTTGAGTTCCTACACTGCAAACAGAAAGGCTCAGGCTGGAATGAGGATGGCAAATCCGTTTTAACTCCTCAGCTGGTTCTTATCAGTTGGGTCTGGCACACAGTGTTGAAAGGGATTCGGAGGTTAAACCTGCCTCGATGGGAAAGGGATGGGTTAGTGATGTCTGCTGTGGGTGAGAATTGGGAAAGGCTGTAAGAGCCTCAGTTATTTGCCATCTTTCAGACCAACAGCTCATCATCCTGTGACAGGTTCCTTGGTCTCTCTGGTTGAAGGGTGGGTGGCTATGTTTATCTTGGATGGTCTCATTGACTCTCGAAACAAAAAGCTCATTATCTGGTTAGACACCTGGTCAAAGGGACTAAGGGGCCCAGGGTGGCTTGGCAGAGCCCTGAGACCTGCTGTTGTCAGGACTCGGAAGACGGTTGTGGGCACCGAGACCTCAGGGTAGAGGCCAGACTTCAAGGGCTGGAAAGAAAAGGTTTGTTCCTTGGGGAGCCTGGAAGGTGCCTGCTGGTGTGGAGCTTTGGCAGGAGTCAGGGTAGCAGCCAGCGCAGCCGCTTCCTCCCTAGAGGGTAGATCTGAGCTGTCGTCGTAGGTGCTGCTGCAGCCATGGAGCAGGGTCAGCAGGGAGAACTTGACAGTGAGGCCCCCCAGGATCCAAGGAGATCGGGGGAGAATTCCCTTCCTTGGGCCCTGGAAAGGGACAGTCCTGCTCAGAGGCAGGACTTTGTTGAAGGATTTTTGTGGAAAGACTGCCGTTCCTTTAGCAACCTTTGAGTACCACCAGAATGTGTCCTGCTGGCCCCTCCCCCTCCTGCGCCTTTCCTGTCCTGTGGTCTGATGGCTCAGGGGTTGCTCAGGGGTAGGACTTTCCTCCTCAGAGGGGCCAGGTGGCCAGCTCCGTCTGTCTTTCTGTCGTGTTGTTTTTGAGCTAGACTGGCTGCCAGAGCAGCAAGTAGAGCCCCAGTTCTGAGCCTGCTAGTTCACAGACTCTGCTCTCCCAGGCGAAGGGACATTTAGAGATCACCTAGTCCAACCCCTTTGTTTTACACACAGATGAGGAAACCGCGGCCCAGAGAAGGTAATACAAGGATTCTATGCATTCTAATCCCACCTCCTGATTCTTAGTCCTCCTGGAGACTAAGGACTCGTGTACTGGGGGTCAGGACCTGTGACCTCTGGCCCAGTGCTTTGGACCTGGCTCCTCCTGTCCCCTTGGGGATGACAGGCCTGACTGGCCCTCCCAAGTACTCATCAGCTCTCGAGGCTCCCTGGGTAGTTAAAGATGAGAGTGGCCCTGGATGGTGCCGAGTCCTGGATGTCAAGCCATCCGCTTGTCGGTGCCATTTATTATTCATGAGGAAATATGAGTCCCTGGGTTGGCAGGGTCAGGAATTTTGTCCCGTACCCTCTTTCTTCTCGTCCCCTGGGAGTGGTGTTCTTGAACTTCCTGTAGTCTGGCTACTCTGGGGCAGCTTTCTCAAAGAGCCCAGAGACTCAGGGCAAAGTACAAGCAGGAGGGTTGGGCCCACATCTTTGGGTGGGTTCCGGGTTGGAGGGGCAGGGGCTGCAGTGTGTGTCTGTCTCTGCCGAAACAGGGGACCTGAGTTTGAGTGCAGGCCTTGCCACTTCTTAGCTGAGTGGAATGGGCAAGGCCTTGATGTCCTTGCGACTCAGTTTCCTCATCTGTGACATGGAAATAACTACACACCTGACAGAAATACTTTCAAGAGTGAGTGAGGCTTACACTGTAACAGATTCAAAGGATCAGATAAGCTCTCTCCCACCATCCAGCAGAAGACCATGCAGATGCCCCAAAAACACACCAACTGGCACTAGAATTGGAAAGTGAAGAGAAGAGATCATCACAGGCCCAAGTCCAGGGGACTTTCCATTAGCTACAAGGTTGATGGGGGGTGGATGGAGAAATACAATCCGGGGCTCTGCACACATCACAGGGTGAGCGAGAACAGTCCCGACAGCCACAAAGAAGGCAAGACACAGCTGTGACTCATCCCCACTGTCAGCCCTAATTCTCCAGCCAGCGGGAGCCACCCTGACCAGGAGATTAGACTGCACTGTCAGCTGTGTGGGGACTGTCTTCCTCGCTAGCTGGAGGGTGCCTTCCCTTTTCCACCTCTATTTTCTCGCCCCTTTCTTCGTCCTTTTGAAAAGCTGGGTTTCCTCAGGATGACAGGCCTGAGGGCAGGGGGTCAAGCAAAGTGCCCCTGAGCCCTGAGAAGGGGAGCTGCCTGGGAAAAACACCGTGGGCCGGGACAGAGCCAGGAAGGGCTGGGTGCAGAGCATGCTGGAGCGGCCTTCTCTCCGACACGCGGCCTGAGCATCACACTTTCAGCCAGGCTGAAGGGCTGATAGCCAGAGATTCCACTTCTGTATCCAGAGCCGCCGATGCCTGCTGCCTGACTCCCCCAGAGTGGCTCTCAGCGCCCTCTGTCCTCTTCCCTAGCACTCATCGGAACCATCAGTACATATTTTATTGCATAATTAGTTCCTTACTGTCTCTCTTCCTCTTGGACTGGAGGCTTGAGGAGGGCAGGATGAAGGTGGACTGGCTCGCTACTGTGTCTTTGGCACTCAGCATGGGCCTTGGAATTTTAGGGGCTTGAATATTTGTGGAATGCAGCTAATGGGGAGAGTCCATTCGTATACTTTGGAAAGAAATTTAGCAATATATTCCAAGAATCAAAAAAATGTTTAGGCCCTTGGTATCCGGTAGGATGCTTTTGGATGTAACAGAGAACCCTGACTCATACTGGCTTAAGCAGAGTAAAATACATTGTCCCACATAACGGGAAGGCCAGAGAAAGGCGGGCTCCAGGGGGCCCGGGTCCTTTCTGTCTCTGTGCTGTGCTGCCCTCAGCAACACTGGCTTCATCCTAGGGCTGGGCCCTCCCTGGGGGAAGAGTTGAGAGACAGAGAAAGAGAGAGAGAGAGACAGACAGACAGACACCTCTACCTCTCTCGTAAACATGGAATGCAAATCTTTTCCTGAAGTCGAATTGGGCCGACTTTGTCACATGCTCACCCTTGGACGAGACTGGGTCACCAGGGTGAATGGCACTCACTGATTGGCTGAAACTAGTCAGGATGGGGTGGTACTGGGTGAAACCAGTGCTCTGTCAGGAAGCAGGGAGAGAGGATGCATGTTGGGGAAGCTACCAGCAATGTCCACACCCCATTAAACCAGTCACTGTAGTAATGGGAATCAAGCCTAAGGAAATAAGCAGATAAAATCAGTGTAGAAAGATGTTTATTGAAGTATTATTTAAGACGGGAGACAGATGGAGAGACAGACCTGATCTAAGAGGTAACTGTATTAAAATATTTAAATCAGTTATGCTACTTGTATACAATGGAATATTATGGTGGCATCAAAACATTTATACAAAGTGTTAATGACATTGGGAAATGTTTGTGATAGAATGTTAAATGAAAAATACTAGGATATAACACTAATCCAAAAGAACCTATACATCAATGTTCATAGCAGCACAATTTACAATAGCCAAGTGCTGGAAGCAACCTAAGTGCCCATCAGTAAATGAGTGGATCAAAAAACTGTGTTACATTTACACAATGATATACTACGCAGCAGAGAGAAAGAAGGAGCTCCTACCCCTTGCAATAGCATGGATGGAACTGGAGAGCATTATGCTAAGTAAAGAAGCCAGGCTGTCACAGACAAATACCATATGATCTCACCTAAAAGTGGAGTCTAATCGACAAAGCAAGCAAAATATAACCAGAGGCATTGAAATAAAAAACAAACTAACAGTAACCAGAGGGGAGGGCAGAGAGGGATAATGAGAGAAAGAAGGGGAAGAAGGGTCATCAAGGAACATGTATAAAGGACCCATGGACAAAACCAAAGTAGGGCAGGATTGAAGGTGGGGGTGGGTGGGGCAGGGGAAAGTGGTGGCGGGAAAATGGAGACAACTGTACTCGAACAACAACAAAAAAAACAAAGAAAGAAAAAAAAACAGGATATAAAATTGTATTTACAGAATGAGTTCAATTATTTTTTTTTTTTTTTTTTTGACTGTAAGTAAATATTTTATTTTTCAATTACAGTTGATATACAGTATATTACTTTCAGGTGTATAATGAAGTGATTAGACATTTTATACCTTTCTAAGAGATCACCCCAATAAATTTGGTACCAATCTTACACCATACATTGCTATTACAATATTATTAACTATATTCCCTATACTGTACTTTACATCCCAT
>CM052542.1:24434600-24501912 GCA_028533065.1 Trachops cirrhosus | reverse complement strand
TTTTCAATGTCCGCTACAATTTGCGATCTCCTATTTTCATTTATGGCGTGATAATGTTGGCTCTTTGCTCTGTACCTACGTAAAATGACTCAGATTTTTTTTCCCTGGTTGTGGGAGAGTAGAATCTGCTGCATCCTACCACGTCGCCATCTTCTCTCCCGAGTTCAATTATTTTTAAAATGCATAGAAAACAGATTGGGAGGAAATAGGTTAAAATGCTCACAGCGGCTGCCTCTCAGGAGTGCAGGTACTGCAACTTTGGAGACTTTGACCCTCTTCCACAGCCCGCACAGGCGGGAGCCAGCTGTGTCCTCCCTGTTCTTAGTGTGGCTGCGAAATCACAACCCCTAACCCTGACTGAATGTTTCCTCTGTGCCTGCTGCTGTTCCAGGCACTTTCATGCGCACTGATTGAATCCCTACAACACTCCCACGAGGGAAGTGCTTGCAGTTCTTGTTTTGCTGAAGTGTTTGTTCACTGAAACCCCAGGACGCTGGGTCACAGTGTCACACGGCCTGTGTGTTGAGGCCCTAGCAATTTGAGAATGGGCCATTTGACGCCATGGCCACGGCCTTTACCACCAAACCCGGCGGCCACTCGCCAGGGAAGCCATGTGCTAATAAAAATAGTTACATTTATTGCGCTAGACTCGCACCCACTTTTGAATGCTCACAGCCTCAGCAAGGCCCAGAGACTTGCCGGAGGTCGCAGGTCGCATGGCTCAGAAGCGGTGGCTGCAGCAGAGTGGCCCCAGTGTCTGACATGGGGCTCGTGTGCCTCTTCCTCTCTCCCACAGAGTTGCCTGAGGCCCTGCCGCCCCTTCGGACCATGTTTAACGGGGAGCCAGGCCCGGCCTCGGCCGCAGGCGCCAGGAGTGTGGTGCGGAGCTCCAGCATCAGCGGTGAAATCTGTGGATCTCAGCAGGCGGGGGGCGGGACCGGGACCACCACCGCCAAGAAGCGGCGCAGCAGCCTTGGCGCCAAGATGGTGGCCATTGTGGGCCTGACCCAGTGGAGCAAGAGCGCGCTGCAGCTCCCCCAGCCTGGTGAGGGGGTGCGGGGCCCCGAGGGCCTGGGGAGGGGGTCGCCGTCCGCCTGGGAACTGTCCTCACGGGTGTGCACGCCCGTACCCACAGGCACTTAGGTAGCACTTACCGTACGCCAGGCGCCATTCTGAGTCCAGTGCATGTCCTGACCCATGAAATTCCCGTGTAACTCTGAGGCGAGTGCTGAAGCACAGAGGAGGGAAGTGAGTTGCCCCAAACTACATAGCTAGCAGGTGGTGGAGCCCGCATTCAAACCCCAGCAGTTTGAACTCCTAACCATTACCCTCTGCTGCCTCCATGCACAAGTGTACACATTATTCAGGAACTGTTTGTTACCCAGCCACCATGTTCCTGGCCCTGTGCTAAGCAACACAGCGTCACAGACACACACGTCCACAAGTTCAGCCTCACCAGTAACCTCCGAGTTTCCTTCGCACTACAAAGAGCCACACTAATACATGACAAAGTCACAAGAGAGACAAACCCACACACAAAGGTACTCGCCTTGCATAATTATATAAATAGCATGCTCAGTTGCTTAGGTGAGTCGCTACCCTACTTCCAGGAAAGGGCAATATAGTTATTCGTACAATATAGTTACGACCTGTACGTGGTCGTAAATAAAGCCCGTCCTGCAATTCACACAAGCACAGCCCTCTGAAACGGACAGACCCAGATCACAAAGGCACTGTCTCTCTCACTCTTTCTCTCTCTCTCTCTCTCTCTCACACACACACACACACACAGAGTGGCCCATGGTCCCAGAAACGTGTCACACACACATATGCACATACCTCATGAAACCCCACATTCACAAACCGTCTGAGCTGCATCCTGACAAATACATTGTACATTCTCAGACATCTAGTTATGGAATTGTGGCTGTGCTCAGAGTGGTGGGCGACCCACCTTATCACACACAGTCACCTGGACCCTACCTCACAGACCCCCCAACCCAGACCTCCTCACTGTGGCATCAGCCCAAACACCAGCTGGTTGTGTATTAAAATCTCTTCCTGCTTGTTTTGCTCAGAGTAACAACTTCCCCAAGAATCCTTCAAATAGGCAGCTGGATGGAGGTGGTGAGGGGGCGGGGGTGCCGGAGGATCTGGGGAGAATGCTCATCAAGAGTCCCAGTTGGGGCTGGGGGTGGGGGACTTCTCCAGGCCTTAAAATAGCTTTTTACAAAGCCCTCCCCAGGAGCACGTGGGATGGCCTTTCCCAGCACTCAAGCTGCGGTGTGGTTTCTGGCTCAGGGAAATGCTAAGTGAGGAGGGGGCTTGCAGTGATCGGTGCCCCAGGGTGGGCACAGCCGCTGTGAATACGCAGTGTAGGCCTGACATGAAGCAGTGAGGAAGACGGGGACCTGGAGATCCAGGAGTTGGGCTGGGACAGGACCAAGGGTGGCATTAGGGTTAGGAGGTCGAAGAGGTGTTGGGCCCCAGGAGTCGCCTTGGGAGACCAAGCACTACTGCTGCCCTTCAGCGGAGTCAGCTTCAGGGCCAATGGCTCCTTCATGTCCAAAGCGATTTGGAGGAAGAGTTTTTCAAGGCCAGGGCAGGGGCTCAAGTCACTGGGAGGTGTTCCAGTGACCTGCCCGGGGCTGCCCACCTACCTGCGCCACCAGTCAGCAGGCAGGGACTGGAGCGGACACCAAGGAGACCTGCAGCCTCAAGGGAGATGAGTGAGGATGGGGCTTCTGGACCACTTCTGTCTGCAGCGTGGGAGGGCATGGCTGACAGCTGGGGCTGAGCCAGGGGATCACACAGATGCCCTTCCAGCTGAAGGTCCCTATGACTCATCAGTCACCAGATGTCAGAGCAGGAAGAGCCCCTTGAGATCATCTAGTCTGATGCACTCATTTTATTGATGAAATATTGGAGCCTG
Organism: Trachops cirrhosus; assembly: GCA_028533065.1. NCBI lineage: Eukaryota > Metazoa > Chordata > Mammalia > Chiroptera > Phyllostomidae > Trachops > Trachops cirrhosus. Next base: position 24,498,980 of record CM052542.1, on the reverse strand, counting down.
AAGAGGGAGAGGCATTTTCCCGAAAACAACTCCAAGATGGTCTTTAGGGCCACGCCCTGTCATTTTCCAGCTGGGTGACTCAGGCGAGGTACTTGGCCTCTGCACTCACCACCTCTTTGTAGAACAAGGACAGCAATCTGTACCTTGCAGAGTTGTCCACGGGATTTCACAACATAGGCAATGCAAAGGCACCAGCCTTGTACCTGGTAGGCTCTTGGTGCTGTCGGTGTTATTGTTATTACCTAGGGTCCAATGGTAGGGCCAAAAATAAGAATTCTCTGGCCCTTACAGCTCTGCCCATTGCTTGCAGCATATTCCTCTCCCAACTATAATTCCTTGTCCCCATTTTCCCCCCAAGCCTTGAGGTTGCCAGTGCCCCAGCTTGGAACCCCATCCTGGGTGGGACAGTCTGGCTCCAGAGGGATATATGGGGCTGGCTCAACTTGGGAATGGGCCCTGGAAACTCTCTTCTGGGAAGAGATCCCAGGAGAGTGTTCCTGGTTGCCCCCAGAGGGGATGGCCTAGTTCCCTGCAGGGCCAGGCTATGTGAAGTGGCAAGGAACCCCTCTCCTGGACCCAGTCTTCTAGGCCCTGGGTCTGCCTTCCCAGGGACCTCCTCCCTCCTAGCTTATCCATACTCAGCATTGGCTTCAGCTCCTCCTCTCTGTTTCAAAGCCTGGACTGTTAGAGCAGCCTCCCCTTTAGTTCCCCTGCCTCCTGCCTACCCCTTTCACATTGCCCTAAGGTGGCTTCCCAAAACTGGTGTTGGCTCTAACTCCTCACGGGACCTTGGGAAAGTGACTTTCCCTTTGGGCCTGTTTCCTCTGTAAAACGGAGCTAAAAAGACACTCTCCCAGCTTTCTTATAGATCTGAAATTCTCCAAGTTGTGGGGGCAGTGAGATGGGTGGGATATGAATTTTGAGGTCCCAGGACGCATGTGGGTTCTGGTCTCGCCTTAGACTGGGTCCACACAAGGCCATCCCGGGCTGTCCCAGCCCCTGGCCAAATGGAGCTCCTCTTTTCAGCACCAAGGACAGCAGCCCCCGGGCTCTCCTGGGCCCATGGCTCTGGTTCAGGTGGAAAAGAGGGCTCAGCATCACTCCAGGAGATGCCATGGCAGTGCTGTGGGGAGCTGTAATTGCCTCTCCCTCATAGATGCTGAGACAGATGGGATGGTCCCTGGAGTCTTTTGGTCTCCAGGGACCACAAAATTATTGCAAGCAACTTGTCTGGGTTCTCTGGAGAAAGGGGCTACCTAAAGCTACTCCCCAGATCTTTAGGGTTCATAGACCAGATAGGTATAAAACAGTAGAGGAATTTTCTCTAAGGTTGCAAGACCTTGCTCCCCACACAGAATACATGGAACTTAATCTCTGCTGAATCACATCTCCAACCATGTGGAGTTGGTGGAGAGGAGTGAGGAGTAGCACGTCAGTAGACTGGGTGTCAGCCTGGGCCTTGTGGGCGCCTGGACCTCAAGCCCCCCATCTGTGAAATGGCAGGGCCAGGGGGCTGGCTGAGTGTCTCTAACATTTTAGAATTCTGTGATTCCCCTACCAGGGGGTCATAATGGAATGGGCAGGTCTGATCAAAGACAGTAAATTTCCTCCCAAATGGGTCAAAGCTTTCCTGAGCTCTAGAATAAAGGGATTGGGGTCATGGGTGAGGCTCTGGCTTCAGCTCAGTATGTGTGTTGTGGGGAGGGGGTTCAAGGGGAGGGAGGGTAAAGTGCAGATCCCACAGACCTACCTGTCTTCTAATCAGGTTAGAGGGCATTGGCAGTTAGGACCCAGGGACAGGGCAAGTCCCTCAACACCCACCATTATTGCCCAGCCCCTCTGCATGTGGTGGGTCACACACCATTTCTGAGTCTGCATCTGTGTATGTGATTGAGTGGTTAGGTTCCACTACAAGTGTTACGGTGTGAAGATCACACTTATGTGGCAGAGTATGTCATGTGTATGTATGATTAAGACGTGACAGGACCATTTGTTCCTGTTGTGTGCACATACACATGACCTTATATGTGAGATCACTGTCTTCATAAATGTGATTGTCATCAGCACTTGTGTGTGTCTGCTTATGCCTGTCAGTACGAAAGAGGTATGAATGAGCTAATGTGACCGTGTGTGTAAGACAGAGAGAGAGATGTATTCCTGGATAGTTATCTATTCCAATATCCCAGAAACTGTGATGGGTTCAAAGATGACATTCCTTCTCACCACCTCACACTCCCAGCCCCCCATCCTGCCTGCCGGTGATGCTAACCCTCTTAGCCTCCCCTCTCCCAGTGGGACTTCCTGAAAGATAAATAGGACAAAGCAAGAGGAATAAAGTCCCCCCTTTCCAGAGCCATGGTCTTGAATAGCCAGCTCCCCCTCCCCAGTGCTTTTGAGGGTGCTGCCCTGGCTGTCCCACCCCCAGCCTCTCCCCAACCCTATAGATAACTTCACTCTTAATTTGCCTGGATCTCTAACCAGCGACAGCAAACGGCTCCCTTGGTACAGACCCTACCTGAGCACCGCTTCTCTCCCCATTGGGCTCCTCAGGCAGCCAAGCTTCAGCAGGGAAAATCCCTGTAAACCCTCAACCCGTCTTCTGTGCCCTCCACCCCCGCCCCAGGAGGAAAGAGTGTCTAGAGGGACCACACTGCAATGCTGAAGAGGTTGCCATGGAAACCCAGGCAGGATGGTGCGCTGCTAGGAGTGGCAAAGTGCCCCATGTTCCCTGCAAGTCTGAGCATGGGGCAGGGTAGAGGCAGAGGGCCCTGCAAACAGGAGGCACAGAGACATGGGCCGGGCTCTCCCTGCACAGCATCCAGGGTGCGTCTGTAGACTTCTCTCTCAAAGCCAAAGCCACTTCAGGCCAACCTAGCTGCCCCTCTCTGTCTTGTTTCCTTAATCACCTCTTGTGAGTTCAAGAGTGGCCAGGCTTCACATGGGCTTTTGTAGGACCCATGAAGATATCAGTTGGGCTGTGAAACCTGAGTGAGACAAGGTGCATGAGGGAGAACAAATGTGGCAAAAGGCAAACTTTCCAGAAGAGAGAGGCAGGAACACAGCCCTTAGGAGCAAGGGCTGAGATTGAGTGGGAAGATAGCTGTCAGGGCTGGGGCTGAGGGCAGGGGGCTGCAGGACAGGGACTCTACCTGGTGACTTCACACCCTACCCGCATCCCCATCATCCCGACTCTGCCACCAGCCATCTTTCTAGTCTGCTTTGACTGTGTCACTGCCCTGAGCAGGGCCAGGGGCCCGGCTGCAAACCGGCTCTGGAGGTCATCACAGCAATGCCCCTGCCTCCAGGCCCAGCCCTGCCCAGCATGCCCCTTCCCCAGCAGGGTGACTTTGGGTGCACTCTCAGAGAAGCCTCACTCCTGATCTGACCTTGTTCCCCTTCTGTGCTTGCGGGGGTCACAGAAGGGGCCACCAAGAAGCTGCGCAGCAACATCCGGCGGAGCACAGAGACGGGCATCGCCGTGGAGATGCGGAGTCGGGTCACACGCCAGGGCAGCCGGGAGTCCACCGACGGGAGCACCAACAGCAACAGCTCCGATGGCACGTGCGTGCAGCCCGCCCCACTGTGGTCCTCCCCATCGTCCCTGGTGCTCTGGTCGGGAAAATCTCCAGTTGGGTTTTCTGGCCAGATGTCTGGGATCCTCTGTCCCTGCCTTCCTCCATTCCCCTCCCCCATGTCAGCTGCCTGGGCCCCATCTTCCTACCGCTCCAGGCTGCTGGTTTTCATCCCTTCTGTTTATTTCCATGCCTCTGCCTCCCAGCACCTGCACACTGCCTCACTCCAGGGGAGGGGGTTCAAAAGGAAAATGTGATTCAAAAATCCTTTAAATCTAAAACCATTGTTGGGGCTCAGATAAATGCAGTTCTCACAAGCAGCCTTGCTTGGGGCTTAGGGAAGGAGATCGGTTGCAGCCGTGTTTCTCAAACTGCGAGGGGACACATGGGCAGCACGGACACTTGGTTTAGTGGGGTAAAACCAGCGTTAGAAGAAGAACAGAAACTTAATTGTATCTTAAGAAGCAAGGATGAATTACCTTGTGAACTTGTGTTTTAGTTGTTGTTGTTTTTAATGAACGGGTACCATAGGTCTGTGACACAAATCTCATACATGTGCATGTGGGTCGCAGTCAAAAATCTGAAAGTCCCTCAGATCTCTTCTAAATCATGAAACTATGCTTACACTGCTGAGGTTTCCTGATTTGGCCCCATTAGGGTGCAGTGATTTCAGGGTCCTTAGCTCTGTTGTTTAAGAGTCTATGATCGTGCGTCTCACTGCTCTGCCCCCATCCGTGGGTGCGAGTGGCCACTGGCATTTATTTTGTCTTATACGCAGGGTGTCACCGGGCACTTCAGGTCAGTGCTTTCTATCCTGGGATCTACCAGTCACTCTCAGACCAAAACGGTCTCATTTAACACCCCCGACAATCCCGAGGGGTGCTGTACTCCCTATACAACTGAGACAGTGGAGGACAGTGAGGTACCTGGCCCAAGGTCATGGCTGTTAAGTGGTGTGATGGAGTCAGGATTTGAATTAAGGCCACTTGCCTTTATGAGCTTCATTCACACTCCCTACACTCTCTACACCAAACTCCTGAAGTTCTGTGACCTCCAGAGTAGATTTCTTTCTTTAACCTTCTCAGAGCCTGTTGTCCTCAGGATTCGACATTAGGCCATCGCCGACTGTGGCCAGTAGGAGTGGGTGACCCTCAAAGCCTCTTCCTGGGGGTGAAGGAGAGACACACAGGCCCTCTCTGATGAGCATATGCAGCCTGCCTCCCCTCCCTGCCTGTCCCTGGCCAAGGGGCACTCCTGGCCAAGCTGTCCGACAGGGGATTTGTTCTGGGACAAACTTTGATCTCTCTAGCCAGCAGCCTGAGCCGTTTCAGATCTTAGGGCTTTCTCTGGTCCATTGCAGCCCACGAGTAGACCTGGGCCAGCCCTCCCCCTTCTGTCCTTTCTCTGCTGGCACACCCAGAACACCTAGGCTTGAGGACAGGAACAGGGAGCACTTTCCCTCCGTGATAACAATGGCAGCGATAACTACCATGTATCGTTTGTCTGAAACTTTTCACACACCATCTGTCCTAATTCTTACCGTAAAAATGCCCGAGTTGGACATCACCTTGGTTTTGTGGGCAAGTCTCTAACATCATGAACCCTCTGTTTTCTCATCTGTAAAACTGGATGATAGTTCCTGCCACACAGAGTCATCGTGAGAATTAAACTGTGTGATGCATGCGGAGCATTTAGTGCGCTCTTGGCACCTGGCCAGCTTCAAGGACTGCCAGCTTTCCTTGTCACCGTTTCCTGGCCCCCCACAAGCATGGCACACCACTAACCGTCACCAATCGTGTTGTTTGGGACTCAGTAGCTGGTTTGGCCACCACCTCATGTTATTGACTTGATTTCAAACTTAGGGTCAACTCAACCTCAGGTCTTGAAACTTGCTTCAGGCATTAAATTTCTGTCCTACGTCTCTGGTTCTTGGCATTCATATCCCCTGGTGAGGACACAGGTGTTCAGCAAGGCCTGCATTTTAAGAGTCACCTTAGAGCCCTGACCGGTATGGCTCAGATGGTTGGGCGTCATCCCACAAAGTGAAAAGTCTCCGGTTGGATTCCTGGTCATCAGTTCCCAGTCGGGGCACGTGTGAGAGGCAGCGGATCTGCTAATTGAGGTTTCTCTCTCACATCAGTATTTCTCTCCCTCTTTTTCTCCCTTTCCCTCTCTCTAAAAGCCAATAAATAAAATCTTTGGAAAAAAAGTCACCTGTTATGTTAGGTTCATTAGTCTCTATTCTTAAGTAATATCAAAGTATTTTCTTTAATGTACAGAGATGAACTGTTCTGTCTGTCCCCAGCCAAAGTAGCACACCCACCCTATGTAGAGGGGAGATTGAGGCACGGGGAGAGTGCCCAGTGCCTCAGAGGCAGAGCCGCTGCGTCCCACCAGCCAGATGCCCTCGTGTGAGCCTCTGCCTTCTCCCCCAGGTTCATCTTCCCTACCACCCGGCTCGGGGCCGAGAGCCAGTTCAGCGATTTCCTGGATGGCCTGGGACCAGCCCAGATTGTGGGGCGACAGACACTGGCAACTCCACCAATGGGTGAGTCTTTTGAGGGTGGGGTGAGTGGGGTGATGGCAGCCACACAGCAGAAAGGGTGAGCTCAGTGGGGGCCCCGCGTGACCCAAGCAGCAGGAAGGAGCCCTCACTCAGGCTTCTGAGGAGTGAGCGCGGCACTTGTGCACCCCTCCCTCCTCAGAGGAAGGCCGCCCGCAGCAGCCTTGCCAGCACACTCCCTCCCCCACTTCACCACACACTCTGTGTGCCAGCACCACCACGTGCTGGACGTAAAATGGTGGATGGAAACCATCGTGACATTGACTTCCATGGGGTCTGTTCCATCGCCAGTTCTCTGGTGGCCTTGGGAAGGTCCCTTCTTTGAGTCTGTTTCCTCATCTGTAAAATGGGAATAAAGATACCTGCCTTCTTTCTTCATCTATTTATTGAGTTTTGTTTGTTTTGATGCTCTGCATGAGGTATTCCATTGACTTCTCAGGAACTGTGTCTCATTTAACTTGTTACTCCTAACGGTGTCTGGCACCTAGAGTCTTCTAGTAATTTTCTCACCCCCTTTCCTGCTGCTAGGAAGGACTTCCTGAAGTCTGCACTTGGTCATCTTAGCTGCAGTTCTGGCTCCCTCCTCTCTCGCCCTTAGATATTGGATGCATTGGCCTCAAGCAGCCCTTCCCAGGCCCAGCTTCCCCAGAGATGCTGCCTCACTTCCACCCTCTTTCCCATTAGTCTGGCTTAAGCAGCGTCTGACCCAGACATCTGCACTGACCTCACAGCAGCTGAGGAAGCTGAGTGCAGCCGGCGCCCAGCTGTGAGCCATACAGTGAGCTGGGTTTCATTCCAGGCCAGGACTCTTCCCACTGCACTGCCCTGTCTTCCTCGATGTGCTCACACAGGAGCCCCTGTCTGCCGGAAGAGGGGTCCGTGGAGACCCTCAGAGGGTGAGCATCAGCTCTCATCTGGCTCAGGGGTTAGACCTGGCTAATTGTCAGCCCTTGCTTTCAGACTCTTAAGGGCCTGGGAAGTCTGCTTTTCCCAGCCCTCCACCTAGGCAGCGAGAGGAGTCAATCACTTCCCTCCGCCAAAAGCGCCATCACAGCCTAGAACTGTGTGTGTGTGGTACCCCCTGGTGTCCCAAACTGGAAGTGACAGTTTTGCCTTTGCCCATCTTGGGGATGTTAAAGTGAGACAGGGAGATCAATTCCTGAAACATCCCCTCCCACTTCCCTGTGGGAGGTCAGGGGTACTTGGAGGGAGGAGGATGAATTCAAGAATGTCTTTGTTTGCATTTGCATCTTCCCAAGTACCAAAAACAAACAACAGCATAATGGCTCAGAGAATCTAAAATGGATGGCCGAACCCACAGTCTGGCCTATTTTAATTTTTCTGCACCAGGCGTATGAGTCTGCACTCCCCTGAAGGATGTTCCAAGGGACTAATGCGTAATTTCAAATTCCAGCAGAATCTGAACAGAGCCAGGAGTTCTGGAAATCAGATAACCGGCAAGACTCCACCATAGAACTTGCCGCAGCTGGTTAATCCGTTTTTGTGGAGCACAGTGAGGGGTCCCTAGTGCTCTGCTCCTGGGAAACCCGCTGGCCTTCCCCTCATCCTTCAGCAAGGACGCAAGCAGGTCCTCGTTCCCAGGGGCGCCTCGTGTCCTGGGCAGGCTCACATCTCAGCATCTCTTCAAGCTGATATTCTTTATTCATTTGGCTTGTATTTAGAGGCGTGGCTGAGGGCTGCCGTGGAGAAGGTGAATAAGAGCCTCTGAGCCCACAGCCTCCCTCTGTTTTCCTGACACAGGAAGCTCTGGCCCCAGACTTGCCTATTCTGCTCAGAAAAACAGAAGCCCCTTGGTTAACCAGACTTAAATGGGGGTTTAGCAGCCATTTTTGGTCCCCAAGCATGTCCCTTGAGGGTCAGGCCCTCGCCCTGCCCCAAGGGACCTTTTAGACTCAGAGCCTTCCTCAGCCGCTTTAAAGTGGTCTCCGGAGGGCAGTTCTCACACACACAGTTTTCTTCACCTTGTGCCCTGTCTGGGGTTCTAGTGTCCTCTGCAGACCGGCATTCTGCACAGCACTGGCTGCTCTGCCCCGGTCCGGCTCTGCCTGGACTGTCCCTCTTCTGCCTTGCAGGGGACGTGCATGTTGCCATCATGGACCGGAGTGGCCAGCTGGAGGTGGAAGTGATCGAGGCTCGGGGCCTGACCCCCAAACCTGGTTCCAAATCCCTCCCAGGTGAGGCTGAGCAGCTGGGAGAAGGATTTTGGAGATGGGGTCCTGCCAGGGAGGGGTATGCAGCTGAGCTCTAGGTCTAATGAGTGCTCAGTTCCCCATTGGCCTAAATTGGTCTTCCGGACACTGGAGCCACGGCTCGCCCGGAAGGCCAGTGAGCAGGGGCAGGGGTAGGAAAGGATGAAGGAGTCAGTGTTTGAGTCCGTCTCTTCGACCTTCCATCCACTGGTCAGCTCGCCCTGCTCACCTCCAGGGCCACCTGGAGGTTGGGGATGGGGCGGGGCACAGCGGTCTCTCCTGGCCCCCTCCCCACCATGTTTTCTCCCATCCTCAGCCACCTATATCAAGGTTTACCTGCTTGAGAATGGGGCCTGCTTGGCCAAGAAGAAGACAAAGGTGGCCAAGAAGACCTGTGACCCCCGGTACCAGCAGGCTCTGCTCTTTGACGAGGGGCCGCAGGGCAAGGTGCTGCAGGTGAGTGTGACAGGACAGCTCTCAAAGACTGCAAGTCACAATTTGAAATGTGTTCCACTTATGATTCACCCTGTGCCCGGTGCCTTGATATGCACTGGCTGTTTACTCTCACAGCCCAGTAAGGTGTTATTGCCCCTGGTTGATTCATAAGGACACCAAGGTTTGGAGGGTAACTCGATTGTCCCCGGTTTCCGCCTGGTGCTAGTGTTCATTGCACGTCGGCTCCACACTGCTCAGTGGTAGCTGCTTTCCAACTGTGACCTCGCTTCAGCCTCGAGATGATCCTGTGAAGCTGGTGTGATTCTCCGCATTTTACAGATGAGGAAACAGTCTCAGAAAGATGAAGTGCCTTGCGTGAGGTTTCAGCTAGGGACCTAGGGACAAGCCCAGGTCAGGGTAACGACACTCACCCCAACTACGTGAGAGTGACAAACCCTTCACCACGGTCCTGGGAGGAAGGGGTCATCCTGCCTGTTTCATAGATGAAGTGACCCAGGTGGCAAGAGGTGATGTGGGGGTAGAGCACAGTCCTGCGTTCAGTCCTGAGTTCGAGTTCTGGCTTGATCGCTTACTAGCTGTAGAATGATGTGAAGATAAAATGAGAGATGCTTGTAGAGGGCCTCCCCTAGTGCCTGGCACAGACAGCTGCTCACTAACACTTCGCAGCAGTGGGGTTGGGGGCCTGTCGGCCTTGCCTGAGGCCATGTGGGTGGTGAGGGGAGGCTTGCGCCCACGGCTGTCTGGGCTGTGGGCTTCTCATGTAGGGCAGTTGCTCTGGGCTGAGGTGGTTCTTCAGGGGCGGTTGGAGTGCAAACAGTAGGAACAGATGAACCCCAGGGTTCTGTGAGGGAAGTTCAGTCTTGGTTGTTTTGTTTTTTTATATATATTGGGATTCCATTTTGAAAAACGAATTCACCAATAAAATACTTCAAAAATTACTGAGCTAATCTATTCCCCTCTCCCAGTTTTATGGATGGATGGGAACCCTGAGGTCCAGTGAGGGCCAGGGGCTTGCCCAGGCCCCACTGTGAGGCAGGGGCAGAGCGGGAGCTGTGACCCAGGTCCTGGAGTCTCAGTCTGCTCCTTCCTGGAGAAGGCTGTCACCTGGGATGCTGGGAGGCTCCAGAAGTCAGACCCAGGGTACATTCCCAGCTCTGCCACCAATTACTGTGTATCTTTTGGTTGGTTAAGTAACCTCTCTGAGCAGCAGTTTCCTCTTTGTGGAAATAATACACAGTACCTCTACCTGGACAGTTGCAACAATTGAGATGATATATATAAAGTCCGTAGGTTGGAGCCTGGCACTCCTTAAGTGTGCAGTGAGCTGTTGCTTGAAATCAGTGAGCTGCGGCTCTCTCTGTCCCATCTGTGCCCTGGTGAGACATGTAGGCCCCTGGGCCCACTGCCCAGCCCAGAGTCGGGGAGGCTGCTCAGCTCCTCTCTCTTCCTCCCCACTGGTAGGTGATCGTCTGGGGAGACTACGGCCGCATGGACCACAAGTGCTTCATGGGCATGGCCCAGATCATGCTGGACGAGCTGGACCTGAGTGCCGCCGTCACCGGCTGGTACAAACTCTTCCCCACGTCCTCCGTGGCAGACTCCACACTCGGATCCCTCACCAGGCGCCTCTCCCAGTCCTCCCTGGAGAGTGCCACCAGCCCCTCGTGCTCCTAAGGACCTCAGGAAGAGGCTGGGGTGCGGTGTGGGAAGGGGTGCCTGCTGGTGTCCCTCCTCCTCCCCTGTACATAGTCTCACGTCTTTCTGGCCCCTCGCCCTGCTGCATGCCTGTTGGCTACTGGGCACGTCCCAGCTGGCAGTGGAGAGTGTAGTCTGTGTGTGTGTGTTTGTGTGCGCGTCCGTGTGTGACCATGTTATATCCGTTCACTTGTCTGGGTACAGTCAGTCTTGGTGACCACATGGGCTGAAATCTATGTCCCTCTGTGTCTCGTTGAAAAGAAATCTAAGTGAGTGTTGTGTGGACATGACTCCCCCTCAGGCCAGAGATGGAAGAGGGGGACGTGGTCCTGCCTGGTCCTGCGGCAGGGCAGAACTCGCCTGTGCCCGCCTGTGCCTCTTGGTGGTCCCTGCTGAGTTTCCTGTCTTGTTCTTTGTTCTGCCTTTGCCTCTCCCAGCACTGCTGCTTTTTTTGAGGAATGTAGCATCCACTGCAGCTGGCCACACCGAGGCCCCTCTGGGAACCGTGACGCCCCTCCTCCCACCCAGCGCTCTGGCAGCTTTTCCCACGAGTGCACCCGCAGCATGAGGCATGCTCATCTAGTGCCCTGGCCAGGGCCCGGGGAGCAAAGGTGCCCAGGGAGCTGAGGGCTTGGAGACTGCCTCCTCTCGGACTGGAGCCACCTCCTTCCTACAAGCAAAACAGGAGGAGGTCTTAGTTCCCAGGGTTGCTGGCCAGATACCTTAGAGGGAAGTTCAGCTACCTCCCTTAGCACTGCCCTTCACCTCTTATCTCCCTCCACGCCAGCTCACCTCTGACAAGCCAAAGGAGCTCTCCCAGTGGACCCCATGAGGTGTGGGTGGAGCGTCTTGACATCCAGGAGGTGGCCCTCAGAGGGGATGTGATCTGCCAAAGCAGACAGTCCTCCCCAGGCTGTGAGGGTGGCCCTGTCCCCAGCAGGGCTCCTCCAGGTGGAGCCTGGCCTGTGAGGGGCACTGAGGGGAGCTGTTTGCTGGGATAAGAAGGTGGGGGCTGACAGCTCTGAGCCACTGCTGAGAATCCTGTCCGACACGTGGGGATTAGCTGCCTGAACTTAACCATTTGGGCCTCTACTTTTTGCTCATGTCTAGGCCAGTGTTGCTGTCTGGGAGGCTCATGTGGGTCCCAGCATCCTGGCTCCAGACAGGCTGGCTCTGGACCCTAGACTGCCACTGTCACCAGCTCTGTACAAGCAATACTCATCCCTCTCGGCTTCCCTGCCTCTTTGCACTCCGCCGCTACCCTCTGGAGAGCGGCAACCTAGGCACCTGCCCTGCCTCTGCTTTCATTCCACCCACCCAGTTGGAGCATCCCAAAGCCGCTCAGACTCTGACTTGATCTGACAGCTGGGCCCTGTGGGTGGGTCCAGTGCCTGGACCTTGTGAGGTGTCTGCTGGGAACCCTGGATCTGGCTCAGGAATGATTAAGTCTGTCCCTTTCCCTACCTCAGGCCTAGGGTGAAAGGTGAGAGGTAGCCCAGGAGATGGACACAGCAGCCCTGGGGTCCATGCGGTAGGGGGCGAGCTCTCTCTATCTTTTCCCCAGGCATCATCCCCAGTGCTGCAGTGACTCTAGTCAGGACGCCCGCCCGAGGGGCTACCCAGGGACAGTGCAGAGTCTCAGAGCCCGAGTGCTCGAGCGATCTGTGATCTGTGACGGAAGCGAAGGAAGCGGAATAGGCCTGGAGGTGGGCTGTGAGAGGGGTAGGGGGCGGAGGCTCTCTGGAGACACAGCCATCACCGCCAAAGGGCCTCACTGAAGCCGGAGCTGGGTGCCTTTCCTCCAAACACCAAGGGGCAGAAACCGGGACCCCATCGGTCCTGCCCACAGACAAAGAGTAGGTGATACGATGAGCTCCTGGGCGTCCGTCTCCCGCCCGAGCCTCCGCTCTAGTATCAAAGATGATAAGCGTTGTATGTGTGGAAGAGAGGGAGGAGGCCACGGGGCCCTTTTCTCTTTCTGCAGAAATTCTGTTCCATTGTTGCGGGTGGCTGTTGCACCCATTTCTCGTGTTTCTCAAGTGAAGCAAAGGGCTCCGTGCTCTCGGGTCCGAGGGTGGGGAGGGGGAGGGGGAGGCACCTTGCTCACAGAAGGGCATTTTTATGTCCTCTCCGTGATGCGTCCACCTCCAGAGAAGTCATCCTCCGGAGGGTGTGAAAATACACCCCGGGTGGTGGGATCATTAGTGGTAGTGCAGACATCAGCTGACATAGCACGGAATGGTGATCCATGCAGCCACAGCTGGGGTGGGGGGGAATATCACCCTCATTCCTAAAGGGGGCCCAGAAAGACCATGAGAGAAGGTGGGAGCTGCCTGCAGAGAGGCTGCCGCTGGGTAGCTGGAGGCCGGTGCCCCTTGCCTGGGGGGTGAGGGAGGCTGGTTAGCACAGGGAAGTTCCAGCCAGAGGCAGGGCGTCACTGGTTGCTAACTGAGTCTGAGCTGCCTGCAGTCTCCAGCTGCCAAAGCTGCCCAGGGGTTGGAATACTCCACAATTCCACCTCTAATGGGAAGTCAGTTCCCTGCAAGTTGACCTTAAGAATTAGTCTGTTTAACCCTTTGCACCAAATAAGTGACTAATCCCCACTGGATTTCCCCCCATGAGGGTGAAGTTGTGTGAGGCAGATGTATGTGTGTGATGGTGACTGGCTGGATCGAAGGGTCTGTTCCTCAGCATCCTGGATGCAGGGGCCTGCCTGAGAAGCCGCTCTAGCGTTAGCCTGTCCCAGAACAGGAGGGAGCTCCAGTGTCACTCCTGGCCATCCCTGGGGCGGAGAGCATCTCTCCTTTGAGGAGGGGATGGTGGGGGAGGAAGGAATGTGACCTCCCAGAGTTCTCCCTAACCTGGGACCCAACTCACTGCCAGGGACAGTATCTGGTCCAAATGCCCCCGGAGCCCAGGTGGAACCCGGAGATGATTACAGACTGGGCTCTGTCGTTCCAGCTTCCTGCTCCGGCAGGATTCGTGGAAGATATGGCAGAGACAGAAATGGCCCTGCAGCGATGCCGGGCTGTGGGCAGGCCCCGTGACAATGATTCAGAGCATCTGTCTTCACATTTCTTCTCTGTTCGATCTGTCCCACTTCCTTCGTAGACTGCTTCCCTACAGGGAAGTCTGTGATGGGCCTTCGGTATGAATCAGGCTCCACTAAATGGGCCAGGTCTTGGTTTGACAAGGGGGATGTGATCCTTCAGGGAAGAACCATCTCCAGAACTGCTCCCCATGCAGTCTCCTCCACCCCGCAGCTCTCCTAGGGAAGGAACACTTGGAGGCTCTCGGAGTGTGGCAAGTCCCAGGAGTGGCCAAGACTGGCCGAGGCAGAACCTAGGAGCTGCAGAGAGGGGGCACCTGTGTACCTCATCACTCATGGGATCACTGCCCCTTGCAGCGCTGAGGTCCAGCCCCTTCTCCCAGGGTCATGACACCCACCAGGGCAGGCATGCCTGAGCTCTTCTTCACTGCCAGCCTTGAAGAGAACAGAAGCGCCCCCTTTTAAAGATGACAGGACACTCCAAGAGTACTTCTTTGGAAATAAAATGTAGCACAATCTCAGACTGCGTTACAAGGAGCCCTGGCACCCAACCAGGGTTCTTGCTCTTCACCCTGTTGCCCAGGAGACCTGTGCTCCTCCCCCCTACTCCCCACCCCAGCCTCCACAGCTTCTAATACCTCTGATCCCCCATCTTCCTCTGCCCAGAAAGTAGCAGGACTTCAGTAAGGCTGCTTTTCTCTTTCTCTGATTGCTCCCTGCACTGTGCAAACTCTGCAAAAATTTGCTGCCTTTGTTTGATATTGTAATGGGTTGTCCTTCACCTGGGTGGAGAGAGAGGGCATGTCATTCAAAGCCAGGGGGTGGTCCTGCAGTATTTCTGCAGTGGCTGCGAGGAGATGGAAAAGAAGAGGCCCACTGCCCTGCCGACCCCTGCCTTTCTCTTCCTCTCCTCAGTGTTTTCTCCACTATCCTGACATGTAAAGAGGGTCTTTAACATGCTGCTTCCTGTACTGCATTATCTTTCACTGGACGATCGGGGGGAGATGGAAATGTGGACTATTGTCCCCCGCCTTCTCCCTCTAGTCTGCTTTCACTCAGGTCAGAAGAGATTGATCGGGGCAAAACAAAGCAATCGAGATTCAAGGGCAGGGGAGTACCTCCTGACCAGGTGAGGCCCGATGGGGGCTGGATTGACCTGGTCTGGCTGGGAAAGGGTCATTCTGAAAGCGTGCCTGAGCATCTCAGAGCAATGTCAGTGATGCCAAAGAGAGCAACTTGGCCTCCTTGGGCACCGGCTCCGTGTAGGCCTGCCTGAAGGTAGGGCCTTGTTCTCTGACAAAGGGCTTAATCTTTCCATGTAGCAAAGCAACTCCCCCTCCCCCCAACCCTGAGCTCGGGCTTTTGTGGGCCCAGCGTGGCTGTGCCTGTGAGGGGAAACACACCAGAGAGAGAAACTGGCATTCTGTCAGGGGCCTAGACAGGCCAGTGGTGGAGGGAGTGCTCATTGAAAAGCATAACTGCTTTGGCAAAACCTCCCAACGCTCTGGTTGGCAACTTGGCCAGTAAGGACCGGGTCTTGGGCTTCCCAAGGAGCTCACCCCAATGCCAGGAAGGGCCCCTGGGGCCAGGTTCCAGAGAGCTTGGCTAACAGAAATGAGCCCTGGGAATCCCAAGAGCGATAGAGCATCCACCCCGTTGGTCCATGGCCTGGACAGCTGGCGATGGACCATCAAAGGCTGTTACATAAAGTTGGCCAGAAACAGTGCCCATGTGCAAGACTCCTCACTCTTCTGCCTCCGCTGTCTCAGCTGCAAAGTCAGCGCGTTTGCTAGTGGTTCCATGGTTCCCTCCAGGTTTTAAAAGTCTGATCTAGAGCTGATGAGGGTTGTGAGCCTGGCGCACCTGGCACCCGGTTCCACGGGCTGGTTTCTCCCAGCCCTGGGTGCCCACGCGGGGTACAGGTCCTGATCTGTCCATGCCCAGTGCTGCTTCTGACAAGAACTCTCGGAATCCTAGCAAATGCTCCCACCTCTTTGTGGTTTATTCTCTTATCCTTGTGTCCTGATGAGAAAATGATTAAGAAGTGTCTACAGTGGACAATTTTCAAGGTGCTGATGTGATGTTACAACCTCAGCTGCATCCTGTGTAGGTCAATATCCCCACCAGCAGACGAGGCCAGGCCGGTCCTCGTTCCTGCTTCTAGAATGACATCAGTGGGAGAGTTGAACATTGGAGAATTTTAAAGGAAATGCTCTCTGATGCATGGAGGGAGGGAATTTATTTCCCGTTAAAGTATTTTGCTTCTTAAAACCACTCCTCTCTCCAGAATGCCTTTTAGCAGACAACATCTCAGCAGGCAGGGTGGCTGCTTCCGTAGTGAAAGTTGGCCTGATTGTTCTATCCACTCCTTTAGAATATAAATTCGCAGGAGGCAGGAACCCTTTTTTAGAATATCCAAATGCATCCTGCAAAAAAAGAGATAGCTGATAGGGACTGACAAGCACACTGTTTAGGTAAGAAGCAATTAGCTTTTTATAGCTGTGCTCTATACATTTTCTGTGTGCGGCGTCTTTCCGAACTGGTTGTGGCTCCTGGGGGGCAGGTGGACAGCTGGGAAGGACTTGCTGGCCGTTCGTACAACGTTCTTGCCAATTCCCTTGAGGAGAAAATTCTTCACATGGCTTCTGCATGTACAGTATTTGAGCAGCAAAAAAAAAATGATTAAAGTCAGTTTGAAAACGGTTTTGTGTGTTGCTTTCTGAAGATGGTCCTTAATGCTAGGAGGGAAGACACAGGGCTCCAGGGGACTAACACAAGGAGGAGGGGGTGCCTTGACTGAGAGGCAGGAGAGAGCAGTGCCTTTCAGGAAAGGCCTGAAAAACATACAACCTGGGCTTCCAACTCCAGCTTCGGAATTCTGTTGCCCCAGCGATGACCTGGGGCCATGGAATCTGACTAGTGCAGGCAGCTTCCAGGCTCTGCCTCCCAGGGTCCCTGTTTATAGGCCCTCAAAACCTCACCCCACAGACTGCACACCCCAGGGATGCCCAGAGCCAGAGGCGAATGGGAGGTGGAGCTAAGGGCACTGCTTATGACCCACTCTCACTGTTCAGTCCTTTCGGAGCTCTTGTGTCTAGCAGCGCTGCTCAGGCTTGTGACTGGACTGTCTCACTTTGTTCACACCTGATACAAGCGGTAAACACAGCAGCTGACCTCCAGGGCTGTGAACGGCATCCATCACTGACCCCTGGAGCACCCTTGCTTCAGGGAGGGACAGAAAGGTATCTTAACATTTAGCCACTGCTGGGCAGTGCCATTTCCTCCTCCGGTTGAGTCTAGGGGTGTAGCAGATGGGTAAAGGGGGTGTAGCAGTCAGAGCTCTTGTTTGCTAGGAAAAGGCTGGCAGTCTCGGGCACAGGAGCCCTCCGGCTGGCCTCCACCGCGGTGGCTCTGGCCCTTGGCCTTGCAGTTCTGGAGGGCACCATCTCGAGGGCAGGCTCGAGAGACCAATATATGAGCTCTGATGCCCACCCCCCAAGGTTGTGTCTTTTCCACGTTTGCTTTCTCCCTGAGATATCCTACACACTCTCGTGTGTTTAAGAGCTCCCAGGCTTCTAGACAGCAACATTCCTCACCACCCCCCTAAAAGGGAAAGAAGGTCAGACAACAAAAACAAATCCAGAGAAAAAATTCTAGAGGATTTTCTTTAGACAGAAGGAATATAGTATGTACTCCACAGGGTTATGGGGGATTAAAATGAGAACATGTTGGAAGTGCTCAGAACAGTACCTGCCACATAGTAAGTGCTCTTCGCTACTATTTAGGAAAATAATCCTAGATGGGAGGGCTGAGATGCACACAGGAAAAGTGAGTAAGGAAGTGTTTTTTTTTAAATTAGCAAATATTAACATACTTATATGTAAAACTCTAATGTTTGATTTATGAAATTAAAAAATATAAGCATGAACTAAAATATTACACAGTAGTAGCATAGAAGTTGGTCCTTGGAATGTTCATGAGGAGAATAAAGACACTGAAAAACCTCAATGTTCTTTAAATATCCATTCTAAAATCTAGAGTAAATACTAAGAATATAGAATCTAGTAGATGCAAAGATCCTATATACAAACTATGAAATCCAACAATGTATTAAAAAACCATGATACTCAAGTGGTATTTACCTCAGGAATGCAAGGATGGTTCATTATTATCACAAAAATTTATCGCTGTAATTCACCACATTAATAGACTAAAAGAGAAAAATTAATAGACTAAAGAAGAATAATCACTATTGTCCTAATGTAGAAAGGCTTTTGATAAGGTTTAATCCTATTTGTAATAAAAACACTTAGCAAATAAAAGGTAACTTTCTTAGTTTGATGAAAGTCACATACCAAAAAATCTACAGCAAACATTATGTTAATGGAAACACTATAGACATTCTCTCTTTAAAATTAAGATCATACAAGGAAGTCCACTATCATCGCTACCACTGAGCATAGTTCTAGGATTCCTGTACAGAGCCATAAAGGGAAAAAGAAGAGGTGTAAGAACTGAAAGAGAAGAGATAAAACTATAATTTATAGATAATTTGATCACTACCTAGTTTTTAAAAAACAGCAAGGTTGCTGTATACAAGATCACCTTACAAAAGTCAACTGGATTTTTCTATAACAGCTATAACTAATAAACAATACACAAATATTATACATAATAGCACTATAAATTATTAAGTAGGGATTATTTGAGAACATATATAATCTCTATGGAGAGAATTTTCACTCTAGTAACAGCGTTGATGATCTGAATAAATGAAGAGACATTCCCCATTACTGCGTGAGACAGTTTAATATAAAGATATTAACTTTCCCCAAATCAATCTATAAACTCCATGTAATCTAAATAAAATTTTAATTTGTATGCTAAGAACTCTATTAAACTTACTCTATAACTTCTATGCAACAATAGAAGTCCACTAATGGTTAAATCAACTTCTGTTGAAACAAAAGATGAGCAAACTCACCGACTGACACATGTATATGTGAGGAATTAATGTGACAAAGGCGGCACCTTAAAACAATGGGGGAAATGGATTGTTTCCCTAAAATACTTATTAGAAAAACTGGTTCACTATCTGGACAAAAGAAAATCCCTATCTAAACCAAAATACAAAGATAAGTCCTGGGAATCAGGGGAGGGGGCGGTGGCTGGGGTGGGGGGAATAATGCAGACAACCGTACTTGAATAACAATAAAATTTTTAAAAAATACTTTAAAAAAAGATAAGTCTTACATGGTTTAATATACTCAAAAGGAAAGGTAAAATGTAAAATTAATACAAGAGAATGTAAGAGGAATATTTTTGTGAACTAAGGGTAAGAAAAAACCTTTAATATTTCAAAAGCATAAATCATACATTAAAAATTGTGTAATGTGATTACGTTAAAAGTAAAGATTTATATTTAATGAATGGCATCATGGACAAAAGTTAAAGAACAGATTACAGAACAGTAATTTACAAGGTCAAAAAAATGGCGAGAGATTAACAGCTACAATATACAAGGAAGTCCTGCAAAGCAACCATAAAAAGACAACAACTTCTGTGGGAAAAATGGGCAAAGGAAATGAATGAGCAAACTTCAAAAGCTAATAAGCACATGAAAATAGCTTAGAATCATTATAATCAGAAATGCAAATTAATATAATAATGAGATACCACTTTATGCCTATACTAGAATGGCAAAAATTAGAAACCTGAATGATGCTAAATGATGACAGGGACCTGGAGATGCAGTTGGTGTGGCCAGTTTGCAGAC
This sequence comes from Trachops cirrhosus, assembly GCA_028533065.1. Taxonomy (NCBI): domain Eukaryota; kingdom Metazoa; phylum Chordata; class Mammalia; order Chiroptera; family Phyllostomidae; genus Trachops; species Trachops cirrhosus. The sequence continues at coordinate 24,479,659 of CM052542.1, read as the reverse complement.
CAAACTGACATTACCTGGTCCAGGTATGTGCAGACCCTGTACTCCGTTGCGGGAATGTAAATTGGTGCACCCACTATGGAAAGCATTACAGAGATTCCTCAAGAAAAAAAAATAGAACTACCATAGGTTCCAGCAATTCCACTTCTGGGTATTTATCTGAAGAAAACAAAAACTAATTTGAAAAGATGTATGCACCCCTCCATGTTCATTGCCGCATTATTTACAAAAGCTAAGATACGTAAACAACCTAAGTGTCCACTGATGGATGAATGGACCAAGAAGATGTTATACATACTATATACAATGAAATATTATTCAGCCATAAAAAAGAATGGCATCTTGCCATTTGTGATAACATGGATGGAGCTTGAGGACATTATATTAAGTGAAATATTCAGGTAAAGAAAGTCAAACACCATATGATCTCACTTATATGTGGAATCTAAAAAAACAAACAAAAGTTAAAACCCAAGCCCAAAGATACAGAGAACAAACTGGTGTTGCAGAGGGGTTGGGGTGGGGAGTCAGGGAGTGTAGGGTGGAAAAAATGGGTGAAGGGGGTCAAAAATTCCAGTTATAAAATAAATGATCATAGGGAAATAATGGATAGCCTGGTGACTATAATTAATAATGCTGTATTACATATTTGAAAGTTGCTAAGAGAGTAAATCTTAAAAGTTCTCATCACAAGAAAAAATATTTTTCTGTAACTGTATATGGTGCTGGATGGCAACCAGACTTATTGTGGTGGTCATTTCACAGTGTGTACAAATATTGAATCCTTATATTGTACACCTGAAACTACTGTAATGTTGTATGTCAATTATCCCTCAATAAAAAACACTAATTCTAAAATAAAAATAAAAAGATAAATTGGATTTCATCCAAATTCAAATTTCCTCTTTGGGAACTTCTGGCCAAGATGGAGGTGTAGGTAGACACACTGCCTCCTCGCACAACCAAAATAAGGACAACAACAATTCAGAAACAAAAAACAACCAGAACTGACAGAAAATTGAACTGTACGGAAGCCCAACAACCAAGGAGTTGAAGGAGAAACATTCATCCAGACCAGTTGGAGGGGCGGAGTTGGGTGGCCGGGAGGAGAGGGGTCGAGGCAAAGCGGCAGTGAAGGAAGGGGGGGCGGTGCAAGGCGGCGGCTGGGGGAGCAGGAAGTCTCACATTTGTGAGCAGATAAACCAGGGGACGGTGCAACCCTGGCTCCCAGCTCCAGGAAATAAAGCCTCAAAACCTCTGACTGAAAACACCTGCGGGGTTTGAGGCAGCCCTGGGAGAAACTCCCAGCCTCACAGGAGAGTTCACTGGAGAGACCAACAGGTTGCTAGAATGTACACAAAGCCACCTACCTGGGAATAAGCACCAGAAGGGCTTGTGGGAAGCGGAGGAAGTGACTGAAATCCAGCAGAGAGCAGAGCAAGAGCCATTGTTCCAACTCAGCCCCCTTCCACACATACAGCGTCACAACGCAGTGACGTATTGCCCCGCCCTGGTGAACACCTAAGGCCCCGCCCCTTGTACAGAGCACCGCGCCAAGACAAAAAAAAGGCCCAAACAAAAGAACAGATTAAAGCTCCAGAAAAAAATACAACTAAGTGACGAACAGATAGCCAACCTATCAGATGCACAGTTCAAAACACTGGTAATCAGGAAGCTCACAGAATTGGTTGAGTGTGGTCACAAAATAGAGGAAAAAGTAAAGGCTATGAAAAGTGAAATAAGGGAAAATGTACAGTGAACCAACAGTGAAGGGAAGGAAACTGGGACTCAAATCAACAGTTTGGATCAGAAGGAAGAAATAAACATTCAACCAGAACATAATGAAGAAAGAAGAATTCAAAAAAAAAAAAAATGAGGAGAGGCTAAGGATCTCCAGGACAACTTTAAATGTTCCAACATCTGAATCATAGCAGTGCCAAAAGGAGAAGAGGAAGAGCAAGAAATTGAAAACAATGAAGGAGAACTTCCTCAAACTGGCAAAGGAAATAGACTTCCAGGAAGCTCATAGAGTCCCAAAGAATTTGAACCCAAGGAAGCACACACCCAGGCACATCATAATTACATTACCCAAGATTAAAGATAAAATCTTAAAAGCAGCAAGAGAAAAGGAGACAGTTACCTACAAAGGAGTACCCATAAGACTGTCAGCTGATTTCTCAAAAGAAACCTTGCAGGCAAGAAGAGGCTGGAAAGAAGTATTCCAAGTCATGAAAGGCAAGGACTTACATCCAAGATTGCTCTTTCCAGCAAAGCTTTCATTTAGAATGGAAGGCAGATAAAGTGCTTCCCAGATAAAGTCAAGTTAAAGCAGTTCATCATCAGCGAGCCCTTATTATATGAAATGTTAAAGGGATCAAAAATATGAACAATAAAATAACAAATTCACAACTATCAACAACCAAACCTAAAAAAAAAAATGAACTAAGAAAACAACAAGAACAGGAACAGACTTACAGAAATAGAGATCACATGGAGAGTTATCAGTGGGGAGGAGAAGGGGGAGAATGGGGGAAAAAGTACAGGAATAAGTAGCATAAATTGTCAAAACAAAATAGATGGGGAGGTTAAGAATAGTATAGGAAATGGAGAAGCCAAAGAACTTATGTGTACAACCCATGGGCATGAACTAAGGTGAGGGAATGATGGTGGGAGAGAGGAACAGGGAGGAGGGGAGTAAAGTGGGGGAGAATGGAACAACTGTAATAGCATAATCAATAAAATATATTTAAAAAATTTCTTTGATGACACCACCAACACTCATAAGTTGATGGCTTAATAAGAAAATGCAAGTAAAAGATTTGAACAGATGTCACAAAAGGAGATACACAATTGCCAATAAGCACATGAAAATGCTCATCACTCATATTCATCAGGGAAATGCATAATGACTAGAATATCTAATATTAAATACTGGCAATTAATCAAGTGTTGGTGGATTTTTGTGCATTTTTTAAGTGGAAATATAAAACAGTACAGCCCTGACCAGTATGGCTCAGTTGGTTGGGCGTAGTTCTGCAAAGCAAAGTGCCGCCGGTTCAATTCCCGGTCAGGGCACATGCAAGCAGGGTGCTTGCTTACCAGAGGCAACTGATTGATGTTTCTCTCTTGTATCACATGTTTCTCTCCCTCTCTTTCTCCTTCCCTTTCCCTCTCTCTAAAAAAAATAAATAAAATCTTTTTTAAAAAATGGTACAACCACTTTGTCAATTTCTTATACATTCACCACATGGTCCAGCAATCCCACTCCGAGGTGTTTATCAGGGAAAAATGAAAACATAGGTTTGCCCAAAGACAAGAACGCTCACGGCAGCTTTATTCATAATTACCCCAAATGGGAAACAATACAAATGTCTGACATGTCTGGCAGGCTTCGGTCAGAATACAGAAACCACGCAGTAATTAAACAAGGAAATTTTAACGTTAAAGATCATTAACACTGTCAGGGGCACACTATGAAGGTGTAAAGAGGACTAGAGGAGGTTCGAGGAAGGAGCAAACTGGAAGGAGCCCCACTCCTGTATGCTGGAGTCAAACTTTGTTGAAATACTGGAATGTGATGTGAAGTGTGCTGGGAGCCCAGCCCAGGCCAGGCCCGGCCGGGCCCGGTCCAGGCTCCGGATCGCAGGAAACCCCCCTCCGTAGAGGTGCTGGGTCGAAGCAAGCGGGGTGGCAGTTGGCAGGTGGGCAGGTGAGCGGCCAGGGGAGTCAGTGTCAGCAGCCTATTATTCACCAGCAGGCTGATGCAAGCCTGAGGTGCGCAGAGTCCACGATGGGAGTGACGTGGTCACTAGGCCAGGCTGGGGCTGCGAGCTCACAGGCATTGCTGGCCGTGGACACACAGTAGGGATACAACGCTAATGAGTGGCCCCATACACGTGCTCTTGGCAGCAGTACGAACGGAAAACGAGAAGCAAAGCAGAAGCTTTGGACCGGGAAGTTTCTTCGCCGGCAGTGTCACTCCAGCGCCATCTACTGACAAAGCTCAATATTGTTCTCACTGCAAAGGAGAAATGTTTAAAGCGCCCATCCCACTATGGCAGAGCTGGTAAGGAAGGGTAGATTTGGAGTGTGAGAGGCAACAAGTTGATAACTGTCACATCGATCAATAGGCACAATGGGAGAACGATCTGTGGTTTGTTAGTATAATGGGACACCGCTCAGCACTAAATAGAATGAACGACTGATACATGCAACAACGTAGATGGATTTCAAAAACAGCATGCTGAATGAGAGAAACAAGACACAGCGGGGTAAATACCATGAAATAAAATTCTAGAATACACAAACCTAATCTCAGGGACAAAAATGTCAACCAGTGTTGCCTGAGGGTTTGGGGTGGGTGGTATCGGTTGCAAAAGATCACAAAGGAATTTGGGGGGATGACGGAAATATTCCGTGTCTGGCTTGTAGTAGTAGTTACATTAGTGTATACATGTATCAAAATACATCAAACTACACCCTTAAAATCGATGCACTTTATATAAGTCATTCCTCAGTAATGTCTATTTTTCATACATCGTCTGTAAATGAGACGAATGGGAGTGTGTGGGATCTAGACTACCAGTGTCTCCAAGTCCTGGTCCCTTGTAAATGCTGGGGCAATGGCCAGTTGAGAGGGAACAGGTTTGACAGAAACATTGGAAAACTTCTGTCTTTATTCGGATTATTCCTGACATACAGACGCGATGGTGTGCCTAGAAGAAAGTCACTCAGGAAACTCAGCTCAGAGGGTCTCTCAGAGGGTGGGCCCCTGCGTTTTCTCTAGCTCAGCCATCATTAGCTCTGCGTCTTCCATGGTTTGGCCATGGGCCCAAGTGGTGTAGGGGACAATCACAAAGGGAGCTGCCCTTCAGGACTGGCCAGCCAACCAGGCGGGATAAGCGATGCAGAAGGCGCAACCTGCTGAAGGAAAAAGAACTCGCTAAAGACCAGACAGCTTCTGAAAGTGTGAGGCATTATGAACTGACATAGAACAGTGATGATTGTAATTAATAATTCTAATAATTACAAGAACAAGTTGGAAAGAAGGTGGAGAAGAAGCCCAGCAGGCAGCTCCTCTATGAACAAAGCTTAATGACGGGCACTGAGCCATGAGCTAATGTTTGCTGGCGCTGATGGGTGAGAGGAGTCTCTAGTCTCGATTCATATGTGTGTTTATTTGCCTCAAAACTCCAGAGAGTGAGTGATAAAGAATATTGACTAAGATCCAGGAAAATCTGTAAGCTATAGGCTGGTTATGAAAGTCTTCACCTTAACAAAACTAAGATATCTTGTAGGTTTGAACATTTATTTCACTTCATAGGTCTCAGGCATATCAGTGGCCCAGAGGGAGCTTACCAAACTTGCCTTATGAATATGGGTGATGAATGATTTATCCTTTCAGCGAGAACACCTGCACGTGAGCTCTGGAAGGTTAGACTGGGGCACCCTTGAACTCAGCACCCCCAGTGCTGGGGACCTACCCCAGAGAGCTCTCACATGGTATCGAAAGTGGGCATGGAGAGCGATGGTCAGTTCAGAACTGTCCACAAAGGTGGGGAGTTAGAGGAAACCTGGGTGTGTGCCCATCACTGAAAAACGGATGAGTATCATATGGAGGAGACACTCGGCAAGATCGACTGAGAAGTTAGAAGCACAGACGACATACACACACATAGATAGCTCTTAAAAATAGAGTGCTGGTTGAAAGGAATGAGTAGAATCAAGTCTAGTGCATAATATGTATGAAAATTTAAAATAGGGATCACTAAATAACACTACATATTTTGCAAGAATGCATGCACATATATATTAAGATATCTTGAGAGTTTTTTTAATGAGGGGAATAGAAATGAAAAATGGGCATAAAAGAATCACCTAATAGAACAAGACTGGGGCCTTGCACAGGCCCATGATAAAGTATGTTATGAACTGAGAAGAAATATTAACTCAGTCCTCTGCTCCTAAGGTGAAAGAAAGAAAAAAAAAGTTCTCCATCCCACAATAAATGTACCCTATGTACAAACGGACCTCAACCGATCAACGTGATATGAAGGCAAACCGAGATATCCAACCCAGGTTTTCAGAGTGTATAAAAGGACTGGGAACACAGGACGTCCCAGGAACGTTCCAGTCACACCATCGTCAGGCCAAAGCTGTCTCACACTCAAATGCTGGTCTCTGCACGGGGTGACGGTGACCAAGACTGCTGGTGCAGGATAGCGTGTGTCTGTGTGTGCATCAGCGTCCAGAGTGGAAGTGTTGACACGAATAGAGGTAATCAGGATTCAGAGTCCACTTGCAATTTGCCCTCAGCTTTACTCCCTGTGGACTCTCTCTCTCTCTCTTTTGTAAAAATAAGTCTCCATTTATCTTTGGTGGAAGAAGTGGGAATGGAATCATACCCTAAATTCAGGCAACAAGGTAACCAAGATGTGGGGGTGGCTGAGAACCCCATCTTAGGAAAGAGGCCCTAACCTGAGGGAGGTGCCCCTCCAGGCCACATGCCTAGTGGTCATCATCCAGGGTCTCCCAAGTCCACCAAGCCACCAGGATGCAGGGTACCAAATTCTCAGGAGTTCTGGGATGGGCCAGGTATCCCAAAGGCAAGGATGTTACCTCCATTTTAAGGAAAAAGAAGCTACGTCCAGATAGGTGTAGATACTTGCCCAGGGCCAGACAGCCTTGGAGTAATAATACCAGGACCAGAATTCCTGGCACCTGGTTCTGTGCTCTTTCCATGATATGACTACATTGGAAAATGGGATGAGAATATAAGGGGACGTGGATGTAATGACAGAAGCCACAACCAATCCTTCAGCCTGGAGTATTTTAGTCTATCTCACCATTAACATACCACCTTCCCAGCCCTATCTTGGTCCCAAGTCTATTTGCCCCCCACCTCCAGCATCTGCCCTAAGGCCCTTCAACAGGCAGAGAGGCATATTTTTCAGTGGGCAGGTCATGCTGCTTTATTTAGCAAGCCCTGAACTCTCTTATTTACATTCATGTCCTGTTTGGATAAGGGTCTGGTCACTGTCCTGGGTGTTTGTACTCTAAGCAGTGATGTAGGAACATCTTGTCCCCATGTCCTAAGAGACACATCACTTCCAAGCTCACTGAGAGAGGGAAAGTAAGAACTGGAGGAGCCCGGGCTGGTGTGGCTCAGTGGATTGAGTGCTGGCCTGCAGACCTAAGGGTCACGGGTTCGTTTCCCAATCAGGGCACACGCCTGGGTTGTGGGCTAGGTCCCCAGTTGGGGTGTACAAGAGACAACCGCTTGATGTATCTCTCATACATCGATGTTTCTCTCCCTCTCTTTTTCCCTCTCTTCTCCTCTAAAAATAAATAAATAAAATCTTTATTTTTTAAAGTGTGTATAGAGTATAAAGGGACAGCAGCTAGGAAGAAGGAATAGCATTTAAGGACAAGGTAGACTGAGGCACCCACAAAGCAGACTGGAAGGAAGTGAGCAGCCCTGGGGGCTGGAGGAAACCCAGCAGCCGGGGAGTCACCGAACCCCAGGGAAGAGAGGGTGGGAAGGTGAAGGGAGCAATCAGAGAGGTGTAATAGGATTTTTTGCATTTAACCAGAGGATGGTGAGAGCAATTTCAGTGCGTGGTTGGTCAGGGGCTAGGAGTGACATGTCTAATAAATCCTCAGAGTACCCATATCTTGTCGCCTAAAGGGAGCTGAGGTAAGCTGCCTTGCACTTGAACCCATCTTGCACTGGTGAGTTAAAGAAAATTTGCTCAGTGGTTGAAATAATCCACTAAGCTACCCACCCTCATGGGTACACTTTAGGAGATCTGGGAGACATCTAGAATTGAGTCAGGGTACTGTAACCAAACCCAATCAAGGAGCGCCCTAGAGGTGGTGATAAATAGAGCAGTGAAGAGCTGCGTCTGTCCACACTTTCAGGGACAGGCAGCCTTGGGAGGCTGGCAGCCCTTGTTCAGCGGGGGCAGCACTCTCTGCCAAGTGCCGGGCACAGCTTTCAGCCTGCTCTTGAGTCTCAGCCTGGAGGAAGGGCCCTCCCTCCCTGCTTCTTTTTGTAAAATTATGCTCACTCTGCACAGAATCGCTCTTTGCCTTAGGCATGAGAAGGTGCCCAGAGAGGTTATCTTAAGAAACAGTTTCTCAGCATTTTCTGGTTTGAATGGATTTGAACTAAAATGAATTGGAAGTTTTCTCCACTTAGGTCCAAGATTTTATGAAGTTGTGGGAGGTGGTGAGGAGGGGTGACCTCAAGCTTTAGGTGCTGGGAGCAGGCTTACTCTGCCTGCAAGTCATTTGCAGACGGCCTCCAACTTAAAATATAGGCCTGGGACCCACTAGCCTTGGGGGCCTCACACCTCTGCTAACAGCTGGGGTAGAGGGCAATGCACCTGGCTCTCCGGACTCTCCAGTGTTTGGGCCCAAATGGCAGGAAGAGCAGAATCCCAACCCGGAGCACTTCTTATTCTGTGCCCAGGTGTTTTCCCTGTGGTAACGGCAGACAGCCAGACAGCGGGGTTCCTGAGTACTGGGTAGGGGAGGGAGGAGAGCCAGTAGTCCCCAACCTGGTCCTCAGCCCCTCCCCTGGGGCAGTCCCCCCATCCACTCAATTTATTCACAGGGAACAAAACCAATTTACTCCCTTCAAAAAAGTAAATAAATAAAATTATTAAACGCCTACAGCCACAAACTCTACTTTCATGGCGCTTACAGTCTAGTGCAAGAGACATACAAGCACCTTATATGAACTCTGAGTTCCAATTATTCATAGAAGAGGAACAAAGGGAAACGTGATCTAAGTGACCTCATCAATATCCCCCCAAATAATAATTCTTTTTTAAAATTTTATTTATTTATTTTTTAGAGAGGGGAAGGGATGGAGAAAGAGGAGACAAACATCAATGTATGGTTGCCTCTCACGTGCCCCCTACTAGGGACCTGGCCCGCAACCCAGGCATGTGCCCTGACTGGGAATCGAACCAGTGACCCTTTGATTCACAGGCTGGTGCTCAATCCACTGAGCCACACCAGCCAGGGCCCAAATAATAATTCTTGCTGGAAGTCCAGAATGCTCCAAGTACATACACAGCGCTGGCACGCGGAGGAAGAACGGCAGGCAGGCCAGCCTTTACACAGCAGATTGCCTGGCACAGGACCGGCGCTTGGCGATCGCTTTTTAAATGAATGAATGGCTAAACGCAGGAGCATTTACTAAATATAGCCATCCAATTAGACTGTCGAGGACAATTCATGGTGGAATTCAAGTCAATTTTAACGGGTAAGTGAAGCTCTGGACTTTTTAAGAGCAAGTGAGCGAAGCGGCTCCAAGGACTTCAAGGCTGGAAGGTTAACAATATTTGGAATGAAATGACTACCAGGATTATGCAAATTCATTTTGAGGGCTGCAATTCACTTAACTAGAACACTATGACTAAATTAAGCAGAGTGTGGCTCTGTGTCCCCAATGCAGAGAGGTGCTAACAATTACATCCAGAACTGATGGAGGAAGAGACTGAATGGCCAAGAGGGGGCCAGCTAGCTGCATCACCAGCATTACCTTCCATGAACTGTTTCCCTCTACATATACCATTTAGAAAAGGAACTTATTCCATACTTATCATTTTTTCCACTTAGAGTCTTTGAAATAAGCCATGGCTTTCCTGGCCATGATGTTTGGGAGAAAAAAATTACAGTCAGAATCCTGGATGGCGAAGGGACATAAGAAACGGATCAAGGATTACCAGGAGCTACCCCTTGGGGCTGATTCAGAAGCAGGGCAGCCCGGGTCTGCCAGATGCTACTCATTTCCAATTCTGGAGAGCAGTATGCCGGCAAGGGGCAGATGGGAAATGGGTCAGAGGTAAAGATGACATCTTAGTTACCTGACGGGTGACATTTCCAAGTTCAGGCAATAGGGAGAGTGGGCGAGGAGACCTGGCCGCTATCCAGGGCTTGGGCATTAATTTGGCAAGTTTTAACCCAAATGAAGATTTCAAAAATCACCGAAATAACTGTTTCCTATTTAAGAGGAAATGTTAAGTTGGGAGCAACGCTTGATAAATTGCTTGAGCTGATTATGAATGAATCTGAAAGTGTGCCTTGGTGTTCCAGGTGGCCCAGGTCAGCTGGCGGAACCAGAGGAGGGTGAGGCCAACAGTACGTCCTTATGCTCCCAGTGGACTGACCAAATTAGTTGCTTAATTTAGATTATTAAAATAGAGGCGTATTTGTTGGGGTGTAATTCCCCTCTAAAATAGTGATCCATCTATCCTCGCCCTCAAATTTCCCACCTTTAGTCCCAGGGAAGTGGACGGGCAAGGGGGAGGCTGCTCCTCATGGCTGTCCGCCCCAGGGGCCTCCCCCTCAGTCATTTATGGGCTGCAGGGAAGCCAAGGTGTTAAATGTCTGAAAGCGTCCTCGGAAAAGGGTGGACACCACAGTGGCCCTGCCCCTGACCACTGCTCAGTCTTTCTGGCCTGTTTGCCCTTCCACAGCCTGTTTCCAGAAGCAGACACCTTACTGAACTCCACTGACTGTCTTTGAACAAGCATCAGAGCTCTGTCTTACATTTCCCACAGAGAGGCTGGGAGTGGGTGCTTGGATCCTGTTGGTTCGCTCACGACAAAAATAATGGGGGCTTATTAATCACAGGACCAAGAACCTCTTCTTCCTTATGGAGCAAAATGTTCCAGCACCAGAAACATTTTTCAGTGAGGAATTGCTGACAAGGGCACAATTATTTTTATGTCTTTAGAGAGAACTTGTGGGACGCATTCATCAGCCCGAAGGCAGGGCGGTCAGAGGCTGCTTCAACAGCCCCACCTGTCACCGCCTGGCCCGTCTCGGAAGCAGAAAGCCTCTTCTGGTCTGGAGCCCTCACTTCCCTTAATTGCTACCCCAGGAAGCTCTGTAAGCATCGGCACTTTAACAGGATGTTCCAGGTCCCATCTTAATTGCCATGACCAAGGCTCCAAATGAGCCAGCCCCTACCTAGGAAGGCTGGGTTCTGTTTTGAAAAGACTTCCAAAGCAGCAATTCTGGAACCTGGAACTTAGATGCTTAGTCTCGCAGAAATGCTGAATCACAGCCTCCCGAGGTGGAACGCAAGACAGCTGTATTTTTAACAAGCTGTAGAGTTGATTCTGATGCCCAGCCACATTTGAGAACCACTGATACAGGTTCAGATTAGGGCACAAATGGCCTGGTTTTGCCGTTCCATATGACCAAGTATGCACGCTGATACTGGATGCAGCGAAGATTATTTCAGGGACGGATTCAATTTATGCCAATACTTCTAATTTAACCATTGTCGCAGTAGGATGACTTAACAATTATTCTACTCTAATACAGGACTTTCTCAATCTGTTTTTTATTTTTCATACACTGCATAACAGACTCATGCCAGGTGCCCTTCACCAAGTTGTACATTCCCATGCCAAACCATGTTTAATGCTTCTTTGAAGCTTTAGGAATAACATCACTTAAAAGCCCAGCTGTGACTGCTTGCTCCCGTTAGTTTTTGTCTGTGGGCATCGGACATCTCATCAGGGGTGACGTCAGACAGCCATTTGTTAGTATTTCCTTGGGCCAGTTGATGTGCATTTTCAAGTCTCCTGAATTTTACTTCCTACTTCAATCAGTTTGTAAAAATATCTGTACTCAGTGGACGCAGCATACTAGCAAAGGTACCACCTAAGATTTTGTTTCTTTTTCTTAACCTTACGCACACATCACGTAGAGCGGTAACTCTCCAACTCTAGTATACATAGTAATCACCTAAAAGGGGGCGAAGGAGTGTTTACAAGTGCAAATTCCTGGTCTCCACACTTACGGACTAAGTTATGGCATGAGACCCAGAAATCTGCATTTTTACAAATCCCTCCAAAAAAATGAGGTACACTGAAATTTTTGTGCACTGAAGTATTATTTGTGCACTGACGTAAATACTGAAGTATTATTTACATTCTAGTACTCACTTTGAGTAATTCTGATATAGGTGGTCTGCAAACCACACTCTGAGAAACAAGAATAGCCATGTAAGCCCTGGCTGGTGTGGCTCAGTGGATTGAGTGCTGGCCTGTGAACCAAAACGTCACAGGTTCAATTCCGGGTCAGGCCACATGCCTGGGTTTCGGGCCAGGTTGATGTATCTTTCGCACATTAATGTTTCTCTCCCTCCCTTCCCATCTCTCTAGAATAAACAAATAAAAAAAATTTTTTAAAGGCCCTGGCTGGTGTAGCTCAGTGGATTGAGTGCAGGCTTGAGAACCAAAGGGTTGCCAGTTCCATTCCCAGTCAGGGCACATGCCTGGGCTGTGGGCCAGGTTCCCAGCAGGGGGCATGTGAGAGGCAACCATACATTGATGTTTCTCTCCCTCTCTCTCCTTCCCTTCCCCTCTCTCTAAGGATAAATAAATAGAATCTTAAAAAAAAAAAAAAGAATGCCATGTAAGAGTTAAACTGGTAACTGTCACCCATCTGAAGACAAGATTTTACACAGTGCATAGAACACCCTCACCGAGGAAAAGTAGCAATGTGGACCTAGCTCCATGGTCACTGACATTCTTGGCAGAACCTTGCAGCACTGGATGAGTCACGGTACAAACCCAACCCCTGGTGTGGTTTTCTAGTCTCATCACGAGTCCTGGATGTTTCATAGTGATCACTCTTTTCAACAACTTTTATTGTTTATTCACACACAGAACTTTAGGTAACTCCTTTGTCTTGTAACATTAAAACACGATGAATATCTTCATTTAAATGTCATTAAGGTTGTTGGTGTGGTTTATTTATCATGCGTGACTTTGTTATGGGTTTTGAAGTCCTGGGTAAACTCCCCCCCACCACATGCTACATTAATAGTAGGCCTCTCCTCTGCATGTCTGTAACTTGTAGTTCTGGCGTCCTCACGACCACGTTGGTTCCATAGGACTTCTTTACTGTGTAGACGCTATTAAAAGTGGGCACTTGCTTTCTAACTGGTCCATATCACACTCATTTATAATTTTCTCTCATGTGGATTCTCTGATGAGTGTGTTTTGAAGCCTGAAAGGAACCTTTATTGCACTCACCTCATTCACAGGGTCTCTCTCCTCTCATGAATGCCAAGTTCTGCACCCTAAGAAAAACGCCTACCACACTTACCACATTCACATGCGTCCTGTCCTGAATGGAGGGTGTAACGAAGGACAAGAGTGGAGCACCCAGTAAAGCCCTTACTGTGCGCACCATACGGGTACGGTGTCTCTCCTGTGTGGACTCTGATGAACTCAAAGGTCCGCGGCTCTACAATAACTCTTCCCAACCTTCCCTCATGTATAGGGTTTCTCTTCTGCACAGACACGTTCATGATTGCAAATATTCTTGTACTGACGGAGACCCATGACCCCACTCATCACATTTGTAAGGTCCTTCTACTGTTTCAACTCCAGGATGAATTCTGATTAAACTCTTCACACATTCTTTACATATACAGCCCTATGTGGATTGTCTGATGAACTCAAAGATTCATACTCTTGATGAAGCCCTTACCATATTCAAAATGTACTGCATAGTGATATATCGGTGGAGATTTAGAATGGGGAGACATGTATTTGCTTATTGTCAAGTCAGTGCACATGAAGATTCTTCATGGTGCCCAAACACCATCTCTTCCTCTTCGGGTTAAGCAACCACTTCTGTTCTGTGGTTTTGTCAAATGTACACTGTTCCTGGCTAATCTATAGTCAGACTCTCTCCATAGCTTCTAACAGTGGAAACAACTGATCTGTTCTCTATTTCTGCATTTTTGTGTTTTCCAGAATGTCATATAAATGGAATCAAATAGAAAGTAACCTCTGGAGACTGAGTTCTTTCACTGAGCATAATACATTCGAGATTCCTTCATGCTGTTGTAAGCATCGGTCATTCATTCCCTTGTATTCCATTTGGTGGGTGCAATTTGTTTATCGATTTACCCACTGAAGGATATTTGGGTTGGTTCCAGAGTTGGGTAGTTATGAATAATGCAGCTATAAACATTTGTGTACAGGTTTGTGTGTGATTTTAAGTCTTCATTTTTCTAGGATAAATATCTAGAAGTGGAATTGCTGGGTCAAATGGTGGATGTTTAACTTTTTAAGAAGCTGCCAAACTGTTTTCTAGAATAGCTGTAACATTTTGCATTCTCACCAGCAATGTATGTGAGTTCCTGTTGCTTTGCACCCTTGCTAACATTTGGTTTGATCAGTATTCTAAAAATTTAGTTCATCTAAAAAGGTCATGTGGTAGGAAGCTTCTGACATGGCCTCCCGTGATGCCTCCAGGTAACCACACCTTTGGATAATCCTCTTGAGTTTGGGCTGGACCAAACAGCTTACTTCTAACAACTAGAGTAAGAAAGACTAACAATTCAGCCCTCAGGTGACTGAATCCGGCTAATAATCCAGATTATTGGAAGTGGATCTTCCCCAGGCGAGCCTTCATCTGACACTGCCACCCCACTCAGCACCTTGATTTTCCATGCTGTTCCATTCTTCTATGTGATCCTTTTGCCTGTATGACTCTGTCTTGACTATTTTAGATTATCTTAAAATCAGATATGGGTTCTCCCTCTTAGGTTTTTTTTTTCTTCTAAAAATTATCATTAGTCTAGTTCCTTTACCTTTACATAAAATTTTTAGTTTGGAATTGCATTAAAGTCTGTATGTCAATTTGCGCAGAACTGACATCTTAACTACACTGAGTCTTTCCATCCACAAGCATGGCATGCCTCTTCATTCGGTTAGTTGTTCTCTCAGCTCCTCCATTGGCACTTGGTAGTTAACATACAGAACCTGCATGTAGTTTGTTATGGTTACACTTCACTTCTCTTTCTCTTTTGGCACTATTACAAACAGTACTGTTTTTTAAATTTTGGTCCTCACATCTTCATTGCTAATGTGTATAAATACAGTAGATTTAGTATATTGTGTCTTGTACCCTCCAGTTTTGCTAAGCTTATTAGTTCTAGGAGCATTTTTAATAGATGTTAAAATAGATTCTTTGGGATTTTTTACATAGACCATTTATATCACCTGTGAATACTTTTACATCTTCCTTTGCAACCAGAATGTCTTTTATCTTTCTTTAGCTGCATAGCATCTGCTAAGCCTTCCAGGGCCATGTCCACTAGGAGCAGTGACAGTAGACATCCTTGCCTTAGGTTCCAGTCTTACAAGGAAAGCATTCCATCTTTCACCATCAAGTATGACATTAGCTGTGCTTTTTTGATGATGGCCTTGACCAGACTGAAGTTCCCTTCTATTCCTAGTTTGCTGAACTTTTATTATGAATGCATATTAAATTTTGCCAATTGCTTTTTCTGTACCTATTGTTATCATGTGGCTTTTCTTGCTAATTATATTCCTGTAGAGAATTACCTTGATTTTCAAGCATTGGACTAGTTTTTGAATTCCTGGGATAAACACCATTCAGTTCTTCTGTGTTATCTTTTTATATATTGCTGAACTTGATTAGCTAATATTTTGTTAAGGAGTTTTTGCATCTATGTTCATGGGAGATATTGGTCAGTTTTCCTGTAGTCTATCGAATCTTTATATGAGGGCTCTGTTGACTTTTTCTTAAAGATTTATTTATTTATTTAGAGAGAGGGGAAGGGAAGGAGAAAGGGAGGGAGAGAAACATCAATGTGTGGTTGCTTCTCATGTAGCCCCCCAGTGGGGACCTGGCCTGCAACCCAGGCATGTGCCCTGACTGGGAATCCTACTGGCAACCTTTTGGTTCACAGGCTGGCACTCAGTCCACTTAGCCACACCAGCCAGGGCTGTTGACTTTTCAAGAATGCTATATAAATGAAATACAGTATGTAATCTTTTGAAAATGACTTTTTTTTCACTTAGCACAATTCCTTTCAGATCCAAGCTTCTGTGTGAATCAATTGTTTATTTCTTTTTAATTGCTGAATTAAATTGCTATGTATTCCATAGCATGGAGGAACCACTGTTTAAGCTTTCACCCACTGAAGGACATTGATATGGGAAGGTTCTAATTTGACTTACTGTTTAGGCTATTCAGTCGTAAGAGGGAGGATAGTTGATTATATTAGTGTAACAACAGTGGAGGTGGTGAAGAGTGATTGGATTCTGGATACGATTTTAAAATAGAGCTGACACATTTGCTCATGGACTGATCTGGGGGTGAGCGAAAAGGAGGCAGGGATGGCTCCAAAGTTTTTGGCCTAAGCACCTTGAAGAGTGGAATATCCATTTCACTGTGAGGAAGAGAGAACTAGAGGAAATCCAGGTCTGGAAGGGAAAGAGGGAGAATCAAAAGATGGTAATTCCTTTTTAGATAAGCAAATAAAAATATTAGCAGCAGCAAGATTGTGAAGACTTGGAATTCTCATAAGAATGTAAATTGACTCCAACTCCTCAGGGGGGCAATCTGACAATAAATATATAATCTCTGATCACCAATTTCTCTTCTATAAATTTTTTTCTATAGAAATGTTGGAAAAATATCAAAAATTCCAAGCATAAGGACAGTTATTTCAGCATTATTTGTAACAGAGAAAAACTGGTATCTTAAATATCCATCAATAAAGTACTGGTTAAAAAATTAATTTCAGTACATCAATATATCATACAGTGGAATGTGACGCAGCCACTAACAAGACTGACATGGCTCTAAATAATGAAGAAAAGATAGAAATGGGTCTGAAAACTTTGAGATGTAAAGATATGTAACATAACTGAAAGGAAGTCGCAGAGCTCATTTCTGTAAAACATACAGATAAATACACACATAGACACAAAGTAAACACAGGCATACCTCATCTTATCACACTGTTTTATTGCACTTAACAGGTGTTGCATTTTTTACAAGCTGAAGGCAACACCCTCCACCAACAAAAAGATTATGAGTCCTTTCATTGTCACACTCGCTTTATTACGGTGGTCTGGATGCAGAACTGCAGTATCTTCTTTTGGGGTGGTGAAAATGCTTTGGAACTTGATAGAGAAAGTAATTATGCAATCCTTTGATGTATTAAATGCCACTGAACTGTACAAATAAAAATGGTTCATTTTATGTTATGTGAATTTTATCTCAAAAGAAAAAAAATACAAGTGGGGAAGGGGAAACAGATGTTTATTAGGCAGCAACATTTTTCTTTCTTCAACAGTGATTGAGAACTCTGTGATTTGAATCTCAAGCCCCTCCTTAGTTAGTAACACTTTCAGAGCCCACAGCTTTTAACCACCAAGGAAACAAAAATTCTCCAAAGAGTAGTTGTCCCCACCCACTAACACCGGGTCACCATAGATTTCCAGCTCACCTCTTCGTACAGGGCCCTCTGTGCGGGGTGCACTTACCCCCACTCCCCCTTGGTTAGGTCCATGGCCACATCCTTGAACGTAACAGGCTCCTAAAACACCAATGAACAGTAATTCCTCTTCAGTAAGCAAGCATCTACACCAGCGTTTGTGCTACAAAGCGTAAACTTGGCAACGCTGAGAAAGGTAGACCGAATAAAAGACACTTCAGATTTCTGCTCAAGCCATAAGAATGATTAAAAGGAACAATAAAAAAATTAAAAAACACATATATCTTATATAGAGGTTCACCAACACTAATAATAGGAAGATCCCTTAAAAATCAAATTAAAAAAGATAAAATGCTCTGGTTAAAAATGGACAAAGGAAAAATGATCTCTGCCCCTCAAAAAAGAAAAATGATCTGAATGAGTAATTTCCAGAAGGAAAACAAATGGACATGAAAGAAAGGATGCGCTGCCTCACAAATTAGCAAAGAAATGGTCATTCAGGTAACAATGAGACAGTATTTTCCCCTACTCATTGGGCGAAGATTAAGACTTATAATACCCACAGCTAGTAAGAGTGTAAGGAAACAGGTGCCCTCACACATGGTCAGAAGAAGCATGAATTGGTACAGTCTTCCTGGGAGAACAGTTTGGCAGTGTTACCAAACATAGCCTTTGATCCAGCAATTCCAGTTCTAGAAATTCATCCTCATTAAGATAACTAACAACTTCCTTGCTGGTAAATTCAATGGAAAGTTTTCCATCCTCTTTATGCTTGACTCCCTGGCATTATTTGGCCCTGTTGCCCACCTGGTCTTCCTCAAACTCTCCCCTTAGAGTCTGGATACCATAGTGACCTGGTCTTCTCCTACCTCTCTGATCACTCTTTGTCAATCTCCTTCTCTACTCAGCTTATCAACGTTGGGGTTCCCTGGCCCTCTTCACATTCTCCCGATGTAATTTCATCTATTCTCATAGCTTCAAATGCCACCCAAAGGCTGACAACTCTAAAATGTACACCAACAGCCAAGCCCTCTAGCCAGACTTATAGTGCCAAACCCAAAAATCTACGTGAACATCTGGTATGAAGCAGTGCCTCATCTATGGCGGGTAATCAATAGATACCTACCAGGTGAAATAAATATCCACTCGGATATCTCAAAGGCATCTAAATCATCTTGCTCAATTCTGCGTTTATCTCCTTTCCAAACCTGCTTCTTTCCCACTGTTCCCTACCTCAGGAAACCACACCTCAACCACTCGGATGTTCAAGTCAGAAAAGTGGGTCCTGCTTGACTTCTCTCACATCCCTGACTCTCGTCCATCACTAAATCATGGACGACTTGGAGGGGTTCAAGGCTTCAGTAGAGGAACTGACTGCAGATGTGGAAACGGTACGAGAACCAGAATCAGAAGGAGAGCCAGAAGATGTGACTGAATTGTCGAAATCTCGTTATAAAACTTTAACAGAAAAGGAGTTGCTTCTTATAGATGATTAAAGAAAGTGGCTTCTTGAGATGGAACTGACTCCAGGTGAAGATCCTGTGAAGATTGTTGAAATGATAATAGAGAAGTTAGAATATTACATAAACTCAGTTGATACAGCAGCAGCAGGATTCGAGAGGACTCCAATTTTGAAAGAAGTTCTACTGTGGGTAAAATGTTATAAAATAGCATCACATGCTACAGAGAAATCATTCGTGAAAGAAAGTCAGTCACTGATAAGGAAAACTTCATTGTGATCTCGTTTTAAGAAACTGCAACAGCCACCCCAACCTTCAGGAACCACCAACCACCCTGATCAGTCGGCAGCCATCAACCTCGAGGCAAGACCCTCCACCAGCAAGATTACAACTTGCTGAAGGCTCAGATGATGGTAAGAACTTCTAATTGAGGTACGTGCATTGTTTTT
The DNA here is from genome assembly GCA_028533065.1 of Trachops cirrhosus. Taxonomy (NCBI): domain Eukaryota; kingdom Metazoa; phylum Chordata; class Mammalia; order Chiroptera; family Phyllostomidae; genus Trachops; species Trachops cirrhosus. Next base: position 24,460,454 of record CM052542.1, on the reverse strand, counting down.
TATACATAATGCTATTATACACTTAACAGACTACAGTATAGTGTAAACATAATTTTCATACGCACTGGGGAACCAGATAATTCATGTGATACCCTTTATTGTGATATTCACTTTATTGAAGTGGTTTGGATCCAAACCTACAGTATCTCCAAGGTATGCCAATATCTATCACCCGAAGAGATCCCACACATACTTTCTCAATTGCTGATGGGAGAGCAAACAAAAATAAGTCAGTAAGTATACAGAAATTTGGAACAAGTCAGATCTTATGGACACTTACAGGAGTTGGCACCTACCGTCAGAGAATCTACGAGGCCTGTCCAGAAAGTATCCATCCACGTACTATGAGAAAGAGAGACTTTTACTGAAGAAGATACAAGAAACACTGTCCATAGGACAAGGACACCTCAGTCCCCTACAAAGTAAGCACCTTGGGACCTCACACAGTTCTCCACGTGTCTCTTCCACTGTTCAAAACACTCTGCAAATCCTTTGTTGGAATTGCCAACAGCTGCCCTGTCGTATTTTCCTGAATCTCATCGACAGCCTGGAATCTCTTCCCTTTCAAAGGTGATTTTAGTTTTGGGAAAAGCCAGAAGTCACAGGGGGCCAAATCTGGGCTGCAATGGGGCTGAGTCACCTGGGTGATTTGATGTTTCACCAAAAACTCTGCACCAGATGTGATGCATGAGCAAGTGTGTTGTTGTGATGAAGCTGCCAATCACCAGGTGCCCATAGCCATTTTCATGCATCTCTCCTCTGAGAAATGTTCAAGCTTAACTCAAAATTAGATGCAGATTTGTTGCTCTGCTGGCTCAGTCATTTTGAATGTGATGGCCACATAGTGCACATGCTCACTCAACGGGGTCTACACCCCCTAGTGACTAGTACAGTGAAGTCATCATTGTTCACGCATGTGCGTTGCAGTCCACTCTCCTTGGCTGCCAGGTTACATCGATTTTGGGCAAATCATTCTTGTTATATTAATAATGGCCAGACTTTTTCTGGACAAGCCTCGTATATCATCATTCTCCTCCTGAGTTTCTATTTCCTGTGGAGCCTGACCCCATAAACCCACACTCTCCATTCTTCTGTAATTCTCACCTCTCTCCTCACACATCTGGAACAACACCTCCATGGACAAAGTCCTTGATGGCACCTACAGGTAATGTAATGATTCCAACTCTAGATGGGAGAGACAAAAGTTGATTCCTATCTCCTGAAATGGGGGTAAAAGTCACAGGTCAGAAGAATCTCTTCTGAGGATTAATCTCTTTACCCTTCCCCTTTTCCTAGAAAAGACGGAATGAATGACAGGAAAGCAACAGCCTTTTAACAGGTCTCTGTGAACTCACCAGCACCTGTAGCCCTTGGTTAGCCTTTTGTAGTTTTTTTTTTTTTAATCCTCACCTGAGGACATTTTTCCATTGCTTTGAGAGAGAGAGAGAGAGAGAGAGAGAGAGAGAGAGACAGACAGACAGACAGACAGACAGACATTGACTAGCTGCCTTCTCCTACACACCCCAACCAGGAATTGAACCCACAACCTGAATTTATGGCCTAACTGGGAATGGAACCCACAACTCTTCAGTCAGCCAGATGATGCTCCAACCGAGCCACTCCAGCCAGGGTGTAGAATTTTACCCAGGGCTGCTGGAAACTGAGACAGACTGAAATATGAGAGAGGGACCCACAGGCTGAATTACAGGGTCTTCCTGCAGAGACACCAAGAGCTCTCTCAAGAAAGTAATGATCACAAGTTGAAATTTCACTTTGCATTCACTCCTCAGAAAGGACAATATAAACCAACTTTTTGTTTTAGGTAAAGTACAACACTATGCTGAAAAAAAAATCAAATTTCAGGTAAAATTGCAGTGTTTGAATACAATCTACTCCACTTACTAGCTGTGCGACTTGAAGCCGGTAACTTCTTCATATAGTTACATCATGGAGTAACGGTGATAAATAAATACCACTCTTAAAAGTGCTTAATAGTGTCTGACACTGGATATATTGGTTCTCTTCCCCACCGCCGAAGGGGGTTTACTGCCCTCTTAGAGCCAAAAGGCTCCTAAAACGGGGTGCGGCACACTTCAACTCACTGGCGTGAGCTCACTACAGGTAACTGCACACGCTACCTGCTACACCGCAATGCAGACTGACCCGCCACAGGCCCGCCAGACCCTGGGCTCCACACTAGGGCAGCAGAAGCCCCGCCCTTCCCCGGCTAGCTCTGAGCCCAATGCCTCCGCGCAAAAGGAATACCTACAGTTTTACTTCCTTCACGTGAACCAATAATCCGGTCTTTGCTCTTCAACTTTCACAGGACGCTGGCGCCAAACCAGCCAAGCACTGAGAACACTGCCCGTCCAGCCCAGTGCACGTGTATGGAAGCATTGATTCCTCCAGATTTCCCAGAGTCCGCGGCAGAAATTCATCGAGGACTACATTTCCCATAAAGCTCGTGGAGCTCGGGTCCCAACGAACCAGAAGGTTCCAGTCCACCTAGCGAGGTTTCCAGTTTGATCTCTCTTGAGCTTCATGGAGAGCTCTGGTCATATTGAAGAGAAAGGTGTATGTCATTTTTACTTAATATAGACATGACATATAGAGGACATGACACATGGCAAATAGAAACCAGGAGGAAAATAGACCAAATATGGTTTCTCCTTTCCTTTTTAAAAAAAGAATTAAACTTTAGTAACAGAATAACAAATATATCTCAACTGTAAGTAGTTTAAATATATTGATTATATGAATTAATGTATTAGAGCCTGTCAAAAAGGATGTTTGTTTCACACAGCCTAGTTATGTTTTTTTTTTTACAATGGTGGTGTAAGGCAACAGCAAGAGGCCAATTTCAATTTTCATTCAGGGAAAAAGACTTTATATAGGAAAAGAGAATGGTTACATAATCATTATTTGCTAGCTACTACAATAAAAGGAAAGTCTATCTGACAGGCATCAGGGTAGGTGGACTAGTTTCTAAAACAACTCTTAATCCCATTAAAGTCATTTAAAAATTGCTTATCATCAATGGTAATTTTTCCAAAAGGAAGTCATGAATTATAGCATGCCAAAAATTTTCCAGGACAGATTTGGGACAATATCTCTTTCACGAGTTTCTTCAGACCTTTCCCTGCCTCCCACCCCACCATTTAAAACATGTGTGTGCTGTGAGGCCTACTGTAAGCATATATCTAACATTCATTCAGCAAAAGCATGTTGAGTTAGCTCCTGTTTGGATAGAGCTGAGGGTGGTTTTGGTTTTCTTCTTGCCAAAATTTTACATGGCCCAAGACAATGAGGTCAGCGACAAAGGTGCTCTAGGTGACAGTATATGCTTTTCAAGTACTGGAAATACATTTCAACTTACTCTACAGTATTCCTTCTTACCCTTATGGAAGGGAGCAAGTTAATTTACGGAATTAACTTACATGCCTCCTGATATACTACAGTGAAGATCCTTATTTTATCTCTCATTCCCACAGCAGACCACTGCACACTTCTTGTCAGCTTGGCTCACACAGCTGCTCTCTCAAGGCGGTGTAACATCATGCTGGCAACAGCAGAGCCCCTGCTCCCTCCTAAAATGTGTCCTCTCCCTTTAGTCTTTCTTTAAAAGTATATTTTATTGGTTATGCTGTTACAGTTGTCCCGTTTTTTTCTTTCCTTTATTCCCCTCCCCCCTGCACCCACCTTCCACCAGCATTCCAGCATTCTCCCCCGCCTTTAGTTCACATCCATGGGTTGTACTTATAAGTTCTTTGGCTTCTACATTTCCCATAATATTCTTTACCTCCCCCTGTCTATTTTGTATCCACCATTTATGCTACTTATTCCCTGTTCCCTTCCCCCCATTCTTAGCCCTCCCCTCCCTGCTGATAACCCTCCATGTGATCTCTATTTCTGTGATTCTGTTCCTGTTCTAGTTGTTTGCTCAGTTTGTTTTGGGGTGTTTTTTAAAATGTTATAGACATATTGCTTTTTTTTAAAAAAAGATTTTATTTATCTTTAGAGGGGAAGGGAAGGAGAGAGGGAGAGAAATACCAATATATGGTTGCTTCCTGTGCATTCCCTGCTGGGAACTGGCCTGCAACCCAGGCATGTGCCCTGACTGGGAATCGAACCGTCATCTCTTGGTTCACAGGACCGCGCTTAATCCACTAAGCTACACCAGCCAGGGATCAGTTTTGGGGTTTTTTTTAGAAGTAGTTTAGAGTTTCAGATGAGAGCCATGGACATGGGAAGGGGAAATAGGATGGGAATGGGAAGCACTAAGTAGAGCAAAATGAGGATTTCATATAGGGAATAAGAAAACTGTTGAGCTGGAAAAAAGGAAAATCTGGTGACTATAAAGAAAAGAATTTCCCATGTGGCTGGCAAACTGATTCTGAAGACAAGACCAAAAGAAGGCTTAAGAAGTGTTTGAAATGATTGCAAAAGTGAAACTAGCCTATACCCTCCCGAGTAACTTGGAAAGTGTTAAAGAAAAAAAAATATTCATGACACTTGTTAAAGAATATATGCAAGGCAGACTTTATTTGGGACTTACATAAGTATAGGCACTGCTACAATGGGATTTTAGTGGAAGATAAAAGATTAAGCTCAACTCCAATACAGAACAGACAAGTGGGAATCTATAGCCCAAGGAGCAGAGCAGCCATCAGTGGGTGGAAAATTAAGAGGAAACACCAGAGGTAAGGAGAGGGTTGGTTCTGGCTAAATCTACCTACCGGATTCTTGCTGAAGACAGGCCAGCATGATCAGACATCACCTAAGAGGATGGTAGAGAATGAAGAACTGATCAAGTATCAAGGGTAGGGGGTTCTGGTTAAACTGACTTAACAGGGTTCTTGCTAAAACTGAACTTTACAAGGAAGTGCACAATGGGCCTAGGAGAGGGTTCAGGAGCCTGACTAAAGTTTGGTCAAAGAATCTTTGTCAATTACCAGAAAAAAAAGTCCTCATCTGGATGGCCAAACAAGTTAATTTTACCAAACATTCAAAGAACTAACACCTATCCGTCTCAAACTATTCCAAAAAATTCGAGGGGAAGACTCCCGACCCGATTTTTACAAGGCCAGCATTGTCATAATTCCAAAACCAGAAAAAGACACTACAAAGAAAAAAATTATAGGCCAACACCCATGAAGAACATAAATGCTAAAATTCTCAACAAAATATTATCAAACTGGATCCAGCAATACATTAAAAATATCATACACCCCAATCAAGTGGGATATATTCCAGGGATGCAAGGTTGGTACAATGCCTGCAAATCAATCGACATGATATACCACATAAGCAAAATGAAGGACAAAAACCACACTATCATATCAATAGATGCAGAAGAAGCATTTAATAAAACCCAGCACCAATTTATGATAAAAATGCTCGGCAAAGTTGGAATAGAGGGAATGTACCTCAATGTAATAAAGGTCACATATGAAAAACCCACAGCCTGTATCATACTCAATGGGCAAACTAAAAGCATTTCCCTTAAGATCAGGAGCAAGATAGGATGTCTGCTTTCACCTCTCTTACTCAACATAGTACCGGAAGTCCTACCTACTGCAATCAGACAAGAAGTGGAAGTAAAAGGCATCCAAATTGGAAAGGAAGAAGTAAAACTGTCAGTATCTGTAGATGGTATGAAACTGCATATAGAGAACCCTAAAGATTCCACCAAAAGCTACTAGAACTGATAGATGAATTCAGTAAAGTACCAGAACACAAAATAAATATCCAGAAATCAGTTGCATTTTTATATGCCAACAATTAAGGGAAACTAAGAAAACAATCCCATTCACAATTGCTTTAAAAAAATAGCTAGCAATAAAATTAACCAAGGATGTAAAAGACCTGTGCTCGGAAAATTGTAAGACACTGAAGAAAGATACTGAAGAAGATACAAATAAGTGGAAGCATATACTGTGTTCATGGATAGGAAGAATTAACATCGTTAATGTGTCCATACTGCCCAAACCAATCTGTAGAGTCAACACAATTTCTATCAAGAGACCAGTGGCAGACTTCACAGAACTAGAACAAATATTTCAAAAATGTATATGGAAGTCCCCAAATATACACAGCAATCTTGAAAAAGAAAAAACTTGGAAGAATCACACTGCCTGGTATCAAACTATACTACAAGACCATAGTAATCAAAACAGCATAGTACTGGCATAAAAACAGACATATAGATCAATACAACAGAATAGGGAACCTAGAAATAAACCCACACCTTTATGGTTAATTAACATTTGACAAAAGAGGCAAAAACAAAAACATACAATGGGTAAAGATAGTCTATTTAATGAATGGTGTTGGGAAAATTGGACAAATACGTGCAAAAAAAAAATGACCACCTCCTTACACCATACACAAGGATAAACTCAAAATGGATTAAAGACTTAATGTTAGACTCAACCATAAAAACCCTAGAAGAAAAACATGGGCAGTAAAATATCTGACATTTCTCACAGCAATATTTGATATATCACTATGGGCAAGGGAAATGAAAAAATAAACAAATGGGACTATGTCAAACTAAAAAGGTTTAGCATAGCAAAGGATAGCATCAACAAAATGAAAAAGAATGAAGAACATAATTACCAATGATACATCTGATAAGGGGTTAATATCCAAAAATTTATAAAGAACTTATAAAATACTGCCATGGCTGGTGTGGCTCAGTGGATTAAGTGCCAGCCTGTGAACCAAAGGGTCACTGGTTTGATTCCCAGTCGGGGTACATGCCTGGGTTGCAGGCCAGGTCCCCAGTAAGGGGTGTGTGAGAGGCAACTACATATTGATGTTTCTCTCCCTCTCTTTCTCCCTCCCTTCACCTCTGTCTAAAAAAAGTAAATAAAATCTTAAAAAAAAAACTTATAAAACACCAACCCCCACCAAACAATCCAATCAAAAATGGGTGAAGGACCTGAACAGACACTTCCCCAAAGAGGACATACAGATGGCGAATAGACATGAAAAGATTATCAATGTCACTAATCAGAGAAATGCAAATTAAAACCACAACGATATCACTTTACACCTGTCAGAATGGCTATCACCAATAAATCAATAAACAAATGCTGGTAAGGATGTGAAGAAAAGGGAACCCTTTTGTGTATTGTTGGTGAGAATGAAGATTGGTGCAGATGCTGTGGAAACTAGTATGGAATTACCTCAAAAAAATTAAAATTGGAACTGCCTTCTGACCCAGCGATTCTACTTCTGAAAAAACCCAAAACACTAATTCAAACAGATATATGCATCCTTATGTTCATTGCAGTGTTACTTACAATCGCCAAGATATGGTAGCAGCCCAAGAGCCCGTCAGTAGATGAGTAGATAAAAAAGTAATATTTACACAATGTAATACTACTCAGCCATAATAAAGGAAATCTTACCCTTTGCAAAAGTGTGGGTTGATCTGGAGAGCATTATGCTAAGTGACATGAGCCAGAGAAAGACAAATACCATATGATTTCACTCATATGTGTAATCTAATGAATAAAATAAATTAAGAAACAAAATAGAAAGAGACTCATAGATAGGGAACAGGCAGCTGCGAGAGGGAAGGGCAGTTGCGGAGCTGAGTGAAAAAGGTGAAGGGGTTAAGCAAAACAAGAGTGTGGTGATTACCAGAAAGAAGGGAAGGGGGTTGAGGGGAGGTAGAAGAGGGTATAGAGCGCATAATGGTGATGGGAGGAAACTTGACTTTGGGTGGTGAACACACAATACAATATATAGATGATGTATTATAGAACTGTACACCTGAAACCTATATAAATGAATTAACCAATGTCACCCCAATAAATTCAATAAAAATAAAATATAAAAGTCTTTGCTAGCAGAAAAGATATCATTTAGATCCTTAAGTTCTAGTATGCTTATGCAAAAAAGCACTATCATCAATTTATAATCATTATTCAACATTACTTTTCAAAAAAAATAGCTAATGAAAGAAACAGTGCATCATAGTTGTAACTGAGCTTAAACTTGAAAGGAAGAGGTATGATTTCTGAATTTAAGTTCAAGCTGTTATAGCAACACTCAAGAAAAGGCATAAAGGGTTTTTGATATTACCAAGGAATATTATGGACAGCAATAAAAACTTTAGTTTGAATAATGGGTGGCTCATCCTTTCAAGGGGGTATGTGGTACTAACAAACTGTCACATTCCAAAGAAATGTTGATATGCAGAAAAACTTGCTCTTTTAAATTTGGTTAATGCTGCCTATGCTGTCATATAGAAAATTCCATGCACTCCTATGAGATATCAACTTTATATAAGTATATATAATCTTAGACCTAAAAACTAGCTCCTGGAAAGTTGCAAGCTATCATGACACCCTACTTTACTAAAATCAAATACAGATAACACAGCTAAATATTACTTGAGCTATGCTATATCTTATGTAGATACACAAATGAAAAAACTGTTTGAGCGGAAATGTTTTATTTACATACTTATTTAAATATTTTCCTCAATGAAATGCTTGTTGTAATACAGAATGCAATTGCTCTTTCCCCCTACCAATTGTTATCTTGTTAAATTTTTGTTTTGGTGTTTACATAAGAAAACATCTTTATAACAAGTTTTGTAATTAAAGAGGAGACTCTGGGATTCAATTACACTACTATGCCCATTAAAAGTACCAGCAAATGGCCCTGGCTGGTGTGGCTCAGTGGTTGAGCGCTGGACTGTGAAACAAAAGGATCGAAAGTTCTATTCCCAGTTAGGGCACATGTCTAGGTTGTGGGCCAGCTCCCCAGTAGGGGGTACATGAGAGGCAACCACACATTGATGTTTCTCTCCCTCTGTTTCTCCCTCCCTCCCCTCTCTAAAAAATAAAATAAATAAAATCTTTAAAAACATGATTTTTTAAAAAGTGCCAGCAAATGAATAAAAATATTACTGAATTTCATATTGCACATTAAACCACATTTCCCCCCTTGCATGTTATTGTTAGGATTGGGGGGGGGAATGGCGATATTTACTGCAGAAATTCAATAGATATCATTTAATATTATAAATAAATATATTTTATTCTCACACTTACATAATTGTAGAATTTGTTATAAAAATAAAAAAACTCAGGGATGGTAAATGAAGTCTTCACTGATTCCTTGATTATTTATGCTTACTTTCCAAGCTCTATTATTTATAATTCAATGTTTTCTGTGATCTTTTCTGTAAAAGCTTTATTATCACTTCCAGAACAGGACTGGAATTGATTATCTTTTTATGGAAACCTACTTCTTCCAAATTCATTCTAATTCTTCAATATCTCCTCACCATGACATCTCTGCCATTTAGTAAGATTTATTTAATATCTAAGGCTTTCTCATATTCATAAAGTGAATACTACGTATGAATTCTTTGATGTACAATAAGATTTGACTTCTGGGAAAACGCTTTCCCACATTTGTGACATTCATAGGGCTTTTCTCCTGTATGAGTTATCTGATGTCTAAGGAGATGAGACTTCTTGATGAAGGCTTTGCCACATTCAATACATCCATAAGGCTTTTCTCCCGTGTGAATTCTTTGATGTGTAACAAGCACAGATGTGTTGCCAAAGGCTTTGCCACATACGATACATTGGTATGGCTTCTCTCCAGTATGAAATCTAGAATGTTTATAAAGGGATGAACTATACCTGAAGGTTTTCCCACAGTCCTTACATTCAAATGAGTTCTCCAGTGTGTGAGATTTCACATGTTGAGTAAAGGAGGAGTTCCACGTGAATGATTTCCCACACTGACTGCATTCATAGGGTTTCTCTCCGGTGTGAAGTCTTTGGTGCACCACGAGCTGTGCTTTATGCATAAAGGCTTTCCCACAGTCACTGCACACAAAGGGTCTCTCGCCATTGTGAACTTTCTGATGAGTTACAAGGTGTGCCTTCCTGCTATAGGCTTTCCCACAGTCACTGCATTCAAAGGGTTTTCTTCTTGTGTGATTTTTTTCATGTCTAATTAATTGACACTTCTTTTTGAAGACTTTCCCACAGTCCTTGCAGTCATACGAGTTTTCTCCATTATAATATCTGTTATAATTAAGTAAGCCTAAAGTAGGTTGCAAACTCTTCCCATATGATTTGCATTTATATAATATTTTTCTTGCATTTATATGATTTTTTCCAATATGACATGTGTTCATATTATAACCATGGAGTCTCTCCATAGTCAGAATTTTATCGAATGTGAACAAAACTGAGTTCAAAAAATTGTCTTCTCTTTCTTGGTGCTTCTCTGATTCATCAACAAATGGGCAGTCAGCTTCTAAAAAGGAGTACAATAAGACATCCTAGTTAATTTTTTCCCATCAACAGTTACAGGAAGAAACTTATATTACTTCAAATCTAGTCTCTCATTTTGAAACAAGTCCTATATTTGCCTTGCTCCTAAGCTTTAAGAATAAAACTCTAAAGAATAGGAGCAGATGAATGACAATAATGAGAACAGATGGCTTAACATGTGACTTATGCAAAAACTGTAAAATAGGCACAAGGTATAGTGAGTAGGGTACAAAGGAAGTCAAAGGTTGCTCAACAAGTGTGCACAGTTAGCTCAGACAATGAAGAGAGCCCATTGTAGAGATGTGATCAATGGATAGGGCAAAGAGGGGAACAAAAGACCCAGAGGGTTAAGAGAAATTATCAGAGGAAAAACTAGACTTGGAGGAGGCAGATCAGAACCAGAGTCCTCACTACCTAATTTCTAGATTATCTTTTTAGGATAACTCCCTATTTCCCCCATCCACATCTCTTTTTCCTCTTAATCACCTGACACAATGTCAGCTCCCTTCAGAAACATTCTTGTATCTCCAGTCCTTTAACCCCATCCAAACCAGAGCAGAGACATATCTGCAGACAGGGCTCCAACTTTACTGCAGCTGGGATTCGTTCTCCCATGTGCTTACCTTGAGCCCAGGAACACTGATGTCCAAACAGATCACTCAAGAGCAAGTCATCCTTAGCCCCAGTACAGATTCTGTCTGCTTGCTGTCATTTTTATCCTGGCTGGGTTTCTATATATAAAATCTGTCATATTTGTATTCAACAAGAACGGTTTTTAAATTCCCTTTCAATCTGCCTAACAAACTAATCCTCAGAAAGCTGCTTTGGTCCTAAAGTCACACTTTTTCATGTCCATCCTTAAAACCCTGTAAATCCCAAATTCATTGCTCCATTAAAAATAGAAAGAAAAAAAAACAGGAAGAGGGGATTATAATTCCCTGTTTCTGAGATTTCTTCCATGTGGAGTTTCAGCACAAAACCCTTAGCCTCTTGCTCTGTGCCGTATCTTTCTTTATGGAGCTTTCTTTATGGAGCTTTGTAGTGGGCTACAGACATTAATACACATGACTTTACAGAGTGGTTCTAAATTTGGAGACTGTGTTTCTATCTTTTCTCACTTCAGTCAAGGGGAAATAGCATCCTGTGTTACATCAAGCAATATTAACTAACTGAAAAATCCAGGGTAATTAGTCTGGTGAACAAACTATGCAATATAATGAATTCATTCATGGTATCTAAGCATGCATCCCTCTAGTCCTGAACAAACACCGTCTGTCCCAAAGAGTCTAGACTCTAACTAACTACAATCTTTTGTTCATGATCCTTCCCTACTATAACTTGCCCCCCTTCACCCCTCTCATCCTATCTGGTACTTAGATATCTTTAGGGAGGCCCCATTGTTCCATGACCTCAAAAAGAGACTCCTCCAACCTTACACACTTTAAACTTTAACCTCCATTTCATCTGCATGTCACTGTTACTTCCTGAATCATGCATCTGACAACTAACCAGGGAATTGCAGTGTTCGCATGCGCTGAGCAAATGCTCCACACTCGTCAACTTATACTGTATATGGCTATGTTTTGCATTTTCAACTATAATTTACACACTTGGAAAAAGTTAGTGGTTTTTCTTTTTCTTTCCTTTTTCTTACTTTCTTTGAATGCTTCTCAGGAAACAACAAAAAGCTTTCTTGAAAGAAAGAATAAGAAAATCCCCATACAGCCTGACTTTATGACAGTGAATTAATGAAATACCTGTTCACTGAATGCCATTATGTGCTCAACAATGGTGTAAAAGGGAAAGTGATACAGGTGTTGCTCTTCAGGGTGTTATATCATAAGGAAATATGCCTTAAAAGCCATAGGGATTTTTTTTTAAATCTAAGATAAGTATTTGTCAAGTTTTTATGACAGAATCACACTAGAGTTGGGATGGGAGTTCAAAGAGGGTAGAATTAATCTCGGCTGCAGTTACCATGAAAAAGAAAACTGAATTCAGATTTAATATCTTCCGGTTTTAGTTAGGTGGAGCCCACCTGACTCAAAAGGACTCATGCAGAAAAGAAAATTATGTAGAGTGTGCTAAAGAACCCAATCGCTATAGAATAGGGGAAAAGAAGAACAATTCTAGATAAATAAAATGGGATCACATTACAGAGGGCTTTAAAAGTCATTTAAGTATCACAATGCAGGGTATAAAGGAGTAAGTTATGTTTGTCAGGAAAGTGACAAGAAAAATTAATTTGAACAAATCTTGCAGGAATATCTAAGATAAACCAGAAAATATAAAAGATTTCACAATATAGAATGTAAACAGCCTAGGCACCATTTCAGGAGTTAGAATTCATTTGGTTTATGTCAGAAGTTGAGATCCCAGATAATCTAAAATATACTTAATGGTGTCCTAATCATTTTAAACATACTTCTTTTATAGACTCTGTGGAAAGGAAAAATTTTATTTTGAATCAGTCTTGGATAAACTAATAGTTGAAATCATAGGCGATTAAGTCACAACAGTACTTAAGAAGAAATTCCTGAGAAGGAAAAAACCAAACTGCCCACCAGGGTGATTCTGGGGTGGCAAAGCCGCAGGCCAGCTGTCATTCTCTACTGTAATATGAAGGCAACGGTGAAGGTGAAGGGTATCGGTGACTCGGAAAAAAACCGAGACTGTAAGGCCAGGTGGGGTAAAATTAGGGGGAATAGGAAGTTGGTCAGGCAAAAATGCTGAAGAGGGCATAAAACAAATAACTTTAGTCTTTAGTGACAAAGCTTTTGAGGGAGTTACTGTGGAGAAAAGTTCAGAAGGTAAAAGAGAAGGCAAGAAGCAAAAGTTGAATAAGCAGTAAGGGTGAGGGCGCATTAGCAAGGAACCAACTCAAAGCAGCTGGAGGAGAATTTCCAACAGATAATCAAGTTACCAAATGAAGCAGAAAAATGAACTCTGAGGCAGACAGATACCTCAAGTCATCAGTGAGGCGAAAGACGAGCAAGGAGGGGCACACAGGTGGGATGTACGATGCAAGACAAGAAGTGATTTTTTTTTTAAGGAAAATAATTAGAAAGAGCATGATGTAACCAAAAGTTCTGAAATAAAAACAACTAACATATGCTGAACACTCACTATCTGCCAACTATTTGACAGGCTTTGCATGAATTAACTCACATAACCTTTACAAGGAAACCTGAGATAAAGATGAGTATTATCCCTATTTTATACGTAAAATTGTGCTACAAAGTAATTAGGTTAGACAGTGATTGGTGGACTAAGACTTCAAACCCACACAATCTGACTACACTGAGATTCAGATGTATGGAAATGCTCTGTGATCATGTTGGGGAGGGAAGGAGAATGAGGATTTCAGGAATTAAGAGAACTAAGTAAGGACCCAGAGGAAGCAGGCAGTGCGAGAGGGCAGGGTACAGAGGAGAGGGGCATTCCTTCACACAGGTGAGCAAAGGGAAAGAGCAGCTGTGTGGGGAGAGTGAAAGCGAAGGTGTCATTTGGGGATCTGATGGTATTATGTCAAGTGTACCAGTCACTTCCAAAGGTGTGTGGCTTTTAAGAGATGTTTCCTGAAAAGTATTTCAAAGATGCCTGTCCCTCACTGACCAGTTCCAAAGACTCTCATCTACCTGGTTTTCTCTCACTCACCCAGACAGCTCCAGTGTGGGCTCTCTCCCTCCACCACCTGCAGCTCTGGTCCTTGCTCCACCTTGAAGACCGCTTTTGGTTTGGTAACTGGAGTCCCTGTTCAAGGGAAACAACACAGAACTGGAAACGAGGTTCTAGGGACAAACAACTCAGGTCTGCCTCCTTGAGTCTCGGGGCCTGAAAGGATGACAGTGTTTAGAACAGAAAGACTCTTCTCCTCCACTGGGAGGTAGAAGCATAAACAGACTCTCTGACCCCCACGGAAGACGAAGAATCTTTGATCACTAAGATTCAGGGCTCAACTTATTAAAGCTTCAATGTTCACCGCTTTCACAAGTCTTCAAGGAAGGGCACTATTAACACACTCTGAGTTACAACGAAAAGTCTCCATCCATGTCCTTACCCAACGAGATGAGGTTTCTAAAGTTCTCCAACATCACATCCCAATACAAGGTTCTCTGATCACAGTCAAGCAGCTGCCACTCCTCTGAGGTGAAGTCCACAGCCACATCCTGGAAAGTCAATGATCCCTGTAACAGCACATTGATCTTCAAACTAAAGTATGAATCACTTGGAGACTTGCAAGAGAATCATGTCAGCCTCTTATGGTCATATCATGTTCACCGTTTTCAAAAAGTTATGTATGATAGATTACTGCATGTTTGACTCAGAAATAGACTCTATGATAGAAACAAAAATCATATTTAAATATTCCACTACTGCCAGGACAATTCAATGGGGGAAAGTATATTCTTTTTAACAAATGGTGTTGGGACAACCAGATATCCACATGCAAAAGAATGAAGTTGGACACCCCTCCCACACACACCTCACATCATATACAAAAACAAAATGGGTGAGAGACCTAAGTGAAAGAGCTAAGACTAAAAATTCTTAGAAGAAAACCCAGGAGTAAGTCTTTGTGACCTTAGATTAGCCATGGTTTCTTAAATATGACAGAAAAAGGACAAGTGACAAAATAAAAAATAGGTAAATTGAAATTCATCAAAATTTAAAAATTTTGTGTTTCAAAAGACACCATCAAGAAAGTGAAAAGACAACACAGAATGGGAGGAAATATTTGCAAATCATATACCTGATAAGAGATTTGTATCTAGAATATAAAAAACTGCTTATAACATAATAGACAACCAAATTTAAAAATAGCCAAAGGATTTGAACAGACACTTCTTCAAAGACATATATAGTCCATAAGCACACGAAGAAATGCTCAACATCATTAGTCATTAGTAAAATGCAAATCAAAGCTACAATGAGGTATCACTTCAAACTCACTAGGATGGCCAAAATTAAAGACAGACAATTACAAATGTTAGCAAGGATGTGGAGAAACTGGAATGTCATACATAGCTGGTGGGATTGTACAACTGTGCAGCAACTAAGGAAAACACTTTGTCAGTTCCACAAAATGTTAAACATAGAGTTACCATATGATCCAACAATTAACTCCTCACAGGTATACACCCACAAGAATTGAAAATACATGCCCACACAAAAACCTGTGCACAATGTTCATAGAAGAATTATTAAATAGCCAAAAAGTGAAACCAATATGAGTATCCATCAACTAATGGATGGATAAACAATATTGCACATGATGCAATATTGCTCAGCAATAAAAAGGTATCTACAACGTAGATGAAAATATTGTACTGGGTGAAAGAAGTCAGTTACAAATGATCACATATTGTATGATTCCATTTGTATAAAATGTTCAGAATAGGCAAATCCATAAAAACAGTAAGTAAATTAGGGCTGGGGGAAGGAAGGAATAGGTATGAGGTTTCTTTGGAGGGTAACAAAATGTTCTTAAATTAGGTAGTGGTGATAGTTTCACAATTCCATGGGTAAACAAAAACCAGTGAATTGTATATACTTTAAAACAGGCCAATTTGTAATATGCAAATTATATCTCAATAACATTATTTTAAAATATTGTTTATATATTCTTCACTCTTAAATATGCAACGAGGGCCAGATACTGTACTGGTATTGCAAAAAAGAATAAAATTATCACTGGCCTCAGAGATCTCACAATTTATTAGACAGTACAAAGTAAACATGTAAGTGCAATAAGATGTTACAGGAGCTATAAGGTTAACATACCAGACTCATGTAAGCATAATAAAATAGGAAGATGTGGATTTTTGTTAACATGATATAATATACCCTTTCAACCATAAAAGCAAAGTCATGGTTAATTAACTTAAACTGAAATTAAAAAGTCATTTAGCTACACATCTATCACAAAGAGACACTTAAGACCATAAAGAGCAGGGGAGAGCAGGGGTCAGCAAACCACAACACATGGGCTGGCCTCCTATTTTTGTAAATAAAATGTCACTGGAATGTAGTTATATTTATTTACCTCAGCTACAAGGGCGGAGTTGTGCAGTTTCCATAGGCTATATGGCCTTCAAGCCTAAAACATTTACTACCTGGTCTTTTAAAAAGTTAAGAGACTCGGTATAGTTTATCTCAGGAATACATACATAGTTCAGTATTGGGAAATGTAATAGAAATTCTCTAAACTGCTATACTAGATAAGATAAAATATGTGATTTTACTGACAGGTATTTAAAAAGGATATGATAAAAAAAGTTCCCAATTCATGAAAATAATCTTCACAAGCTAAAAATCCTTAACTTGATTAAGAACAAAAACAAAAAACAATTATCTATCAGAATAAAAGATGAAACAGTGAAACACTGGAAGCATCTCCATTAAAAATGGAACAAAAAGATTTTGGCTAGCAATTGCATTCAAAATTATAATTATTAGAAGTCCTGTCCCTTGCAATAAGACAAGAAAAAAATGGATATATATATACACACACACACACACACACACACACACACACACACACATTGAGAAGTCAGAGACAAACTCCATTTGAAGAGTATATGATTGCCTAACTGTAAAATCTAGGAATCAACTAAAAACCTCTTAGTAAGAGCTCCATAAACTGACATAGTCATGTGCTGCATAATGATATTTCCATCAATGACTGACCACATAGACAATAGTGATCCCATAAGATTATAAAAAAGCAAAAAAATCCCTATCTCCTAGTGATGTTGTAGCTGTCATAACCCCGTAGTGCAACACATTACTCATGTGTCTGTGATGATGCTGGTGTAAACAAACCAACTGTGCTGCCAGTCATATAAAAATATAGCACATATAATTATGTATAGTACATAACACTTGATAATGATAATAAACTACTGTTACTGGTTTATGTATTTATTATACTTTTTATTGTTATTTTGGAGTGTGGTCTTTGTACTTATTTAAAAAAATGTTTTCTGTAAAACAGTTGCTATGTGATGCCAGCAGCAGCCTAACACATTTCATATTTACAGTGTTTCTTTTGAATCATTTTCTCTTGTACTTAATTTCGTGTTGTTTCACTCAGTAATATGCTGTACAGACCTGTAGCCCAGCAGCAATAAGCTACATCACCTAGCCTACATGTGTACTAGGCTATACCATCCAGGTTTGTGTATGTACACACTCCATGATGTTCACACAATGATAAAACCACTTACTGACACAGTTCTCAGTCGTAAAGCAGAACATGACTCTAAAGTCAAACACATTAATCCATACTTTCCTGTATAAAAGAATAACCAATAAGAAAATATAATGAAAAATATCTATATCATTCTCAATAGCAACTTTAACCACATGTAAGAATAAACATTACAAAAATTGTCCAAGAATTACAATAATAAAACTATAAAATTGTAATGAAGGACCTATCAGAAAAATTAAATAAGTGAAAGGCTCACTATTGAAAAGTCATTAATTCTCTCCAAAGTAACCTAAAAGTGTAACGCAGTCACATACTCCTTTAATGACCTTGACAACGTGATTTTAAAATACACATGGAAGAGAAAATGCTCAAGAATAGCTGCAGACCCTGAAAACACACTAGGTACCTTTACTTATTTTTCCAGATGAACATTAAAAGGGTTTATGTAGTGCTGCTTGGCACCGTGTTCTCTGTTTACTCCAGGGAACACTCTAAGAAAGGCATAGGAAATCTGATGTTATATTTACCACAGATAAACCCGGGGAACTATTTTGCTTATCCTCACAATGCCAATACTTTAACTGGTTGGTTATCCATTTTCTATGACCACCAGAAATACTGGGTACACAAATGCAACTCAAATTTATTCCAACTTGAATGGGTGGGTGGGCTGGAATGGGAATAAAGGATAGAAACTGTACTGAATAAACTAAAATAAAAAAATTTAAAAAAAAATATATTCCAACTATGTGCAGACCCTATGACCTGAGTATCAACTTAACCATATTCTAAATTTCCTTTTAGACCTAATCCATTCAATCTATATTTCCCCTGAGTATACATTTCCTTTTTGTATGGATTTTTGGGAGATTTAAATGACTGAATAAATAAACGCCTTACCTGGAAGTTGATCATTTTCTGCAACTCTTGCACAGATATCTCTGACAATAAAATTGGGAAAAGAAGAGAAGGACGTGAAAAACCAGGACTGCGATGTAGGACCCTGCTCTGTCACAACAGAAGCACCCACACTACAGTCTCAGAGAATCCCACCTAGTGGGAGAATGTTTCTAGCAAGTCAGAAAAGCCCCTATTTTATAAGCATCAATCTCTACTTGTGCTTGTTGTGAATATATGGATGTTGTAGATTTCTGTCCTACTGATCTTACAGAAAGTTGTTAGCCTTGGAACCAGTGACAGGTTTTTTTCCCCAGAAATTTATCCTAAGAAAATAATAATGAATGGTGAAAAGACTCACTAAAATCCTGGTCTCTGAAGCTCCTGAAGCTCGGTATCTCTGCAAATCATTCCTTCCTCTGATTCTCTGGTTTCTGCTCTGAAACTGGGGTAAGATACCTCAAATTAGGTTGACTTTATTGCAAAGGCTAGACCCAGAGACCCAGGAACTTTTTTTTTAAGCTGGAGCCCTCAGTTTAGACTCCAAATCTGCGCTGTCCCCGGAAATTCACCATCTCCTATGGGTGCAGTCTCCCTATAGCTGCAATCCTTTTCAAATTCCAACCAGCACTGCTGGGGCCCTAGAAAGGCTAAAATCTGCAAGAGGTACTCACAGCTTTATTTACACAATCTTCACTGGAAGACCTACAGATTCACCAAGTGACCCCTAAAAAAAATTCCAACAAATCTAAATTTACTCAGAATCACTGCTCAAATATTTCAAAAGAAAAATAAATCAAACTGTTTGTTTTTTCCAGGGTGCTATCTTCCAAAAAAGAATTAAATCTGGAGAAAACTCATCTGGATTTGAATCTCAGTTTGTCTAGCTACTAAGCTATGTGAGTTCAGCCACGTAACTTCCCCTCTCTCAGCTTCAGTTATTTCATATATAAAATGAAGATCTTAACAGTGACTTCAGGTGATGGTTGTGAGAATACCTTAAAAAAACAGCATGGCAGTTTCAGAAATACTTTCTTCCCAGATCTCTTGAAATGGTTTAACATTTCCTGCTGCAGGCTCTAGTAAGGCCAACGGTTCTCTTGGAACCAGAAAGGTACGGTTTGGTGCACAAACTCCTACACAGTGATCTTCAACAACGAAGGCAGGAATGCCACTGAGCCTGCCCCAGACCCACCCGGGATCTAGGAACCCACTGAGTGGCAGTCGGATCTCTGCGCTGCTCTCTCTGAACTGCTGCGGAATTGGAAAGGACCCACAACCCAACACAAAGTCACCGCAGGTGCAGTGTGTTAAATTTAATCTTCGGTCGTTTAAGCCAATAAACCGGACCCTGTCTTTCTTTTCGCCCTTCCCTTGGCCCCGCGGTCATACCTGTCAGCCTTTCACCGCCACACTCCCAGTTCTGGCTCTAAGTCCTAGCTCGGTTTACAGAAATCTATTGCCCAGAGACTCGGTAGCAATGCCCACACAGGACACAAGTTGAATAATTACACACTACTGGCTACCACCCCATTGCGCGTGTGCGGAAGTAACTGCCCACTAGAATTCCCAGGCTCCCCCGGGGTACAGGCTATACCTATCCAAGACTACATTTCCCATAAGACCCTTGGAACTCATTTCCGGAAAACCTCAGATGTTTCCACCTCTTTTCCGGGAGATTCCTGAGTTGGCGTCTGTGGGGCTGCCTCAGAGCCATGCTCATTTTTAAAAGTGTTGCTAGCGATACTGTGACCTTACAGGTAACCACACTGTAGTTTTCCTATAAGGCAGTCTACAGCCTTTGTCACAAGCGGGAGGTGCAAGGCTGCTTATACAGCCACCAGCCCTACAGACAACACTGGGACTGGGGAATAACAGTGGTCCAACAAGGATGACTGTATGAGGGAGGACCCCCCCAAAACCGGAATTACCTTTTGGAGGCCAGGCCCCTTGTAGTACTGTGCAGAGCAGGACCAATAAAATGGCACTGGTCCCATAAAGGTAGCATAAAGTTTATAAAGCAAAGTGGAGTCACTCAGGTCAACCAAAATGGCTGTCAGTCAGCCATTACACTTTGGTTCAAGAAAGAAACTGCCTAAGTCAGAGCAGACACATCTGGCAAGGAGACACACCTAAGATATCTGCACACGTGATCAGAACAGCCATGTCTGCAGAGTGGGACCACCCATAAATAGGCTCCTAGGGAAATTCCAGACTTGCCATCAGGGGTGTCAAGCAGAACAGCCATGTACCACCCATAGGCTCCTGGATAAATTCCCCTCTTGACATCAGGGGTGCCAAGACATTTATTGAAAAGACCCAAAGGGTGGGCCCTGGCTGGTGTAGCTTAGTGGATTAAGTGCGGGCCTGTGAACCAAGAGATCACGGTTCGGTTCCCAGTCAGGGCACATGCCTGGGTTGCAGGCCAGTTCCCAGCAGGGAATGCACAGGAAGCAACCATACATTGATATTTCTCTCCCTCTCTCCTTCCCTTCCCCTCTGAAAATAAATAAATAAAATCTTTAAAAAAAGAAAAGACCCAAAGGGTGGCATATAACACTTTCCAGGTGGAACAGGCAGGCTGCAGACCACTGCTGAGACAGCTGAGCTCCACACACCAGACTGCTACCCCTGCCACGTGATCTCCCTGGGCATTGGCCACCAGAGTCTCTGCCCTGCTGGACGGAAGACTTCATCTGCCCTGCTGCCCACCTGGCTCCTGGGATCCTTCCTTGCCAGATGCTGACAACTCCCTTGCCCACCGGCTGTCTCCCAGACCTGCAGACTGAGACTCTGGGACTCAGGTTCGTTATCCCCCATTGATTGCTGTGTGTGTGTTATATTTCTCTTAGATTGTTCAGTGTGAGTAAGATATTAATGTATGTTGATGTTCTACTTTGAGTGAACCTGCATTCAGTAAAAGCTGAGTGAATAGCATAGTTACTGTGTTTGACTCTTGTCTGTTCCTTGGTGCTCAGGAGGCAGCTAGCTGAGCAGTTGTCCGGCTGACTTACAGGAAAGATTACATCACAAACATACATTCATGACAAATACAGGCTTCCCCCACCCCAGGTGAGTGTTCTAGGAGCCCATCTGTATCAATGTACTAGCTGGTGGTGTTGTGAGAGGCTGTGTTCTGCATCAGTGAATTTTTCTTTTTCTGAAGACTGTTTTAACACATTTGCCCATTTCACAATGGGTGATTTATGAGCACACCTGCCCACACCATGCTGAGTGTCCAGCAGTTTTTGACCTAAAACAGCATGACACCTTTGCCCCACCACATTCACCTGATCTCACCCTGAGTGACATTTTTTCTTGTTGTTTTCCTGGATGAAAAAAGTCCTCAAATGGAAACCTTTTGTCATTGTGGATGAGGTGAAACAAAAACCAGCAGAAGCACTAATAGGCATCAAAATTAACGAGTTCAAAAACTGTTTTGAGCCATGGGGAAAAGAATCTCAATAGTTGTACTCCATCAAATGGAGAAGAGTACTTTGAAGGTGACTGAAGTTTAAACATGTCAGAATAAACACACAATTTTTATAGATAAATTCCAGGATTTGGGGGGGTCCCCCTCGTACTATTCACTCAACTTTTATTGATACAGGTTCAATCTCCATCAATAGCAATCAATCAATAGCAATGACACTCAGAAACATTCAGTAACAACTTCACGCAGGAGAATTGGGGGGAAACAAACCCGAGTTCCAAGAATCCAGATCAGAGACGAGATCCTGGAGAGAGCCGGGCAGTCACCGTCTTGGAAGGCAGCGTCAGGAGCAGCGTCTCAGTGGCATTCTTCAGAACGCAGCGGGGCAGCCTGTGCATATCTCTGTCGGCTTCGGGAGACCGGCCGTCGCAGGCTGCTCCTGGCGTCTCCTGCTTCCGTGCTCCTCAGGCTGCGGCGTCAGGTTGTTTTGAGCCATGCTGTGCTCAGTTTCAATAAACATGTCGTGTTGGCCAGTTCATAGTAAACATGTTGTGCTTAGTTCCGATAAGCACGTTGTTTATAGGACAGCTCTGATAAACACATGTATTTTTTTGTTTTTAGAATTTTTTTACTTATTTTTAGAGAAAGGGGAAGGGAGGGAGAAAGAGAAGGGGAGTTGCCTTTCATGTGTGCCTCGACCTGGAACCAAACTAACACCCCAGCCAGGCATGTGCCCTGACCAGGAATCAAACCGGTGGCCTTTCTCTTTGCTGGATGTCACCCAACCAACTGAGCCACACAGGTCAGAGAACACGTGCTATTTTGATCACTCAATTCTGCTGAACATGTTTTGGTCACTTAGGGCAGACTGTGTGTGCTCTCTACACGGCATCAGATCTGCTCTCCACAAAAAGGCAGGTGTATGCTACCGGGGACACCTGAGTCAGGGGGCTCCCATCCTCAGTTCTTGCCTTCCTTGCAAGAGAGGAATTCAAGAGAGAGACAACACCTATGGTGGAAGTGAGATAGCAAGTTTATTTATGAAATACACTTGAGCACGAAGCACCGAGCAGGCCCTCAGCTAGTCTGAGTGCCCCATGTATACTGGAAATAAGGGTGAAGTTTTTTATATACTGGAGCCCGAATCTGCAAGAGGCACTCAGCTAATTTGAGTGCCCCAACTACTAGGACTCCAGGAGTTTTATGTCTGTAGCCAGCCTCTAGGTTCCCCCTCCTCCTCCCTTCTCCAGACCTTGAGATTAATACATAGTTTCAAAGACTTTGTTTCCCAGCTAGTGGAAACAGAATTTCAAGAGCTCCCCTCCTCCTGCGCTATCATAGTTTTGCTTGTGATGTTCAGACCACCTGGCAATCTTACCCTACCAGGCTCAGGACTGCTGAGTAAATGGGTGAGACATGTCTCCCGCCCCTCCCTGCCTTTGTTTACCATCTGTCCTACACAACAGTGTACATATCATTTTTATTTAAAAAGACATCAGAATTTTTAAATAGTGGAATATAAGAAACCGTTCCATGTGGTATGGCGAATGTAGCCCAGCCTCTGATTCGGAAACCAACGGGGAGTGAGTCAGCACACAGGAGCAGAGCCCACAGATCAGTTTTCCCGTGGGGAATCAGGCCTGCATTGTACCTAGGCTGCTTTGAGGCTTGCTTTTGCTAAAACTCCCTCACCCTGAATTGAGGCAGCAAATATTTACTGCATATCTTTAAAATAACATCCTAAAATCTGAGCTAAACCTCCTAAGTATGGAGTGTAACCAGTTCAACCACTTTTCCCCTTGATCTGCAACATCCTTCTCTTTGAAGTGATTAGCAACATTCTTTCCTTTATCTGTAAAAGGTAATCACCTACAGGGAACCTGTGCACAGTAAATGAGGACCATCCTAGATGTAATGTACCCAAAAAGCAATAAAAGCCTGTCCAGGCAGGGGTTGGAGCCCTCTCTCTCAGAGAGCGGCCATGCTGTCCCTTTTTTTCCACAGGACTTCTGCAGTCCATGTGAATTTGTTCATCACAGCCACAACACAGGGATCCCGCAGGCTGGAGTCCACATCACTGGGAAATCTAAATCAACAGTATGTAAGGGAGTAACTTACCCTGACTCAGTTCAGTCTCTTCTAGCAATGCTGTAGCTTAAGTGAAGGAGATGAAGAGGACCCAACAGAGGAGAGTCAGAAAAAATAATGGTGAGGTAGATGGAAAAGTAGGTGAGTTTGGATTTGCAAAATCAAGGGAAGAAATGTTTCAAGAAGGGCATGATCTACTGTGTTAATGCAGCTGATGTATCAACTACGGTGAGAACTAAGAATTGATCACTTCATTAGCAATGTGGAGGTTGAATTAGCAATGCCATTTTGTTGTAGTGGCAGAAGTTTGAAAAAGGTGGGATGAAAGGATGGGAGGAGAGGAAGTGAAGAAAGCAAGTATAGACAGTACTTTTAAGTTTTGCTTTTTTAAGATGAGCAGGAGAATACAGCTGTCTTTATGTGGATCATGGGTCTGGAATGTTTTTCAAGATGGAATTAAGAAATTACAGTATGTTTGTACCCTAATAAAAATGACACAGTAGCCCTGGCTGGTGTAGCTCAGTGGACTGAGCGCTGACCTGCAAACCAAAGGGTGGCAGGTTCAATAATGTACCCAATCAGGGCACATGCCTGGGTTACAGGCCAGGTCCCCAGTGGGGAGCACGTGAGAGGCAACCATGCATTGATGTTTCTCTCTTTCTTCCTCCTCTAAAAATAAATAAATAAAATCTAAAGAAGAAAGGAAGGGAGAAAGACAGAAAGAGAAAAAATGACACAGTAGAGGGAAAAAACTGACAATACAGAGTGACAGGACAGTGCAGGAGGAAAGTCCCTGCAGAGAGAAGGGATGGGATCCAGTACACAGTCAGAGGGACCAGTTGTCAGAGTGTGGGCAATCCATCCATTAAAATAAAAGGGGGGGCAGAGTTCATAGGTACGGATGCAGGTGGGCAGATAGACTTGGTGGTGGGAGAATGAGGATATCCTCTTTTGAGTACTTCTATTTTCTCAGTGAAATAAAGGACTGAAAGTGAAGTTAGGAAGAAGGTATTGGAGGTTGGAGGAGAGAAACCATAAAAATACTGTATTACATTTATTCTAATAGAAATTTTGTCATATGTCAACATCTGTGAAGTTGCTATCTTATAAGTGATGGCATGCCATCGTTTAACTGGCATTTTTTTCTTTTATAGTAGTATGTAAAATAAAGATATACCTTATAATCAATGACACATGAGATTTTAATATTACTTAGGAAGGTGAAAGAGCGAATAGATTAAAGAAATATAATACTGTCGCCTGACAGCATTAAGAGCCCATTTGATGTTAGTAGCCATGGACTTGACTGGCATTTTCAATGTCATAAAGACATATATTTTTATATCTCATCTTTAAAAAGTCCTTTCTTGACCTCTAGCCCACTTGAGCAATTGCTCCATTTCCTAGCTTTCCTTCATAGAAAAACTTTTCTAAAAAGTTGTTTCTTGTTGCTGCCTGTATTTTCTCACCTCCAATATTCTCCTCAGTCCAATGCAATTGACTTCTTGATCCTAAGAACTCTCCTGAAACTGCTCTTGTCAAGTTACTGATGAAATTCCAGTTGAAAAATGAAATAGACTCCCTGTCTTCACCACATGTGACCTCCGGGGCATTCAACAAAATTGAAATAAAGTCATTGTGAGCTTTCTGGAACATCTCACAAAAACTAGCTCCTCCTACCTCCTTCTCTTTGAAGTGATATATTATAAAAGAAGTAGAGTATTTCTCTACTTCTTTTACTGAATACCCTTCCTGTGTTCCACATCCAAATGTTGGAATACTCAAGTCTTGGCCTTGGGCCTTTTCTTTTTTGTAGTTTTCTTTTTTTTTTAATATATTTTATTGATAATGCTATTACAGTTGTCCTATTATCCCCCCTTCATTCCCCTCCACCCTGAACACCCTCT
>CM052542.1:24395963-24434100 GCA_028533065.1 Trachops cirrhosus | reverse complement strand
CACTGATAACCCTCCATGTGATCTCCATTTCTATGATTCTGTTCCTGTTCTAGTTGTTTGCTTAGTTTTTTTTTTTTTTTTAGGTTCAATTGTTGATAGTTGTAAGTTTGTTGTCATTTTACTCTTCATAGTTTTGATCTTTTTCTTAGATAAGTCCCTTTAACATTTCATATAATAAGGGTTTGGTGATGATGAACTCTTAACTTGACCTTATCTGGGAAGCACTTTATCTGCCTTTCCATTCTAAATAATAGCTTTGCTGGATAGAGTAATCTAACTTGTAGGTCCTTGCTTTTCATGACTTTGAAAACTTCTTTCCAGCCCCTTCTTGCCTCTAAGGTTTCTTTTGAGAAATCAGCTGAGAGAGAGTCTTACGGGATCTCCTTTGTAAGTAAGTGTCTCCTTTTCTCTCGCTGCCTTTAAGATTCTCTATCTTTAATCTTGGGTAATGTAATTATGATGTCCCTTCATGTGTTTCTCCCTGGATCCAACTTCTCTGGGACTCTCTGAGCTTCTTGGACTTCCTGAAAGTCTATTTCTTTTGCCGGATTGGGGAAATTCTCCTTCACTATTCGTTCAAATACATTTTCAATTTCTTGCTCTTCCTCTTCTCCTTCTGACATCACTGATTCAGATGTTGGAATGTTTAAAGTTGTCCCAGAAGTTCCTAAGCCTGTCCTCATGTTTTTGAATTCTTGTTTCTTCATTCTGTTCCGAAGGAAGAATGTTTATTTCTTCCTTTTGTTCCAAATCATTGATTTGAATCCTAGTTTCCTTCTCTTCACTCTTGGTTCCTTGTATTATTTTTAATTTTAATTTCACTTTGCATAGCCTTTACTTCTTTATTTTGCGACCATACTCAGTCATTTCCATGAGCATCCTGATTACCAGTGTTTTGAACTCTGCATCTGATAGGTTGGCTATCTCCTCATGGCTTAGTCCTTTTTCTGGAGTTTTGATCTGTTCTTTCATTTGGGCCATATTTCTTTGTCTCGGCGCACCTGTTATGTTGTAAGGGGTGGAGCCTTAGGTATCGGCCAGGGTGGGGTAACCCACCTTGCTGTATTGTGATGCTGTTGTGGGGGAAGTGTCAGAGGGAACAATGCCACTTGCTTGGCTCTCGCCTTGCTTTCAGTCACCTCCCTGGTTTCCCATAAGTGGATTGCGCCCTTTCAGGTGCTGATTCCTGGGGGAGTGGGCTTGTGTATGTTCTAGGATCCCATGGGCCCCTCCAACGGACTCTCCTGTGGGACTAGGAGTTTCTCCCACTGCTGCAACCTCCACAGGGTTTTACAGAGGTTTTGAGGCTTTAGTTTCCCACACTGGAACCCTGGGTTGTGTGGTCTGTCTTGCTTCCCAGTTGTTCCTCCTGGTTTATCTGCACACAAATGTGGGATATCCTGGTTCGCCAGCCACCATCTTGCCATGCATCCTCTCCACCCTGGCTGTCTCAGCCCCTCCTACCAGTCTGGATATTTCTTTAACTCCTTGGTTGTCGGACTTCCATACAGTTCAATTTTCTGGCAGTTCTGATTGTTTTTTGTTTTTAAATTGATTATCCTTCTTTTGCTTGTGCAGGAAGCAAAGCATATCTACCTACACCTCCATCTTGGCTGGAAGCTGGAACTGTTTTGGCAATTCCTATTATGAACAGTTGAACCTAATCCTAATTAAGGCACTCAACCCACCCTGGCTGGTATGACTCAATGGATTGAGTGCTAGCCTGTGAACTGAAAGGTTGCAGGTTCAATTCCCTGTCAGGGCACATGCCTGAGTTGTGGGCTGGGTCCCCAGTTGAGGGAGAACAGGAGGCAACTGATCAATGTTTCTCTCCCTTTCTCCCTTCCTTCTCCTCTCTCTGAAATAAATAAAACCTTTAAAAATAAAAAAATCTTATTTAAAAAAAAGGCACCCATCCCATTTTCTAGCCCAGGAAGCACATTTTTAAAAATTAAGAAGTAGCTTTGTTGTGACATCTCCTTTCATTTACCCACTCACTGAACAAACATCCAAGAGGTCTGTGATGTGGGGTTCCAACACCTTAGGGAAAATTCATAAGAGATGAATTTGCTAGACACACATGTCTAGTGAAGACTGCAGTGAGGACTGCAAACCAGGGAAGTGTTGGTAGAAAACATCATCAGTGATCCAAACAACAGATGCCTCAACTCTTTTGTGAAAAACCGTAAAGTGATAACCAGATGTTAACTTAAAATAAGGACTTGAGAGCTCAGGGAATTACTGACTTACAGAATTGCTGAATCCTGACAGGGTCACTGTCTGGAACCAATTGATTTGCTCCTTTTCCTCTTCTTAAAGCTTCTAGTATAAATAAGATGCTACAGAGCCCTGAGCAAGTTTTTGTCTTGAAGACTACTAGCTTAACACTGTTTATTCCACAAGGTCCAGTTTATTCTGTCCCCAGTTTGATTTCAAACTTCCTAGGGCCTAGAGTAACGCGCAGTGCATGAAGCCTAACGACAGCAGGGAACACTTACAGCACAATGGTTAGGAGCATAAGCACTGCAGTCAGACAATATCTAGGCTACAGTCTATTATGTTCAAACCGTGGGATCTTAGGCAAGTTTTACAAGCCTTCTAAGCCTCAGTTCCCTCACCAGGGATAATAATGAATACATTGATTTAATCGTAAAAGGACTTAGCACAGTGCCTGGCACATAACATTGCTCAGTAAATTGGAAATATTATCACAAGATTCCCATTGTCCATAAGAATATGTGTAGCTCAGAAGGCCTCCAGAGGTAACCTATCACATCTCCCATAAATGTCCAGGCTTTACCAGTTCATGTATAACAGGGAGTTACAGTAACTATATTCACCATGTTCTGCTGCTTCTTGGCCTTCCACTCTATATAGAAACTCCACCCCTGCCAACTCCTCCCTCCTCTATCTACTTCCACCAATTCTCTAGTAGTTTCTCCATAAACAAGCCTTCACCTTCTAGGTGATGCCCATATTACTCTTTTCTCCAGCCTCTGGTGATGTTTACAGGTAAGGGCTCTACTGCCTTCTAAGATACACTGAAATTCCTCTCCACTAGCTTTACATCTTCCTTTAATGTGTTTATTTCTGTTGTACATTTTATAAAAAAAGGTGTATATCATATATAACTTCTTGAGACTCACTTTTTCACTTAATACTGTGCTGCTAAGATTCATCCACCTGTTGCACGTCCTTTGTTTTGGCTGCTGTACCACTTCATTCACTCTTTGATGACGGGCACCTGGGTGGTTTCTAGGTTTAGGTCTCACTATTGTGAAAGTGCTACAACATCTATTTTTGTTCTATGAGTTTCCCTTAGCACATGCCTAGGAGTGGTAATACTGGATTGCACAGTGTAAATGTTACTTCACTTGTATTTTTCATACCTAACATTTTTATTTTATGACTTCCTGTCCTGCTTCATTTTCCCATATTTCTTTGACATTTACTATGATTATTTAAAATTCCACTAATCCAGAAATATGTTTACATATGTACTTAAAGGCTTAGAAAAGCATACACACAACCACTTGTAGTGGTCACCTTTAAAGGATTGAGATTATGGAAAAAAAATATATCAGTCACCTGACCTGGACCATGTTTCATTTTATTTTATTATATAAAATGTAGAAAGCCTTGATTGAGAAAAAACAGGGAAGAGACTTAACAGAAACTAAGGAGTGTTCTTAGGAAAGCAATGATTGCTTTGCTCCAGCCACTGTCGTCTTGGCAATCTATGGTGAGGCTCCAGGTACAGTACAATCCCAGATCTCTCCCACTCATCTGAGTCTTGGACCTAGATTTGAGTGGTTAGAGGTTGAGAAAATATGAAAAGAACCAAAATAAGAACACGCTCCATGAAAGCTAAGCTCAGAGACTGGTCCTCTTTTACTCTGTTGAGTACATCAGGAGCAGGAAGGATCGAAGTTTCTTAAGGTATACCTTCTGCTCATGTGGCTCGTTTGGTTTGGGGCACTAGCATGGTGCTGCGCACTCCACCGCCCCTCCTCCACTCACAGATATCTGCATAGCTGCACGTCCTGCATTTCCAAGCCTCCTCCACATCAACCCCTTGAGGCTCTCTGCGGCCCACCCAGTAGGCCATATAGTGCCGCACTTTATTTCTCAGCTCCTTCTCTTTAAAGGACACGACCTCTGAACCCAGCAAAGCAGCCGTCTCTTGATGGATATACTCAATCTTCAGAATGTCAATGACTGGAAGGTCAGACAGTGTTAGAGACAAGAAGACCAGCTCCAGGAGGTCACCCAAGGATGTCACAGAGAAGCCTCCCTGCTGGGCGTGCTTCAGCACAGAAGGTCCCAGTGGCTTTTCTGGATGCAGTTTTGTGTGGTGAAGTAGGCTGGCCGCAGTCACTTTCCCCTGTACCATGGCATCAAAGATATATTTGTACAGGCTGACTTGAAAACGGTCTTTTTTTTTCTGAGCTTCCAGAGGGAGCGCAGGGCCTCGACGTGTCTTGAGTTCAACCAGTTCTAGTTCCCCCTTGGCTGTATAGTGCAGCTCATCAATCACTCCAACGAGAAGCACACCCTCCACTTCTCCAAACACTGGAAACTCTCTGATGTGCCCTCCTGACTGCAGGGTAGGAATCATTGACAACATATTCAGAAACTTAACTGCCCAAGTATCTTCTTTACTGGTGATGGGGATCGTCACAAGATCATGAACTTCCAGTTCTCTAGCTAGATGGATGCTGGCACCAGTGTCTAAAACAGCTGCCTTCTCAGGTGCCAAGGAACCAGGAAGCTCCTTCCCATATACCATCTGCTGTTCACACCAGTTCTGAGTAGACAAGTCAGTCACATACAAATATTTAAGACGGAATCGCTCCATGGGTGATGAGACATCCAATCCTGTTTCACACTTTGGTAAGCTTATGAGCTTGCCATCCTTCCCAGGGAGTTCAGAAGAAGGGCTAGGCTTGCTATGGGAAGCACTCAACTCTTGGCCATCTTCCAGATCCAGAAACTCCGAGTCACTCATGTCTGAGAATCCTGAGGCCTCTGCGGACACCGTCTCCCCTTCCCCAGTCTCTGCCATGGCACAGCTCCGGACTGGGCCAGGCCCTGCACATCATGTTAAAGAAATGCATTATTCAAAAAAAAAATTCTCAAAAAAACTTTCAACTTCCAATGAGGTTAAAAAGATTATGACTATTTATTTATAGGCCTTAAAGAAGTCTATTTGTTTACAACTAATTGGTAATGCTAAAGAGTTTCAGTACAATTTACAAGAATAGGGCTTTTTGTATCATCCATATATGACACTTAAAAACTTTTTAAGCCCTGGCTGATGTGGCTTAGTGGATTAAGTGCCAGCCTGTGAACTGAAAGGTCGCTGGTTCAATTCCCAGTCAGAGCACATGCCTGGGTTGTGGGCCAGCTTCCCGGTTGGAGGCTTGCGAGAGGCAACCTATCGATGTGTCTCTTGCACATTGATGTTTCTCTCCCTCTTGCTCTCCCTCCCTACCCCTCTCTCTAAAAGTCAATAAATGAAATTAAAAAAAAATTTTTTTAAGTGCAAAATAGTTTTATTCCTGAATCTAACACTAGCATATTATGTGTGATTAAGCAAATCATCTTCTTTGGCATCAATTTCTTCATTTAAAAGATTTGAGGTTTTCCTTTTCTGCTTCAAAGTTCTACTGACCTGGGACATTATTTCATTATTTTAAGTGAACACAGATATTTGTAAATGCTGGAACAATGTTCAACAGTTTACATGGATCACTTCTACCATTCCTTTGATACAAAGTTCTTGACTATGATAATAAATCTCAACTGCAAACTGTTTCTTGAGAAAAAACAGCTTTATGATGACTGTTCTTAAATGTAGTTTGCAGGAACAACATTTTAACTACAGGTACAAACAGATCTACTCATACACCAAGTAACAGCCTGAAGAAATGAGAGAAGACGGTCACGGAGACATGTGGAAATCAGTTGCTTTTTATACTTGAGATGTGTTAAGGAAATGGCAAGAAAAAAGTTCTTGGTGGGTTTTACTTTAACCTTACTGACTTTACTTATTTATTTATTTATTTATTTTAAAAGACTCTATTTCTTTTTAGAGAGGGGAAGGGAGGGAAAAGAGAGGGGAGAAACATCAGTGTGAGAGAGACACACCAATTGGTCGCCTCTCTAAGAGCCCCGACGAGGGTCCAACCCGCAGCCCAGGCAGGTGCCCTGACCAGGAATCAAACTGGCGACCTTTTGCTTTGCAGGACATGCCTGACCAACTGAGACACCTGTCAGGGCCACTCTTACTGACTTTATAAATTATCCTCCGAACATTTTATTTTCTCCCTCCACAAGACAGTGGCTAATGATAGAAAATATCTGTCAACAAGCATTATTCAAATATCCCTGTATATAAAGAACAGTAATATTTATTGTGCCGTTACTGTGTGCTAGACACTGAAACAAGTGTTCCACATGCACTATCTCACTATTCTACCATAGGACAGGCACTTTCAAAGTCTTTACTATGAAAAATTTCACACATGCAGAGAAACAAAAGAACAGCAATGAACACCCATGTACACACCATCTAGATAAACAACTGTTGACATGTGGTTGTATTTGCTTCTTTCATGTGCGTTTTGTTCTTTGGCTAAACTATGTGAAAGTAAATTACAGACATCATAATGCTTCAAACATAAATGCTTCAGCACACAACTTAAATATGTACATCCTCCTACATTAACTACAATGCTATTATCACATCTCACAAAATTAATAATTTCCTAAACACTCTGGTCTGTGTTCAAATCTCTCCAACCGCCCTAAAATGTCTTGGATAGCTTTTCTTTAAACCAGTCAACAAAGACCACACATCTCATTTGATTACTTTGTCTCTCGAGTATTTTTAATCTTAAGAAAGCAGGCAAATTAAATAAAGAAAGAAAGAAACTAGGCAAATTATCTGGTGAAGATACTCTTTTTCAGCCTTCCTCCTAACCTCACCTATCTAACCCTGCATAGAGAGAAAACAAAACAAGGAATGAGCAGTCCACTGGTATCTGACTTTGGGTGCCAGAACAATGAGTAATTTGACACAGAATTTAAGCTGAATGAGGTAACAATGAACCGTTTCCTCGTTGCTATTCTACTAAGCAATGGATAAGTTTTTTGCACCAACTCCAGGTTTAAAGCTTAAGAACTAACACCTTAAAAATGGTATACTTGAATAGTAATAAAACAGAGAAGCAGCATATTTGCACAAGTGTCTTAAACTATAAAAGGGCCTTAAATGTGATAGTTTCAAAATGAGGTATGTGATTTGGAGGATGAAATCCCTGAAGGTTAAAGAGAACATCTTTACCCTCCACCAAGAAACTAAAGTTAAATGACAATGAACTATGCATACTTTGGGGTTCCCCCTACGCAGGAAAAGGGCACTAAATCCAAATTAACTGACTTTGAAAATATTTTATTTCAAATATCTAAACCTGGGTTGTTCAATATGTAACTTCAGCCACAGGTGGCTAAACTTGGACTTAAATAAAACTTAAAACTCATTTTCTCATTTGCATTAGGCACATTTCAAGTGCTCAGCAGCTACATGTGGCTAGTGGGTACCACATTATCAGGCACAGATGAGAGAACATTTCCCTGATCACAGAAAGCTCTATTGGACAGTACTGTTTTAGATTATTTCATGTTTATGTATTAATTCTCCAAAGAGAGAGTAAGCTCTGGAGAGATATGGACTTTCTGCTGGTTTTTCATACAACACTGAGAACAGAGTAGGCCTGAACAGGTAAGTAAAGAGTTTTATGGAAAAGACACAAAGGGGATTGGGGGAGGTGCACTCTCTGTGAAATTACTCATCTAAAAAAAGAAAACGACACACCAAGGATGGACAGTTGAGACTCCAACGTGTTGCCTGGACTTTCCTATGCAGGAAAAAATCTCAGCAAGAGCGTGAGGCAGTGCACAGCATCCCAAAATGCAGTTGGAGTCTTTTCAATGTGAGATGACTTCACACGGTACAGTTATCAACATTTTTACATGTATCTTAGAATAAATGGAGAGCTATTAGAGCATCCATCAAACGTATAACTTCATAGATAGTGCTTCTTAGGACAAGTTTGATTTTAAATAAACATAGTAAAAAATTAAAATGTGAGAATAACGATCCAAGTAGTACGTAGGCATGACACAAATCATTAGGTGGCAAGTGAATGAGATATTTGGGAAACGCCTGCGGGTCTGGATTCTGAATGCAGCCCTAAATCAGTAGTACTTGGGAGTATGCTACTTGGCTTAGGAGTACTCTCGGGCAAGTTTTCCTGAGGCTGCCCATACGTCTTTAAAATTGGAGTATTCCTTCCAACTGTGCTCAGTTAACTAAATGACTGAGGGATTAAACAGTATATATGTTAGCACTCAACAAATGTGGATCTTCTCCCCTTCCCAGGGAAGAGATGGTGTATCAATTCCCTCTGGCAAATGAGATGAAACCTTAGGAGAGAGGAAAACTACTCACCTGAGACTTGGTTGATCGTCCTCCTCTCAGAGAAAGGCAGAATGCAAAATGACAACGCTGGGGGAGGACAAAGAGGCTCTGAAAGACCAGGTCTGCATCGAAGAATCCAGATTAGAAACTGGGCTTTGCTATGGCAGAACGGGGACTTTTGGTCCTTTCTCAGCTGTCCAGTCCCTCACACGGTGGCGTTCCCTCCTCTCTGATCCACACGGCACAAACCGTACTCCACCCCAGGTCCTGGGTAACGCTTGCCTCTCTCCAAGGGAAAATCCTCCATGACTTCATTTTCCCCATACCCTGGATGCAGTTGCTTGACCCATTCCCTGCCCCCTGCAAGTAAAAAGATAAAAAAATAACCAAGCCCCGTCCGCCCCCACCCCACCCCAGGTGCTCCGCAGTCAGTTCCCTCTTCCAGTCCCAAGCGTGGTCCAGAAGCTCAGGAAGAGACCTCGGGTCACACAGAGGCTTTTTTCTTCTGATGGGTTCCTGCTCCTTAAGGAACTACTGCTGCCTTCATTCTCGGCATCCTCCTTGTTTGGAGCAGCCCGGACTTACGGGCTCCGAGAACGTTTGCTTTCCAGGGGTACCATTCTACTGGCCCCAACCCACGGTCTCCCCGGGAGTTCCATGCCTGCCCTAAAGTTTACTGAGCGCTTCCTGCAATGTCCTGGAGGAGTCGGGAAACACAGCAAGGGGTCGCTGGCTTCCGGAAGGGTGAAAGGTCCAGAGCCCACCGGAGCCTAGCCTGCGCGGGCAGACGAGACAATCCGCTCTACGGGAGCCGCTGCCGCCCTGGGAGAAAGGTGGGGGACGAGGAAAAAGGGGGGGGGGGGACAGACCCCCGAGCTCCAAAACGCAGCCCCTCAATCCACCACCACCATTCGCCGGCCTTCCCCTTACCTCGGATACTCCTGCGAACCCCGGACTGTACCAGGCTCCGCCGCAGCCTCGGAACCGCTGCCGGACTCGACTCGCGACCCGCAATAGCACGTTGCACAGCAGCCCTTGGCCTCCGGCCTTAGCACAAAGCTGCAGGGAGACCAGGCCGAGAACGCACCCAGCGGCGCCCAAGGCCCGCCCCCTCCCAGAGGCCTCAGGGGCGCCCTCTAGAGCTCCAGGGGCTGCGGCTCCTACAGGAGTCCCTCTAGCTGCGGTGTGGAGGAGGTTCTTAAAGCGGGTGTCCTCGGCTTCCTGCAAGTCGGTGTGCGTGCCGCTGGCTGTGCACGTGGTTTAATTGGGAACGGAGCTGCGCTGTCACTTGACCTGGAAGTGCCCGCTCCTGCGGGGTTTCCTGGCTACTGCCAAGCCAGCATCCGAGAAAGGCGTGAGCACGTCCCTTTCTCCAGGGCACCTGGCCTCATTTAAGTGTTGTGTCTTTGCTCTGCCACCTTGGATGGTGGATGCCCCTCTGCACCTCGCACCAGCATTCCCAGCGCAGAGAAAAACCACGAACTCACGTTTCATGCTGGCGCTTGTCTCACCAGTGTATTTCTCTTTTATATTTACTTTCTCGAGAGGGGAAGGGAGGGAGAAAGAGAAAGAAGCATCAGTGTGTGTTGGCCTGTCACGCGCCCTCCCCCCGCCCCCATTGGGGACCTGGCCCACAACCCAGGCATGTGCCCTGACTGGGAATCAAACTAGAGTGACCCTTTGGTTCACAGGCTAGTTCTCAATACAATGAGCCACACCAGCCAGGGCTATTTACTTTTTAATTAACCTTTCTTATTGGGAAATACTACACAATTACATTTTGAAATACAAAATCAAGATAAGTGTAAATAATTATTGAGCAGACGTTATCATTGGAGCAAAAATAAAAAAGTTTCAGGCCCTTCCCAAATACACTCCCAAACCTCCTTCCTGAGGACACCACTATCCTTTTATGAAAATCACTTTCTTCACTGCTTTATCACATATTAGGAAAGTTGCTTTGACAAAGGTGGAATTGCATAGCAACGGAGAAAAGATGGTCTTTTCAATGGAGGTTCTGGGACAATGGGGTATCCTTATTAAATGTATACAAAATGAGACCTCTATCTGACTTCATCACAAAAATCAATTCCAGAAAAATTAAAGACCTAAATGTGAAAAGCTAAGTGTTAGGGAAAGCCCCCAAGTATAAATTCAGGATAGATTCTGATTCAAATTTGTAAGAGCTTTAATAGGAGAAACGTACACACACTGGCAAAGCTCCCAGTGGTGTCCAGCTGTGAAGAAATCCACTCCCTCCCAGGACAGGGTCTCTTTTTCGTAGGGGGTTAATAGTAACACCACGTGGAGAAAGAACAATGCAGTTCTAAGTTAACAGATAACATCAGGCAGTTATCCACACTCTATACATTCATTACCCCCCTTCCTGGGGGTATGTCGTTTATCTTTGGGTGGTATTCCAGCTTTCTGGGTAGTCCGCCAAGCCTGAGGCTACAGAGTTAAACAGTCACCAAGGTTAATCAGAGAGTCCAATCTTTCCCAGATGCCTTTACTGCTGGAGGCATGTTCATTTCTGACTTCCCTTACACTGAACTATAAAGTTCTTAGAAGATAAAAGAAGGAAAATACCTTTTCAACTTCAGAATAGAAAAAAATTCTTAAATAAAAATACAAAAATGTTTTTAAAAATTACAAAAGATATTTTTGGTCAGGCGAAAAAACTTAAATATGAATTGTACATAATAGTATCAATTACAAATATCCCAAGTGTGATAAAGACTTTGTGGTTGTAAAGGAAAATATCCTCGTCCTTGGAAATGTGGGAGTTAAGGAAAGTCTTTCTAATTAAGTGAAATATGAGTTGGCATGCCTGGATTGAGGCTGGAGGTTTCTGCCTCCTCCTTAGCGTAACCAGGCTTCACCAGGATGTAACTCCCAGCGCCAGGAAAGCCCCTCCTCAACCCTTTCACACTTTGACCTCCCTTTAAATCAGAGGTTGGTCAAAGTTGGGAGTTGGGGAAAAATGCTGCTGGGAAGAGTGAAGCAGAAGAGATTCAGAAGCACTCGTGAAATCTGTGGGGAAAAGAAACATCCAAGACAGCAGAATAATGTTCCCAAAATCCTTCATTCTCAAGCTGTGGGACTCAAATTTCAGAAAAAGATGCCCTTCCCCAAAAGCCTATCCTAAGAAGTCTGAGCATTTAAGGCAAATTCACTGATTTAGTGTTTCCATCCCCAGGGATATCTATAACAAAGGAAATACTGGTTTTTTTTAAGATTTTATTATTATTTTTTTAGAGAGAAGGGGAAGGAGGAAAGAGAAATATGGATCAGTTGCCTCTCACATGCCCACAACTGGGGACCTGGCTCGCAACCCAGGCACCTGTAACTGAACTGGCAACCCTTTGGTTCCCAGGCCGGCGCTCAGTCCACTGAGCCACACCAGCCAGGGCACAAAGGAAATACTGTTAAATGCAAATGGTCTGTTTTCTTCTCTTTCCATCTTCCCTTCCTTATTCAGTTACAGAATTGTACCTCTAACATCACACCGATGACAGTCTACCATACGCTTATCTTCATGACGGACGTGTTTGTCTGTATCAGTACTCCAGAGCTTCACCGTCCAACACGGTAGCCACCAGCTGCAGGTGGCTCTTAAGCACTTGAAATGTGGCTGGTCCAAAATGAGGAATGCTGTAACTGTAAGTACACACTGTATTTTGAAGACTTAGTATGAAAAAGAACACAGCCCTGACTGGTGCAGCTCAGTGCGTCGTTCCGCTCGGGGTGTTGTTCTGCGAACTGAAAGGTCCTGGTCCCGGTCCACTGTTAGAATGTGTTGCAGCCCCTGGATTACAAGAGATAGCCCAGTATCCCTCTGATACCACCGCTTTGAGACTTCAATATCCCCAGCTGATTTCTGGTGTTTGCAACCTAAAGAGTTCCAACTAATACAGGGGTGGGCAAAAGTAGGTTTATAGTTTTAATCCAATAAATAATACAAGAATAAACTGTTTCTAGTACTCACAACTGTAAACTTACTTTTGCCCACCCCTGTGTAGTTTAGCTAGAGCCCATAGGGGAAGGAAAAAAGTAAATGGAGTATCATAAAAACTTTAATAAAGTTTTACCAGATTAAAAAATGAGCATGTACAAAATCACTGCAGTCCTGACCTTCCTGTTTTCACAACATAATGAGCAATATTAACTGATTAATGCTGTCATTCATTGTTTATTAATCAGAAAGCTGTGTCCTCTCTTTTTTCTGTCTCCCAGGCACTAGAGTTGTTGATGGAAAAATGTCCTCTTCCACCAGCTAAAACTTGCATGGGCTTCGCTGCTATTAGATAAGATGCAGGCTCCTCTCTGGCTCCAGGGATGGCAAGTGCTGATCTTTCTGGGAATGCAGCTCAGCTGGTACTTCTAGGCTATGCCACTGAGGCAAGCTGATACTTCTTTGATGGCTGGTAGGTGTGTTGGTCTAAGAGATGCTTCAGCACCAGATATGAAGTTTTGTCTCTTGCTGGTGGAAAATAAATTGGTCCAACCACTATGAAGGTCAACTTGGCGATATCCATCATACAAACGCATACACCCTCTAGCACAGAAATTCCAGTTTTAGGAATATACCTTACATATACACTTGCATGTGTAAGAAATGAAAATATGTAAGACTATTCATTGCAACGTTATATAAACAAAAGATTGGAAATCCAAAAGTCCATCCATAGTAGACTAACTAAATCAACATACATTCAAAACAGGGAATATTATGCAGCTATAAAAAGAATAAGCTGGCAATTTACCCACTGATATGGAATGACCTCCTTGGTACATGGTTAAGTAAAAAAGGAATGTGCAAATGCACTTTTATAGGAGGTTGCCATTTATGCTTAAAAAGAAAAACCATATATTTGCATTCTCTAGGATATAAATAGAAAATTCTCTGGAGGGATACACAAAAAAGGTTTTAGTTATAAAAAATGGCTGCCTTTAGGTAGAATTTGATGGTGGGAATGGAGGTCTGTGCTTTTTGAACTTTGTGCCATGTGACAGTTTTCTCCATTAAAAAAATAAAATTTTAATTTAAAACGTGAGGTGGTGACATTTTAAACAGTAGTTCCCAAATGCCAACCTGTAAATCAGTGAAGGCCCATGAATAATTATTAATTCACCACGAAATCAGAAAAATAATAATAATGTGTGAATTTCCCATATTGCTAAATTTAATTGGAAGAACCATCCTTTATTCTTAAGTACTTTGTATAGAGGTGTTAGTAGATAATAGTTATCAATGTAGTATTTATATACAAAATGGGCAAAATTAGAAGTTGGTATCACCATATCAATAACTCCAATTAAGGGCCCTGAAATTTAAAAGCGTAGAATCACTGATTTAGACTTGGCTTTTGTTCTCATGTTGGATAATCTGTTTTTACACATTATTTCTGAAGGCATTCCTCCTGTGTATTTCGTGGTGCCGAGTAAGTGATGAATTATAGCTGAAGGCTTTTCCACATTCATTACATTCGTAAGGTTTTTCTCCAGTGTGATGTCTCTGATGTTTCTTAAAGGATGAGTCATGCCTATAGGCTTTTCCGCAGCGGTTGCACTCATATGCTTTCACTCCTGTATGAACAGTTTTATGATTGCTAAGGTGGATCCTCTGCCTAAAGGCTTTCCCACATTCTTTACATTTGTAGGGTCTCTCCCCAGTATGGATTCTCTGGTGATGTGTTAGATATGCTCTATGACTAAAGGTTTTACAACATGCAGTGCACGC
The DNA here is from genome assembly GCA_028533065.1 of Trachops cirrhosus. Lineage (NCBI taxonomy): Eukaryota > Metazoa > Chordata > Mammalia > Chiroptera > Phyllostomidae > Trachops > Trachops cirrhosus. The sequence goes on along the minus strand of CM052542.1, from coordinate 24,419,872 downwards.
ATAGGGCTTCTCCCCAGTATGAATTCTTACATGTTCGCTAAGGTGTCGAATTTGTCGGAAGGTCTTCCCACATTCATTGCATGTAAAGGGTTTCTCTCCAGAATGAGTTCTCAAATGTTGGATCAAGCTAATATTCTGGCTGAAAGCTTTCTGACATTTGTCACATGCATAGGGTTTCTCCCCAGTGTGAGTTCGGTGATGCTGATTAAGAGAGGAGCGATGTCTGAAAGCCTTGCCACAGTCTTCGCATTCAAAGGGCTTCTCACCGGTGTGGATTCTCTGGTGGGTGTTAAGAGATGCACTTTGACTAAAGGCCCTGCCACATTCCTTACATCGGAAAGGTTTCTCACCAGTATGAATTCTCATGTGTTCCGTAAGATGAATGGGTTGTTTGAAGATTTTTTCACATATGCTACATTCATAGGTTTTTGTTCTTATATAACTTGTTGGATGGTTAATCAGATTTAATTTGTATTTGTTCCTCTTTCTAAGTGTGTCATATTTATGGTACCTCTGTTCTATGATAACATTTGAACTCACAATATTTTCCCCAAATTTGTTAGTTTCTTGGCCTCTCTTCTTATGGGTCAAGATGGCTTGTCTTACATTTCTTCCCTGGGTGTCCTGATGCCTTTCTAACTCATCATTGTATCTGGAGACTTTTCTCAATGTGGAATCAATGACATCATCCCTCACGAACCTTTCCGTCACGATGCCTTGATATAATTGTTCCTGTAAAATATCATTCTTTGCAGTTGACATATTGGTTTCTGTTTTACTCTTCAAGTCTGAAAGAAATGGAAAAATACAAATAATTCATATTCTTTGTGCTTTGGAATCAATTACTGTAGTGTGTATGGAATAGAGATTTAGATAGCAACACATATGAAGCACATGAGATTTTAATTGTATAAGTACGGCTATGCGGCCTGGAGAGGTAATGGGGAGTTAAATCACGAGACAGCAAACAGCCCGGCCGGGCGGCTCAGCTGGTCGGCGCGTCATACTGCACACTAGGTCTGCAGGTCTGACTCCCAGCAGGGGCGCCGTCCCAGGCTGCAGGTGTGTACAGGTGGCAACCCGTTGCTGTTTTTCTCTCAGAGAACATCCTTTAAAAAAATATACCACCTGCAATGGCAACAAAATATAGGGTCTTCGAGATGAATCTGACAAAAGAGATGGAATATGCACAAGACTTTTATGAGGAAAATCCTAAAATTTCACTTAAAAAATATTAGGTTGAAAAGAGTATGGATTTGTGAACCAGTGTCACTTCAATAATTAAAAAATAAATAAATAAAAACTAAATTCTAAGAAAAAATAAAAAATAGGAAATATTCATAAACAAAGCAATATACAATGCCCCTGGGTAGCAGAACTAAATATCATAATACTAATCCCCCCAAATTGATCTAGAAACTCAATTCTATTCCAATAAAAATACTACCAGAGTATTTGTCAGTGTGTGTGGTGCACATTATATGATTTTGATGCATTTTATATATCTATATCTAAGTATATATATTTATATATCAAAAAATATATATCTAAATATAGATATCTAAATATATAGATATATTTGTATATCAAAAATATCTATATTTATCTATAAATATAAATATCTAAATATGTAGGTATATTTATATATTGAAATATATCTTTATTTATATATATTTCATGCACTCATCATATAATTTCTATGGAAAAGCATGAGGCTAAGAAAAGACAGGACAATTTTAAAGAACAAGGTGGGAACCTCTACCAGATATAAAGTTCCACTATGAAATACAGTAATTAAGACAGCCTGGAGCCCAGAAACAGACCCAAGCATCATAAACTTGACAGGTGACAGAGTGCCATTAACTATTAATAAATAACTATTAATAACTACAACAATCTATAAATGATTCCTAGACTGATTATCCATGTGGAAAATATTAAACTAGATACTCATTTCACACTATATATAAAATAAATTCCAAGTGAATTGAACCTAGATATGAAAAGCAAATTTTTAAAAAATACAGGATAATATATATCTTTTCTATAAATCAATTAAAAAAGAAAAACAATAACAAAACAATTGGGAAAGGATATATATATAAGAAATTAACAGAAGAGGAATCCCAGATGGTCAATAAACATGAAAAATACGTTCCCTCTCACTAGTAATCAGAAAAATGAAAGAAATAATACACCATATTCACCCACTGAATTGACAAAAATTTTAAACTTGTCAATGCCAAATGTTGACAAAGATGCTGAGTTCTGGAAACTCTTAAAACCTGCTGATGTGAGTACAAATGGGCGCCACTGAGAGCAATTGGCTGATACACAGCAAAAGGAAGAAGCACGTACTCCATGACCCAACAATGTGACTCTACCGATTATCCCAGAGAAACGCTTGCGTCTGTACACAAGAGAATATTTACATGAAGACTTACTGTAGCATCTCTGTAACCCCAAATTTAGGAACAGCATAGAGTCTATCAATGGGGAAATGGGTAAATAAATTGTGATTTACTAATTCAGTGGAAATGAATAAACGTGGAAAATTATAAACAGTGTTGAATGAGAAAAGTAAGTAAAAGAATAAGAACATGCAAAACAGTGCAATATATTGTGTAGGGTTATATACATGTAGGAAAAGCATGAAGACACACGGGAACACTAATATTTAAACTCAGAAGACTTGGTTACTTGAAAAGGTGGGAGGGGAAAAACAAGGCTCCGACCCTGTTTCAGTTCTTAACTGAGGTGGAGGCCACACAGAAACTTGTTATAATGCTCTTTATGCCTTTCTAAACATGAAACGTATTTCATAATGTGACAGTTTAAGGAGATTGTTGAAGACCACTGAATTTGAGAATGAATCCTGTGTTAATTTCTCTTACAGAAGTTGTCATAAAGTAGTTGCTACAAAAAGTTAAGATATGTGAGTTAAAAAGAGTGAGAATCGAAGCTGGGATTATAAAATGAAAGATGACCCTGGCTTGGTAGCACGGTTGGTTAGAGGGGTGCCATTCTGATACGTCTAGATTGTGGGTTCGATACCCAGTCAGCACACATACAAGAAAACCAATGAATGCACAAATAAGTGGAACAACAAATCAATGTTTCTCTCTCTCTTTTCCCCTGCCTTCCTCTCTCTCTCTCAAATCAATAAGTAAAAAATGTTTAAATAAAATAAAGTGAAAGATGGTGAAAGTGGAAATAGAATAAGAAAATTAAAGATTTGTAGAATGCAGTGAGAGTCTTGAACAGAAATCTGTTTTCTGTGAGGAGAGACCACAGACATTGGAATGAACAGAGAAAGGAACTTTCCATTGGAAGACTTCAGGATACTGAAGAAAGAGGGAAAATCGAGTTTAATGTTAATGAGAACAAGACAGCTCTTCCTTCCAGAGTGACTTTTGCATGGGCAAGTGAAGGAAAGGAGAGGCAGAGAGAGGGGCGACATCGGGTTTAGTGCATGCCCTGTCCAGAGGCCTCGGCCTATGAAGACTGTGGGCTCACCTGAACTGTGATGTCCTGGGCCTTCTTTCTCTGTTATCCACGGCTCTTCTCCTTTTTCCAACTTGGAAATCACCCTAGGTTTGGAAAATTCATATCCTGCTTATGAAGGGAAAAAAGAGTATGAATGTTTATGTTGAGGTCTAAGAACCATCCCCAGAATTTATTTCCAGTCCTAGGACCTCTGAAACAGGAACAGAATGCCACAGCACGTCTTTGTGTCAGCTCTGCAAAGCACAGGAAGGAGAGTCGGATATGCCCTGGCTTGATACTCAAAGGAATGAGACACCTCTAACACAGAACCCAAGGCCACGATCCAGGGAATCCATGACATCTAATAATTTAGAAATAATGACTCTTCTGCAATGGGCAGGTTTCTGGATAAGTGTTTGGCCCATCCTTACCCACGGAGACCAGGTTCCCGTAGTTCTCCAGCATCACCTCCCGGTAGAGGGTCCGGTGAGCAGGGGTCAGTTGCCCCCACTCCTCCTGGCTGAAGTTCACAGATATGTCCTTGAAGGTCAACTGTTCCTAGAATATGAAATATATTGCTTTTCAGCCACAAACCACCTCCATTAAGGCCCATGGAGTTCTGAGAGTATTCTACATTCTGAGAGATTCTGAACTACTTTCACTGGGAGCCACCTTGGGATCTGCTTGGAGAGTCTCTGGAGATTACCATAAATAATTAAGTACATAGAAGGACAGATGGCCATATATGCCTTAGAAGAAATTAAGCAGGATAAGGGGAGTAGGGAGAGCCACAGTGAGGGAACAGATGATCTTCTATGTGGGGTGGAAGGGGAGGGCTTCTCTGAAAGGGTGATATTTGACCAGAGATCTGAATTCAGTGAGGAAGAGTTCTGTGGAAATCTACAGGAAGAGTATTCTAGGTAAGTACAAAGGAACTGAGGTGAGATTTTCATTTCCTTGTTTGAGGAGCAGGAGAGTGAACAGCAACACTGGAGGCAGATTAGCAAAGGGGAAAGTGGAGGAAGATGAGATCAGAGAGGCCCGGGGAGCAGAGGGAGACATTAGTACTTATTGCCACAAAGGCCAGTGCATTCCTGATGAGCTTAAATTCTGAGGCCCTGCTGGAATTAAATGCAAAGACGAATAAAACTGGAACTGCAGTCCTAGTTCCCCCTTCCTAGCCCGACTACTGAGGAGATAAAAAAAGATCAGCCCCTCTGCCGTGGTGTCGTGGGACACTGGGAGCTGGGGCAATCAGAAGTGAGCTCCATCAGCCAGAGCTCAGCCACGGCTCTAGGAGGAATATGAATAATCAGTCCCCCACATTAACCACCACAGGGAAGGGCCTAGAGTCTCTCAAAAATAAACAGAATGAAACAAACTATATAGACAAGGTGTGTCTGGAAAAAGTCCAGCCACTGTTAGTGTAATGAGAAGGGTTTGTGCAAAATCGATGTAACGTGGTAGCCAAGGAGAGTGGACTGGAATGCACATGTGTGAACAATGATGACTTCACTGTACTGGTCAGTGGGGGCGGTAGATGCTGTTGAGTGAGCATGTGTGCTGTGTGGCCAACGTACTCGAAATGACTGAGTGAGTACAGCAACAAATCTGCATCAAATTTCAGGTTAAGCTTGAACATTCCTCTGTGGAAACTACTCGGATGATTCAGAAGGCCACAGCTATGGGCACCCGGTGATTGGCAGCTTCATCACGACAACAAGCCCACTCATGCATCAGGTCTCATGTAGAGTTTTTTGGCAAAAACATCAAATCACCCCGGTGACTCAACTACCCTACAGCCCAGATTTGATGCCCTGCAACCTCTGGCTTTTCCCAAAGCTAAAATCACCTTTGAAAGGGAAGGGATATCAGACTGTCAATGAGATTCAGAAAAATACATCGGGGTAGCTGATGGTGACTGGGAGAACTGTGTGAGGTTCAAGGTGCCTACTTTGAAGGGGATTTAGGCATCATTGTCCTATGTACAATGTTTCTTATATCTTCTTCAGTAAATGTCTCTACTTTTCATATTACTGGGCTGGATACTTTCTGGACAGGCCTTATATACTCATTTAATCTTCCACTGTTCTTTTATATACAGTGTCTAGCCTACAATAAAAAATTGTTAGACATGTAAATAAAGAGGGAAATCTGACATATAATTAAGAAAATAAAAATCATTACTAGTACACCCATAGGTGACCAAGTCATTGAAATGGGCAGAGAAGAAAATTAAAGCAATTATTAAAATATGTTAAAGAATATACAATAAAATATAGAAGAGGTGGAAACTTGGTGGTAGTTGAGGGGAGAGACAGAAATGCTAAAAAAAGAACTAAATGAAAATTCTACACCTGAAATATGTAATATCTAAAAAATCCATTGGATAGACTTAATAGTGCACTGGACCCTGATAAAAATGAGATCAGTGAAACTTAAGACAGGTGTATAGATGTTATTAAAACTGAAGCACCAAGAGAAAAAAATCTGGATAATATCCAGTGGTTTAATATATATGTAACTAGAATCTTAGGAGGAGATAAGAGAATGGGTGAAAATAATATTTGAAGAAATAAAGGCTAAAAAATTTCCAAGTTAACCCACAGATCCAAGATGCTCAGCAAGCCCCAGAAAGAACAAATTCAAAGAAAGTCATGCCTATGCACTTCATAGGAAAAGTGCTGAAGAGCAAAGTTAAAAGGGAAGATTGTAAAAGTAGCCAAAGGAGGGAAGGGAGGGAGGGAGGGAGGGAGGGAAGGAGGAAGGAAGGAAGGAAGAAAGAAGGAAGGAAGGAGGAAGGAAGGGAAAGTTGGCATTAAAAAATAACAGAAAGACACTCCAGATATATGCAGGAATAACAGCTGACTTCTCATCCCAAACAATACAAGCTAAAAGATCATGGAACATCTTTAAAGTGCTTCAAAGAAAAAACAGTCAATCTAGAATTCCGTGTCCAGCAAAAGATCCTCATATAGGACAGTATAAAGACATTTTTAGATCTACAAAAGAAAGCTGTGAGAATTCGTCATCAGAACACTCACATTACAAGATATGCTACTTTCTTTAAGCTGGAGAGAAATGATGTCAGAAACTCAGAACTGAAGGAAGGAATTAAGAGTGCCAGAATTGGTAAGTGGGCACATATGAATGACTTATTTTCTTTTCCTTTTCTAAATTTTTTATGATACAATTTACTATTAAAATAAAAAATAAGAACAATGTATTGTGGGGTATATAATATATAAAGTGAAATGTATTATGCTGATACACAAAGAGTGGGAAAGAGTAAGTGGAAATGTAAGACTTTCGTATTATACGTGAAGCAGTATAATATTAATTGAAAGCAACTGTGCTATGTTAAAAGTGCACATCGTAATGACTAGGGCAATCACTGAAAACAAACCAAAAAAGTGTAGTTTAAAAGTCATTAGGGACATCAAATGGAATACTAAAAACTATTCAATTTGAAAGAAGACAGGAGAAGCTGGACAAAGAACAGATGGGACGAACAGCAAACAAGGACAAGGATGTTTACTCAAATCCCACCACATCAATGGTCATGTCAACTGTACAGGGACCGGCCAAACAAGACCCAGCGATATTTAAGAAGGTCACACTTTAAATATAAAGACAAAGAGAGGTGAAAAGTAAAGGAATGGAAAACGTTATACCATGCAAAAAGTAAAAGAACACTAGAACAGCAATATTAAATTAAGCAAAGTGGACTTTAGGAAGAGGAATATTACAAGGCTTATGCTTATAAGGCTTACAAGGCTTATTATAAGGCTTATAAATGTCTCTTTATAGAGACATTTCATAATGATAAGTTCAACATGAAGACAACAATCTCATGTTTATGCATCTGATAACAGAATTCAAAATAAAGCAAAATTGACAGAACTAAAGGGAGATGGAGACAAAAGCAAAATAATCTGAGATTTTGACATTCTTCTCTCAGTAACTGACACAATTAGACAAAAATTCATCAAGGATATAGCTTTGAACAACTATTAATCAACTTAACCCAACTGACATTTATAGAACATTACACAATATACAGTCTTTAAAATTAATTTTTGAGAGAATTTTACATAATTTTACATATAAATCTATTTTGAGATAGATTCATGTGCAATTATAAGAAATAAATGGAGATCCTATGTACTGTCTACTGGGGGCAAAGCAGTTTTGACTGGGTGCATGGGGGAACTTTCTGAGACAGTGGAAATACTCTCTATATTGATCTGATCAGATGGTGTATGCATACTTCAAAATAGAAGTATATACTTTCTTAAGTGTTTTATCCTATGTTTTTTGAAATGTAATCTTTTCCCAGGACTAAGAATCCCATCAGTTTTTGATAAATGTCAGGAAGTGAGGAATTCTAGAAAAGTGGAATGCAGAGATAACTCTTTAAATAATTATATTATTACTTCTTCCATATTTCTCTAAGTAACTCTGCAGTTCATTTCAATTCTAGAAAATACAGTACCTGAATTAGCTGAGGAAGCTGGGATTGTAAACAGCTGAAAAATATTGTGACAGATTACCAAGCGAGTAAATTCAAGAGATGAGTTCAAATCCTGTACCATCTAGTTTCAGAACCCAAGTTCTTCTTACCTAAAACCCTTCTGTTCTCGAATAACATTTCCTCTTCAATAGTCTCCTTTTCCTTTGACTCAACAATTTTCCTTGTCTCACCCATCCTTCCACCATTTCCGACACCCCGTGGTATCGGGCCAGGCTACCGGGTGCACCGTGTGTCTGACCATTTCTTCTTTTCCCACGTGTCTGGCTGCAGTTGGACCTCTGCTCCCAGTACTCTACGGGTCACCTCATGAAGTTCAAGGTGGTATGTGTACCTCACTAAGAATGTCAGAACTTTCTTCTCATTTACGAAGTTTGTTTTTCAGTATAAAATACTCAAATAATAATAATAATAATAAGGCTTATCTTAGATCCCAAGTAGTATCTGTTGGTTTTTAGAGGCTAGAATGATATCATCATTCACTTCACTTTCTTTACAGAAATTAAAACAATGTTAGATCTAGATATTGGTTAGTAACAAGAGTTACATGGAGGAAGGTATAACTCATGCTATGAGCAGATAAATTGCTACCACTATGGCCCCATTTTCTGCACAAGAGCAATGTGCTTTGAGCTCCCTAAGTTGGATCTGTTAGCCTCAACAACCTCCCACTCCAAAAATATGGGGACAAGGTACAGCTTTAAAAACAAAGAAGCAGCTCTGGCTGGTGTGGCTCAGTGGATTGAGCGCCAGCCTGAGAACCAAAAGGTCTCCGGTTCGATTCCCAGTCAGGGCACATGCCTGGGTTGCAGGCCAGGTCCTCAGTAGGGGCGCACAAGAGACAATAACACAATGGTGTTTCTCTCCCTCTCTTTCTCCCTCCCTTTCCCTCTCTCTATAAATAAATAAAATCTTTTAAAAAAATGAAGAAGCCTGTCAAAAAAATGAGAGGAAACTCTGACCCACCTGGGATTCTGCTGTCTGGGCCCCAGACGTCCCTTCATCCTTCGAATGTTCTCCCTGGGTCTCATCAGCATCCTGAGGTAGCAGAGCTGGGGAGGGAAAAGAGCCAAGAGGTTTGCATCTTCCCGAAATCCTCAAATAGAAAAACTGCTCGCAGACCTGCTGAACGAGCTCCTCTCTCAGTACAGTCACAGAGAGGGACATTTAGAAGGACTCGGGCGCAGACTGGAGCCTCATCAATGAGGAGGACCTGCAGAGCATTGTTTTGGGCATTAGTATTTCCCAATGGTTGGTCCCAATGCACACACCTACCAAGACACTCCTTTGTTCAAAAGTGTCCAACAAGAAAAGAAGTCCAGCCATTTCCCATGGACTTCAAGACACTCTACAGTCTTCCTGAAGCATATTTGTCCAGCACTGATTTCCCCTAATCACCATCCTTAAGCTGGACACGAACATCGACTTCAGTTAGGCTGCAACAGTCTTCATTCTCTGAACCTGCTGCAAAAAACTTGGACATCTTTCAAGGCCCAATTCAATGCTACCTGCTTTGCAAAAATTTCTCTGGTAAGTACAATTGGAAAAATGTTTCCTATCTCTTGTCTTCCAAAAGAACTTTACCATAGCATTTTCCTAGGTTACCTTCTACTCTTTTGATCTGGGTTTGTGTCTATCTCCACCAATTAATAATCAGCATTAGAGATCGGTATTCATTTTTCTATCTGTCAAGATGCTTGGTAAAGTTCCTGCCTGACACAGATAGAATACAATAAATATTTGGCTGAATCTAAAGTGTTAAAAGTATGAATTAAGAGATCACACAAAACATAAAAATTCCTCTACCCATCCATCTATCCTGCCCAGGTCACTAAATAATGTGTAATCTTGAACATTTCCCCACCAAACCCATGCATTTCAAGGTAAAGTGAGAGTTATCGAGCATGTCATTCCTTCCTCTTAGCAGAAGGTGAAATGAAAGAACTGATACTGGTCTGGGGCTAAAATGACTGAAACGTGTGGAGGAAAACCACTGGAGGGTTTAAGGGGCAAACGGCTTTGACTTTGCTGTCACATGACCACACTCAGGTGCTGCTGATGGGGAACATCTTACATTGAGTGTAGTATCTGAGGACAGGAGATGGGAACAGCACGGGGCAGCACAGAGCGCATGTCCGCAAGGAGCCTGTGCCGGGAGGGAGCACGGTACTAAGTACCGCCTCCTTGGGAGGCAGCCAGTTGAGCAGGTTTGAGTGCACGCCTCCACATTCTTCTAGAGGAGCAAAAACAGCAGGAGAGGAGGGATCCAGAAGCACCGATCATACAGCCAGAATTCCAGAACTCTCACAGCTATCCCCTTCCCAAAAGCCACAAGCATGAACCCCAGAGACCTGCTTTCCCCCAATTTTCTCTCCAACAGACCAGAACAATGAAGTGTGCCTATCTTTTCACACACAAATGAGATTTCTGCTTTCTCCTTCCATCCCCACCTCCAACAGCCTGTTCTCACCTTCTCCTTCAAACATCTTAGTCACGTCCTCCCACAGCGGCGCCCCCTCCTTGGCCTTCTTTGGATGGTGCAGCTTCACCCAGGCGCTGGCCTCGGTGGGCAGGGTGATCAGGAGCTGCTGCAGCATGACGATGTCTGCCTGACGGGGGCTGTCCGCCTCTGCTGAGGAAACGGCCAGACCTCTGCTGGGAGGCTTCACAGTTGCATGGTCCTCCTCTGATCACAGCCTCCCACCCTCAGGCATGTTCCTGCAGCACCAGAACCTGGGGGCTCCTGGAGGCTGAGGTCACTTTAACAACTCTGAAGACCTGACTCTGCTCTTAAATTAAGTACCACCTTCTTGGGAGGCAGCCGGTTGGGTAGGTTTCAGGGCATGCCTCTCTCTTCTTCTAGCAGTGCACGCGGCAGGAGAGGAGGGATCCAGGAGCACCTTCATACAGCCAAAACTCCAGAACTTGCAAAAATATGTTTAAAACTGCAAAAGATCCAAAAACAAAGATTTGACATCAATGTGGGAATAAGTACAACCAATGCTCTTGGGTGCGGCTCTGTCTCCCAGTCCCATACACACACACACACACACACACACACACACACACACACAAAGCCAAAAGCACAGACACCCACTGACCCTGCCTTGACCTCCCTCCTTATAAGCTGCATGCATCTTCTGCCTGGATACAGATTTGAAAGAGGGCAGGCTTTAAAATCAGACAACCTGGGTTAGAATCCTGACCCTTGCACTTAAAAGCTCTAAGGCATTTCAACTATCTGAGCTTCAGTTTCTTCATCTATAAAACAGGAATAATAATTGTACTTCGTAGCGTTGTAATGTTGATTAATTGAGACAATGTCGGACACACCATAAAACTTTAATAAACATTATTATAAATGTTTTGCTTTAATGCTGTATCATAGCATTGTCTTTTTAAGTTATTTTTTAAAAACAATGAGCCCTGGCTGGTGTGGCTCAGTGGATTGAGTGCTGGCCTGCCAACTGAAGGGTCGCTAGTTCGATTCCAGGTCAGAGACCTGGCCTGGGTTGCAGGCCAGGTCCCCAGTGGGGGGTGCTCAAGGGGCAACCACACACTGATGTTTTTCTCCCTCTCTTCCTCCCTCCCTTCCTTCCCCTTTCTCTAAAAATAAATAAAATCTTTAAAAAACTAAAAATAAAAACAATGAATCTCAATTTAAAGTTCATTTCAAGTATCTCAACTGATGGAATAATCACGTAGCTATATTTACTTCACAGGGACAAGCGGTGACAGACACATCACCACCCACGTGGATGCGTAGCACCTGGCAAGTTCTTTTAACCTCTCTGTTAAGATGTACCCTGGTTTCAAAAATGTTAAAACGGAGGGAAAGGAGTATGCCTACAAATGGAGGAAATACAATATTTGGAGTATAATGAAGACTACTTTAGAACTGTTTGTAATAGGCAATGTGGGGAGGAAGAAACCTCAAATACATCATCTATCTCATCTGACCCCATGACATCTGAGCAGGTAGGGCTCTCCACAGCGACCAGTTCAGTGTATCTGGGGCCCTCAAATCAGTCCCATCTCCGTGGAAAGGAGGCTGGCCCAACTTTATGAAGTTTGTGGGGAAGGGAATGCGTTTTATGGGCATCTTTTTTCATCTGTGACTGATACAGAGAAAGGGGGCTACATCCTAAACAACTGAAGCGTGTTGGAAATATTCTGCTTCTTAATATATAAAAAGTAAATGTCTTGTTACCAAAGTGGAGAAATTAATAAAACGGTTAATGACAAAGAAGCTTCCTTTCGAAGGTACCCCTTCTCCCTGCTCCCAAGACCTGCCTCCCTCAGGCTTCAAGGCTGACGACACCAGCAGTGTGGCTTCCTACTCACCAGGTCGGCGGTGGGGCGGTGCACGCTGGTAGGACCAGAGACAGGGGCGTGAGCGCTTGCTCTTGAGGCTTTCAGCTCCGGGTGTCTCTTTAGGGGAGAGCTGGCAACGGATTTTGTTCTTTTCCAGCCTTCTACAGAGCACAGCCCCACTCAAAACACGCCCAACGTTCACATCGGCCTCCAGACTGGAAGTGGTTCTTCTCGAAATTCCCAAGCACAGGCGGCCTAGGGCGGGTTACTGCCACTCCTGATGAACCCTAACCCTTCCGCGTGGCCTTTCATAACCGCGCAGCGAGGAGCGGGGCTCTGGGAGCAGTAATGGGAGGGATTCCCTGGACCCTCTTCCCGCAGACCTAGACAAGGATACACCTCGCAGGCTGCAGCTTTAGTGTCTGGGCGGCGGCCAGGTCAATCAGCGAGCCGCCTCTTGGGCGGCAACCCAGCGTCTCCTAGCGCCCCTGCTTCAAGACGCTCCCCCGCAGTTGCCTGCGCCACCGGTGGCCCTAGCCCGTGGCCCAGTGGAGCCCGGGGTGCGGCTCACCCACGCGGGCGCACTCCCCTCCAGCGCAGCACCAGAACGTCTTCCGGAGGGCTCCGCCCGCCCGCTGCTGGCTCCGCCCACGAGGCCGGCCCGGGAGCCCGCAGGCTCCAGGAATGTGGGGCTCGAGGGAAGACCCGGAGCCCGGATTTAGTGGAGCGCACCCCCTACCCCACCCCCTCCCCGCAGACCACCCAGACCCCGGGGCTGCGGGAACTCCAGAGGAACTGCCGCATTTGTTGGTAGTGGTTGGGAGCGACCACGTGGACTGACAGTTCTTCCAGCGGGGAAGCCCCTTCTCTGTCATTCATTCATTCACAAACTCTCTTTAGTACCTACGATCTGCCATGCATTGATTGTTACAAGATCTGAGGATACAACAGTTATCCAAAAACGGGTATCTTGGATATCCATTTATCAAAATGCAGTCCCTGCTTTCTTGGATCTGAATTCCGGTGAGATTAAATAGATAAATAGAAGAATAGATAATATTCCAGGAGATTATAAGGGCTGTGAGGAAATGGGAGCAGCGTGTAGAGTGGGGGATAGAGGATAACTGGAGCTCCTATCTCTGGTCATCGTGGGCTAGGATATTTATATCAACCCACCTCAGAAAACAATACTATTAAAAAGTAAAAGTCTGGAATATTTTAATGTTTTTAAAGGCGTGTATTAGTTTACTAGGGCTGTCGTACAGTACCACTAACTGGGTGGCTTAAATGACAGAAATGTATTTTCTCAGTTGTGGAGGCCAAAAGTCCAGGATCCAGGTGTCAGCAGAGTTGATTTCTCCGGAGACCTTTCTTCTTGGCTGCAAGTGGCTGCCTTGTCCCCACAGTGTCTTTCCGCTGTGTGCTTACATGCCCCTGCTGTGTCTCTGTCCAAATTTCCTCTTATAAGGAGGATACCAGTCAGATTGGTTTAGAGCATACCCTAGTGACTCATTTTAACTCGATTATCTCTTTAAAGTGATTAAGTTTAATCACCAAAATATGTGATAAATACAGTCACATTCTGAGGTACTGGGGGCTAGGGTTTCAACATATGAACTTTGGGGATACACAATTCAGCCCATAACAAGGTGTCTAAGAGATGGCAAGATACAGGATTACCAGACTAAAAGCTGGGAAGCAAGGATCCGGAAAGGTAATCCAGCTGGGAACATTGGAAGACGCTTTTGCCCTGAGACATTTACCCAGCTGAAAAATTATGATCTTCCTTTCGCACTTCAAAGAATGAATGAAGGAATGAATGAATGAAATGTAGGGAGTGAAACAGAAGACCATATGTACAATAACTGGGACCCCAAAGGGTTGCACACTTAGGGTGAGAGTGAATTGGAAGTGGAATAGCTTGAGCCTTATAGGCTGGGGTGAAATTGCCTGTCTCAGCCTTGGCCTTGGTTTTAGGTGGTCTCTGACTGTGATGCCACCAGATGCCTGGCAAAGGCAAATACAAATCCTCTCCAGAGGGAAGCATTACAACTATAGGCCTTAAACTGTTTCTACAGATAAGTTTTCAGAGAAATGTTAAGTACAGAATTAAAGATAAGCAGATATGCAAGAAAACTAGAGTCTTTGGGTGAGTTTTTCAGCAGAAACACAAGCAACAGAAATAAACATGCAAAAACAATTTATTTAAAAAAATTTCTCTTGGAATTATCAGATGCAAACTATAAAACAACTTATATTTTTGGTTTAAAGAAATAAAATATAACTCAGATGATTTGGCAGGTACCTGGAAACTATAAAAAGTGATAAAGCAGATATTAAAAAAGAGCCAAATAGAAATTCTACCGTAACAAAGTTAAGAATTCAGTGGATGGTATAACAGATTAGACATAGCTGTATAGAGACTAAATGCAACGGAAAGTAGGTAAGAAGACATTATCTAGAGTGAAGTACTAAGAAACAAAAGAATGGAATATGCAGAAGAGGATGAGAGATATAGATGACACAGTGAAAAGATCTAGCATAAGTTGAAGGACAGAAAAGCTAGGGCAGAGATAGTATTTGAAGAGAGAGCAACTTTATATTTTTCAGTCCCTATGAAATCAGCCAGATCACAGATATAAGAACTCACATAACTCCCTCGATGCGGACTCCGGCCCGAGGGATCCCTGTGTTGTGGCTGTGATGAACAAATCCACATGGACTGCAGAGTCCTGTGGAGAAAAAGGGACAGCATGGCCGCTCTCTGAGAGAGAGAGAGGGCACCGACCCTTGCCTGCACAGGCTTTTGTTGCTTTTCTGGGTACATTACATTGGGGATGGTCCTCATTTACTGTGCACAGGTTCACTGCAGGTGATTGCCTTTTACAGATAACAAAGGAAAGAATGTTGCTAATCACTTCCAAGAGAAGGATGTTTGCAAATGCAAGGGGAAAGGTGGTGGAACTGGTTACACTCCATACCTGGGAGGTTTAGCACAGACTTTAGGAAGCCATTTTAAAGATATGCAGTAAACATTTGCTGCCTCCATTCAGGGTGAGGGAGTTTTAGCAAAAGCAAGCTTCAAAGCAGCCTAGGTACAATGCAGGCGTGATTCCCCACGGGAAAACCGATCTGTGGGCTCGGCTCCTATGTGCTGACCTCACTCCCCATCAGTTTTCCGAATCAGGGACTGGGATACATTCACCATGGCACTCGGATAGGCTGCCTATAAGGTGGAAGCTGTGGGCCTATGGAGGAACCAGCAAGGAATGTTGTATTGCTTGAAGCAAACCATAGTAAGAACATTGGATCTATTCCGAGAGAAATGGGAAGCCCTTGAGGGTTTTGAACTGAGAAGCAAGATAATCTTACATACTAAAAAATTGTTTGGGTGCTATCTGGAGAATGAACTGAGGGGTTTTTTGCAAGTGTGTAACGATGCAAGTGAGAGAATATCGTGGGCTGGACTAGGTAGTGGTAGCGGAGGTGATGAAAAAAGGGACACTTTGATGGACTGAATGTAGAGTTAGAGAAAGAGGAGTCAAGGATGGTTCCGGCTGAGAAATTAGATGTGCCCGCTTACTCAGACAAGAAATCCTGGAGGTACAGCCGGTTCAGAAATGGACTGGTTAAATTTGAGGCGTGTGATGCACACATCCAGGAGTCAAGTGTGCCCTTGGAATGAAGAGCCTGAGGTGCAAAGAGAGTTTAGAGTTGGAAATATAAATGTGGGTGTGCGATGGTCTGACAGCGTGTCCCCTCAAAGTTCGTATGCTGCAGTCCTGATGGCCGATGTGCTGGTATTTAGGAGGTGGGGCCCTTTGGAGGGACTTAGGACATGAGGGTGTAACCCCGCCAATGGGATTAGCTCTTAAAAACAGACCCCACAAGGCCCCCTAGCCATGTGAGAAGCCATCCAGAAGCTGGCAGTCTGCGACCCAGAAGAGGGCCGACACCAGAACCCAGCCATGCTTCATCTTCAGCTTCCAGCCTCCAGAGCTGCGAGCAGTAGGTTTCTGCTGTTCGTACACCATGCAGCCCATGATGTTTCTGTTATAGGAAGTAGACCTGACTAGGGTGGGGTGTTAACAGCATACGTATACGGAGCTGAGGGTGTCTGCACGGGTGTGACTAGGAGCTGGGCAGGAGAGAAGGGAGGGCACTTGGCATGTCTATATGTTGCCCTCACACTTGTTTGGTTGCTGGGCAGAGAACTTTAAGCTGAAGAACAATTTCTTTTCTCAAAAAAATGTTTAAATTGTATTTTTATTGTATTTATTCCATTACCATTTAGTCCCCTAAAATCCCTCGCCCCCATACCTTCAAAATGTTGAAGATGTTGCTCGATCATTTTTGGGAGAAGCCTGACTTTCTGATAGTTTCATACAGGTGGATGATCCATCACCTTGCTCCGGAAGCCTTTAGGACAGTCTCCGTCCCTCTGGAGTGGTAATATTCTGTAACGATGTGCCTTGGCATAGCTCATTCTTAGAAGTAGATTGCCTGGGTTCAAACCTCAGCTCTGCCATTTACTACCTGGGTGCCGCTAGCCTAAACGCTCCATGACTCTGTTTTCTCATCTGTAAAATGGGAATAATAGTACCCACTTCAGAGGATTTTTGTGAGAATTAAGTGAGTTAATATGTACAAAGTACTTACAACATTGTCTGATACATTGTTAGTATATGATAAATGTTAGCTGTAGGTGTTTACTGTGCTGAGAACACAGATCCTTTTAATCTTAAGATTCATGTCCTTCAATTCTGAAAAATTGTCTGTTGTGTATGCACGTATTTCCTACCCTTCATTTTCTCTTCTCTTTTTAGAAACTGGAAGTTCAGTTTACATGGGCAGGGTCCTTGGGCTGTTGGCCTTGATTTCTCACTCAACTATCCACAAATTTCAGTGCCTTTTCCTCGGCCCATGCTGCTTCTCCAGAGAAGACTCCTCCAACGGGGGTGGCGGGGAGACTGTGGCAGGGGTGGAGCCTGGCTTTTCCTGGCAAAGGGGGCTGAGGGCCCCACAGCTCAGTCTGCAGCTTTACATTAATCTCCATTTTAGCCCTGCTCCTTCCCTCTGGTCTCCACTGTGACTTGTGTCCCTGATTCCAGAGCAACTCTAGTCCTCCAGTGAACAAACTTCCAGCCTTCTTCGAGCCGAGGGAAGGTGGCAATGGAATCGAGAAAAGCATGGACAGAGGAACATGCAGCAGCCTGCTGTGTGGGGTAGGTGAGGGGACCTCGGGCGCTAAGTACAGAATTCCAACAGATCCAGATTTTCGGCCCCTGGTCTTCTGTGATGCCCACTGCCTCCAAGGCCTCAGCCACCCCAGGGACCTCCGCTTGTCTGTATTCTTCTCTGTAGGCTCTGCTAAATCAGTTACCACTCTTCTGTTTTCTCACTACCAAAAACGGGCCGACATCTCCTGTCTGCAGCTGTATTCTCCCTGACTGCTGGGTTGTCTTTTATCCTTCCCTGATTTCTTACAAACTCGCACTTACAAAACAAAGATAAACTCTCATCCTTAGTTAGCCACATTTAACTGCATCGTTAGCAGATTAACTTAAAAATACCCTTCTATCTTAAAAGTATGTGTTGTAATTCATAGTTCTTAGAGGCCTAAAAATTCAACCATTTGCAAAGCTGTTTTAAAAAAAATTAAATGTGGTAATAGAAAAAATCTAGAAACCTATATTCTGGATTTATAACTACTTTTTTAAGTTCACACTTACAATGCTCAGGCAATTGAGTTGTTCTGCCATGTTGGAATGAGTTGAACTTGACCTACCTCCAATTATGTTCAGAAGGATACAGTATCTATTAAGCATAGTGAAGTACTATGAGTCCATTCTCCCTTTTCCTCTCTCATGCTTCCTTGCCTCAATATGGCCCCTGAAATCACCTTCTCCCTGGTCCTCTTCAGTGGGTTCCTAGATGTATTATTGTTCTGGGGGCTATCCCCAAATCCCTCCCAATCAACAGAATGCACATTTTCAAATCCAATACTTTATACTTATCAAAGGGAAAAGTTTAAAAGAATTTAAATGGCCACCAATTTCAACACATCTATTTCAAAATGTCATCAATATGTATTAAGGAATTATGGCCTAATATTTTTAGGTGTAATAATGGCATTGCAGTTATGTTTTAGAGATACATCCCTAAGTACTTATGGATAAATGAAAAAGCATCATTATCCCTAGTCAGTTAGCTCAGTTGGTTAGAGCATCATCCCAATACACCAAGGTTGTGGGTTCGATCCCTGGTCAAGGCACATATAAGAGTCGACCAGTGAATTTGTGAACAGGTGGAACAACAAATGAATGTTTCTCTGTCTCCCTCCCTCTCTTTCTCTAAAAATAAAAAAAACACTATAGATTGATGTCTGTGTAAATATCATGATAAATAATTCCTAGGCTTACACAATAGCATTACAAATGTGATCTTTTTTAAATTCTTGCAACAAAATATCAAAAGAACTGATAAGAAGATAGGGGTTGTGGCATAGATATACATAGTAATTTGACACCAAATGAGTTTCTTGCCATTATTAGCCATTTACATACTCTATATATAGGAGAGGCAAACTGTAGCCCTTGGGCTAAATGCAACTCAACGCCTGTTTTTTAAAATTTATTGGAACATTCAGTTATGTGAGTTCTCAAGTAGGGACAATCTTGATCCCAGAGACATCTAGCAAAGTCTGGAGACCTTTTTGATTGTCACTGGGTGGGGGGGTACTATTAACATCTGGTACTGGCATTTGTAGTCAGAGATACTGCTAAACATTCACAGCACACAGGAAGCTGCCCATAACAATGTATCTGGCCCAAAGCAGAGGTGCCACGATTGGGACACCTGATTTATGTGTTGTCTCTGGATGCTTTTGCACTAAAATAGTAGAGTTGAGTGATTCTGATGGCCCACAGCACATTACACATTTACTATCTGGCCCATTACAAGAACAGTTTGCTAACTGTCTATACAAAACCATTAAAAGTATATAAGCATCACATGCATAGTAGGTTATCTATCAATTCTAGAAACTTTCCTTTAACATTATTTCCTCTAGAAGTGAGCCAACCAATACTTTTATTTCTACCTCTTCTAGCCACATAAGGAGCTATAGTAAAAAGGATATATTACATTTTATTCTGACTTATTAAAGGGTATTTAAAACAGTGATTCTCAAAAGTCAGTCCACAGATTACTGACTGACTGTGATGAAGTTTTCACTGACTCATATTGGAATGAGAAAAATAAAGACAACGTTGGAAGGTTTTCATAAAGCTGTCTTAATTCAATATAAAGCTCTGTTCTTTATTATTATAACCTTCCCATATTTTTAAATATTAAAATGCCATTTCTTTTATGAAACAATGCTGATAATAGGTGTTTTCATTTAATGTGACAAAACTAGTAGCTGTAACATTGGATCAAACCAATAAAAATTATTGGTTTTTGAAATCCAAAAGTCAGAAAACCACTATTTTAGAGGGTTTTGTTCCAATATGAGGATTCCTTGATGTTGAACATCTTTCCTGTGTCACTGCTGAACATTCCTTAAATGTGTTTTACAATGTCTGATAAGTGATGAACTACAGCTGAAGACTTTCCCACATTCATTACAATCATAAGGTTTTTCCCCAGTATGAATCCTCTGATGTTTGGCAAAGGATGTATCATGCCTAAAGGCTTTCCCACAGTGATTGCATTCATAAGGTGTCACTCCAGTGTGTACTCTCTGATGAATGGAAAGATGTATTCTTTGGCTAAAGGCTTTCCCACACTCCTTACATTTATATGGTCTTTCCCCAGTAAGAGTTCTCTCGTATTGAGTCAGGTATGTGCTATGGCTGGAGGTTTTACTACACACATTACAAATATAGGGTTTCAACCAGTATAAATAATCTCATGTTGCCCAGGGTGTCTAATCTGGAAAAAAACACTTTTCTATAGTCTTTGCATGTGAAAGGTTTCTCTCTCACATGAGTTCTCAGATGCTGGATTAGCCCAGTGCTCTGGCCGAATACTTTCTCACGCAAACCACATTCCTAGGGCTTCTCCCCAGTGTGGATTCTACATGTTCAGTAAGAAATGATGGATGTCTGAAGGTTTTCCCACATTCCTTACATTCATAGGGCTTCTCACCATAGGGATTCTCTGATGTGGAATAAGGGATGAACTTTGGCTAAAGGCTTTTCCACATTCTTTACATCTGAAAGGTTTTTCTCTGGTATGAATTCTCATGTGTTTTGTAAGGTGAATGAGCTGTTTGAAAATTTTTTCACAACTATTATATTCAAAGGTTTTCAATCTTATATAACTCTTTGAATTATTAACCAAATCTAAATTGTATCTACTTCTCTTCCAAGATATGTCATATTTATGGTCTCTTTTTCTTGGACAACCTACTGGTCCTGGAATATCTTTTGAGCTCACTTCAATACTTTTCTCAAAACTGTTAGATTCTTGGTCTATCTCCTGAGTGAGCATCTTCCTGTGGCTCAAGGGGATTTGCCCCTCACCCACTCCTTGGTTTTGCTGGTGGTTCCCTGACTTATCACACTTGGAAACTCTTCTAAATGTGGAACACAAGGTGCTTCCTCTTGTGGACATTTCCTTCATCAGGCCATGGTGTAATTCTTCCCACAAAATGTCAATTATTTAAGTTTGGCTCTTTCATTTCTGTTTTACTCTCCAAGTCTGAAAGAAACTGAAAAATACAAATGACCCATATTCCCTGCAAAAAATAAATGGCTACAGTGATAACAGGAAGGAATGACAATAACATATACCAGGTACAGGAAACCTGGACTGTCTTCAACTGTGATCCTGCCACCTAGAAAGCTAATATGAAAGGAAGTGAGGAAGTGACCAAAGGAAGCTGTTAAAAGTATGTGAGGTGACTTTAAGAAACTGGGAGAGCCTTGACCAGGGTGGCTCAGTTGGTTGGGCATTATTTTGCAGAGCGAAGGTTGTCAGTTCAATTCCTGGTCAGGGGACATACATGGGTTGCGGGCCTGGTCCCTGGTTGGGGCGTGTGTGAGAGGCAACTGATTGATGTTTCTCTCACACACTGATGTTTCTCTCTTTCTCTTTCTCCCTCTCTTCCCCAATTTATAAATAAATAAATAAATAAATAAATAAATAAATAAATAATCTTAAAAAATAAATTGGGAGAGTTCATTCATGTGAATTATCAGAGGAGATGGAATAAGAAGAGGGCATTGTTGTAAGGGCAAATACAAGGGATAAGATTAAAGAAGATGGGATTCTAATACCATATCATCTCGAGCTCATATTTCTATGACAGAATTTTCTTCATTGAAAATTGTATTTGTCTCATACTTTTTACCCATTAATTTAAGACATTAAAAAACAGGAAGGTATTCACTAAAATTGGATAGCCTCCCTCAATCCTATCCCTGTTCCCTCTAGCCTCTTAGGATTTTGGAATGCATCTGTTCAACATTTCCCAATGATATGTGTATGCGAATGTTTGCATTTGTGTATATATGGTCATAAATATATAGTTGCACAAAAAAGGGATCATGGCATACATATGGTTCTGTATCTGTTTTTTTGTTTGTTCTTTGTTTTGTTCTGTTTTTTTTTAACTCACCTATTTCTATGGGCCCCCTTCCATGCCTGTACATTTAGACTTATTTCATTTTTTTAAACTGTGTTGCATTCCACTTTACAGACACACCATAATTTGACTCTCCCATACTGAAAAATAATTAGGATGCCTCCACCTTTTACCTTCTTGTTATACATACACGTACACACAATCCTGACAGTGTTTCATAGCAGGTACTAAAGAGGACTTACTGGGTCGCACGAGTGCATGTGCTCTCAGTGAACGTGAGTGCCTTTCCCTGCAAACTCAATCTTCCTAATTTTTGCCTATTTAAGAGGGGCAAAATGATCTTCATTTATGTCAAAGTATTAACTAAAAATCTTAAAGGATAGAGAATATATATTCTATCTGTACATGACACACATTTTTGGATCAGTAGTTTCTCTGATTTTTACTCTCTATTCCTATCCATCTGTTCTGGACCCTGCCACCCTAAAACACCAATATTTCTTGTTCACAAAAGAATCATAGTCCCTAGGATTCCTAACCTCACTTTAATAATAGCACATACAAAGTGCTCAGTAATAGCTGAATAAATTTTGGAGTAAACTTAAAAAGCAAGTGGAGATGTTTAGATTACTTACTACAGGAAATAGCAAATCACTTAACTTTCTTTTTAAGGTAGAAACAAGATAAATGTCACATTTGGAGCGGTCAAATCTGGCAGTAGTATTCAAAATAATTCAGAGAAAGAAAATAAGACATCGAATGCAGCTAGAAATCATAGTAATTGGCATGAGATATACTTGGCTTAGCATTGCCTCAAGAGAGATGGAGAGAAGTGGAGCTAAGAGGCAGTATCAAAGAACAAACTAGGAGACAGAGGTGGAAACTGAGAGTATAAAGCTCGGTGCATTCTTGCTGATACCATGAGACAAAGGACGGGAGGAGTCAGGATGAGAAACTTGTTTGGGAATGAAGATGGCCTCTATTTTTGGACATACTGGGTTTGAAGTGACAGTAGTGCTCTGTACAAAGATGTGGGAATAGAGTTCATATGGATGAATAAGACCAAGATGCAGACATGGAGAACATCAACATCAAAGGGATGGCTGAAACCAGCAGAGTGCACTTGTGGACGTTTGTGAAGAAACAGAACTGCTGCGCAGCAGACAGAGACTCCACAGGGACTGTGGCAGAGGCTGCTGGCTGTCCTCCGAAACCTGTTCTCCCCCTTTTCGGACACATCACTACACTGTGTTTCCCAGACTTCCTTGAATTTGATCTAGTGAAGTGACAAAGATCTCCCCATTGAGTGAATGACAGTGGAAGTGATCTGAACTACTATAGGCTGGCCTGTAAAAACCTCTCAAATGAGCTTCTTCTACTGCCGGGTAAATCTAGATGATGTGGAAGCTCTCGGGGGTTGTGGAGCCACCGTGTGGGAAAAATCTTGGCTCCAGATTCACCAGGTGGAAAAGAACTGTCCGCTGAAGTAAACAGTTCCCCTAGACCAGTATAGAAACAAGAAATTCCTTTCTATTTGAGCCAAATTTCAGAGTTCATTTGCTATAGTAGTTCAGCCTATCCTAATGAAGGTGGAAATGCTACATCTATATTGAAAAGGATATTGATGAGAAGCCCTGAAAAAGCAATGAGAGGAGACAAAATGAACCAGGTTCCCGTAGTTCTCCAGCATCACGTCCCTGCACAGGTGCCGGTGAGCAGGGGCCAGTTGCCCCACACCTCCTGGGTGAAGTCCACAGGTATGTCCTTGAAGGTTAACAGTTCCTAGAACATCAAATACGTTCCTTTTCAGCTTGAGTTCAGGAAGTTGTTCTGATCTTGTTTATATCTTTTTTTAAATATATTTTATTGATTATGCTATTACAGTTGTCCTATTATCCCCCCTTCATTCCCCTCCACCCTGAACACCCTCTCCCACCCACATTCCCCCCTTTACTTCAGTCCATGTGTCATAAGTTCTTTAGCTTC
>CM052542.1:24344958-24395463 GCA_028533065.1 Trachops cirrhosus | reverse complement strand
ATCTTCCTCGGAACAGTTATGATGACCTCCAGGTCCCTTTTCTGGATACTCTGAGGCAAGAGTCCTTCATACCGAGTTGAGAGGGCTCATCTTTACCTCAATGCAAGTATTACCTTGCACTTACTTGCCTGTGTGGTTAATGCCTTTTCACACAACCTCAAAAGATCAATCTGGAGCTGATTCCAGTTCATTCCTTTTCATTCAACATCAAAAGACCAGTTTGGAGCTTTAAATTGTCTGGAAAGGCTTAGAGCCCCATGTAAACTTAATGATTTTACTAACTATCACGTCCTCCACTAAAATAACTAACTAGATGGATGACAGATAAACAGGACCTGTGCTAGCATAAGAGAATCCCATACTTTCTACCCTTCATGTAGTTCAAGAAAGCAGTCAGTTATACCTAAGCAAATTTCCTGTGGAACCTTGTCAAAAGCTCTCTAGATAGACCAATGTACTGGTTCTTTAGTTGTCAGTAACCGGGCTTGTATTCTTCCTCCAGAAACCATGTCGTATTTCCTCCTGTATGTTATGCTTGTCCTAGTTATCACATCATAGTCCAGACTCTAACCACGTGCCTAGGACGGAAAGTGCACCTGGCCGCTGATAGTCTCCTCCTTCCAAGACCCTTCTCAGGAACAAGCGTCCCAGTGCAATCAGTCCCCTGACACACAGGAAATACATGCTGGTCGAACTGAAGAAAACTGGTGATTTAATTACATTTAATTTTGTTGACTTCATTTGTAGAAAAAATATTCATATATGTATGCATGTATGTATGTATGAAGGGTGTGTGTGGCTGTGTATATATAAATAATATACATATACCACATACACACACATATACATGTAGATGCATATACATATACTATTCTATTTGATCTCATATGCCCAGCATGTCTGAAAAAATAATTTGGAACTGGAAGTCGCTAACACCCAAATACAAATCAAGGCAAAGAATCCACTGATGGTTTGCCCTGTCCACCCCTGAAGCCAAAGATTTTTCCATGACATTCCATGGTCTGGATTCAGTAACTGGCTCTTTTCTACTTCTGCATCTTTTTAAATTAATTGTTATTCAGTTACAGTTGTCCTCCCCCACATTATTCTCCCCCGCCCTCCCCAACCCCATCTTCCACATTCAATCCTCCCCCGACCCTGCTGTTGTCTTTGTCCATGGGTCCTTTATACGTGTTCCTTGACCCTTCCCTTCTTTGCCCCATTGTCCCCCACCCCCTCCCTTCTGGTCACTGTCAGTTCTTATTGCCATGTCTCTGTTTCTATTTTGCTCACATGTTTGTTTTGTTACTTCTGTATTTTTTAAATGATAGTTGTTTTGTTTTAAGATTTTATTAATTTATTTTCAGAGAGGGGAAGGGAGGGAGAGAAACGTCAATATGTAGGGGAAACATCAATCAGTTGGCTCTCGCACGCCCCCAGCTGGGGACCTGGCCTGCACCCCAGGCCTGCGCCCTGACTGGGAATCAAACCGGCGACCTGTCGGTTCGCAGGCTGGCGCTCATTCCACCGAGCCACACCAGCCAGGGCTACATGACAGTTTTTGAGCATGCTGGTAGGTGCTCTTCAAATTCTTACTATGATTAATAAACAAATTACTTATCATAAACAAAACTTGAAAGATTTATAACCAACCCTAAGGGCATTGATGTCCAGACTTCGGTCCATGTATTTCTTCTTCTCATATTTATCTCGAATAAATCCCTCGACAGCTCTGCAAAAAGCTCATTAAGGATAAATCGAACAAGTCTTTCCCGCAGGACGACTATAAAAGGTCAGCCCGTGTCCAGGGGAATGTCGTCCTTCCCTCTGCCTCCTGCCTGGTTCCCCCACACGGCTCCTGTCTCTCCACTCGAGGCTTCCCCGACCAAAACCATGAACCGCCTCCTTCGCGGTCCCTGCAGGAAGCCGGTTTCCTCTGATTTCCCTTCAGAGAACTGGCAGCCACAGATGGGGTTAATTTTCAGGCTGACAGCGGAGGAGCCTGTGGCTGTTCCAGAATACAGACAAAGCAGCAGTCAATTACCTATTTTGGAGCCCTTTCCTCTAAACAAAGGTGACTGAGTGGCCTTTAAAAATAGACTCTTGCATCAGTGGGCCTTCTTTCTGCAGGGCCCCAAATCTGCACTGTAACAGGTGCCACCTGCACCAACCAAAATGTGAACTCTAACCAGATGGTCAACAAACCACATTTTGAGAAGCATTGCCTTTAGGGGATTTGGTTTCCTGAGCTAGGTGCTACCCCCTGTTGAGGGCATGGGGGAAAGTTATTAATTGGCCAACAGCAGTTAATTCTTTCACATAAAAAGGCCCTAAAAGTGACTGATAGTTTTGCTGATTCAACACAACATATTAAACTATTGTTGCCATGCAATGGCTTCAGAGATCCAAAAACTACTGGAGATGTCACTTCACAGAGGAACTCACAGTGAACAACTGCAGTCTTAACTCCTGAGTGTTCCCCACGTGAAACCGCCGTTCTGACAGACAGAGTACACACACGCTTTCTGTGGGTCTTGGATGCAGGAGACAGAGAAAACATAACTATGACTAATCCATGTAGATCGGATCTGCCTTTGCCCAGACGGGTCATGGGTCTCGAGTCTGTGTGACTCTCCCAAGTCACCAAAATACCACTCAGGCTTCTGAGTTGCTCCAGAAAAGATACGGGTCTATTTGAGGTCGCCGGAAGGTCTCAGGAAGGTAGGCTTCATAAAGTCGGTTGGCCTTTCCATTCCCCATCTCTTGCATGCACTGCAATCAAAGAGGTGTGGAAACACGGAAGGTCAGATCAGGGAAGAACTGAAACACGTCTCAACCAATGACAGCGTTTTACAATTGAGGAACCAACCTAGAGAGTGGCAGAACCAGGATTTAAACCCATGATTCTCTCTACTTTGCCCCAACATCTGCCCCCACAATTGTCTGTCCCAACCCCAACCCCTAGGAGCTCCTCTCACTGAAAGATCTGACAAGATATATTTAATTCAGTCATAATTCAAGCTCCCATTTAAAAGTCCAAGTCACACAGCTACCAATCAAAATGTCTACTGGGCAGCAATAATCAGTGCCTCATCGGGCAGGCAACGTGCAGGCAGTAACTACGTTTGGAATTTATACTGCTGATTAACCTGCTCAGCTTAATTACCAATAAATGTGTTTTAACTAGCCTTTTTTTTTTTTAGAGGGGATGGGAAGGAGAGAAACATGGATGTGACAGAGAGACATCGACTGGCTGCCTTCCTTACCCATTCCGGCATGGGGAGGGAACCTGCAACCCAGGCATGTGCCCCCACCAGGTGTCAAACTGGCAACACTTTGGTTTGCAGGACGACGCCCAACCAACTGAGCCACACGGGCCGAGGCTTAACTAGGCTTTTGAAATAGACTCCTTAACACTTGTGAGAGATAAATCCCAAGAACTTATAAATCTTCAAATTCCCAAATGCTCTAAGGCACGTCTAACTAACTTCCTTCATAAGATACAGGAAAGTGAACTGAAAAATACTGATATAGTTCAATGTTTAGACCTTTAATAAATCTATAAAAACAGCCTAAAGTATTTCTAAAGCTGTGTTCTGGTTAAGAATAACCTCTTATTTCCATTATCAACTTTAGCAGCGGGTTTTCTTTGGAGCAACTCTTCCACCCTCAGGAAGAGAACATTGTTTTTAATTAATTACTACGAGAAGTTTCAGTGCAGGAAGAGAACAGCGAGGACGAGGCCACATCCAGGAGCCAATCTGAAGCCAGCTGGACTCACTGACCCAAGGGTCTCGCCCCCAGCCCACCAACCTAACAGTGAGCAAGAGGCACGTGTGCATTTTAGCAATAAAATGTTACAAGTCTGCGATTTAGAGGTTTTTTTTTTTAATTTTGTTTTTACAGAACATCTAAAACTACGAAAGTTAGATCTGCAAATGCCAAGAGTCTTAGAAAACAATCCAAGGATCCCCCATCCACCCTCCTGGATACATGGGGTCCTAGACCATAGGCTGTTTGCATTTTGAAGTAAGTAAAATAAAGGTAGAATAATTTGTATTTTAAATAGAAAGATTAAAAGTTTCTCTATTAAGGTATGAGAATATGACATTAAGTGTTTGACAACTAAACTTTCCTGTATCTTCACCTTTGTGCCCAGTTTGAAGTTCATCCGGAACTACTGTAACTCACTCTTGGGTTGCATAAGTACCTGAATCTGTTCTTGAGTCCACTGGTCAAGGTTAACTGATTTTACCCTGGATATGTGCACCCCCAGATTCCTGTGGATTCCAGCACATCGAATGCAGATGAACACACCAATGTTCCAGGAGGCCCACCGCGGCCCTGTGAAGGTCGGGAACAGGACAGTGAAGTACAAATTAAAACAATGTTCAAGGCCCAAGCTGTAATGTTTAGATTATCAAACATTTCTGCTACAATGTAAGTGAGAGCATTGTTACCACCATCGCCTCTCCATTGGTTTTGTTCACTCCTCTATGGGTCAGCTTTTTGTTGTTGTTTTTAATTTTTTTAACTATACCATACAGTGGTTTTTAGTATACAGGGTGAGATAAAGATAGGTTTACAGTTGTTCATATGGAAAATAATAGAATAATTAATAAGTAATAATACAAGAATAAACTGTTTCGCGTACCCACAACTGTAAAACTGCTTTTTCGCCACCCTGTACTCACACAGTTGCGTGGCCGTCACCACTATCTAATTTCAGAACATTTTCATCACCCCCAAAAGAAATCTCAAACCCATGAGCAAGCACTCCCCACTCCTCCTAACTCCTCCCTGCCCCCACCCCAGGCCCTGGCAGCCATAAATTTAATTTCTGTCTATGTAGACTTGCCATTGCATATAAATGGAAGTACACATTGCTGTGTGGAGTAGCTTTTCACAATGTCTAATAATATGAGTGTTGAAATGTAGACGCTATAATATTGTTGCTTATATAAAGAAAAACCCTAGGAGAACAGGGCACAGCTGTGTCACGCTGTACTCAGTCCTACAGCCCTCCCTCGAGCAACTTTTCAATGGTGTTGGGTCTGGATTCACTTTTCCTGCTAGGAAAAAAGATACACTCATGCCATGCCAGCCCGAGGTTCAACCTGACATTTAAAACTTTGTTTATCCTCTTCTCCCTACCAGGCCTATAAAATATGCATCCAGATGAACTTAATAGGAGAACCTTGGGCTGATGTCCCTGCTTTACCCAAGTGCAGAATCATCTAGATCACAGGTGGCAAACACAAGGCCCACGGGCCGAGTCTGGCCCTCCACCTTGTTTCTACCCGGCGGTGGCGGCAGCGCTGAGCTCTCGCTGAACTGTTAAGGAGTAGTTACATTTATACAGTCCTGAAATTACATTCGGCCCTTTGAAGGCCACCGCGAGGCTGAGGTGGCCCCCAGTGACAATGAGTTTGATGCCCCTGATCTAAATTCAAGACTGTCACATAAAGATGCTCACTGAAATAAAAAAGAAATCTTAGATATGTACTTTAATGAGAAAACCGTTACATAATCTCTCATTCCCTGCCAACTTTGCTCACCCTACTAATCACTCTGGAAAATTATCAAACTTGTCTTCATAATTTTTATACAGGAAAAAGCAACTTACTTTTATATGACACCTGCCAAAGACTTACTGAAAAATCACTAATATCTCATTCTCCATCATTCCACCAGGCAGAAATTTACCACATAAAATAAGCATGATAGCAAAGTTAGCAGTTACGATAAAGAGGTGAAAAGACACAGACCGATGTTCTACAGAGAGAAACAGGACCTTGTGTTTGAGCAACTAAGGGTAAAAGGCCAGACACAGACAAGTGTTCGGTTGGTCTGCAGTTTCGGACAGCAGTTTAATAAAGGAATGCTAGAATCACATGCCAGATTATTCTCAGAAATTTGAATCCACAGTTATTGTAAGTTAGAATGCAATTTTTGACAAAGCTATCACTCAAGACACTGTGGCAAGCACCACGAACACAGAAGGCTCAAACCCTCCTCACAGCCACCAGGTGGTGTGCTCCACCTGGAACTGCATCCCTACACTTTCTCATCGCCGTGATCGCGACAGGCTCAGATTCATCTTCCAAAGAGACTTCAGACCCTTTGAGCCCCTAGACAGGTTTGCATAGTCCTGCTGCATAGCTAATCCACACACAAATGGTTCATACACTTCTTCCAGTGACAGGGAGTCACAGAAACACAAAACGAAAAGCTCAAACAGATGTGAATGAAATCTCACAGGAGGCTGTACGCCTATTTTAGGTTGCAGCTTTCATAAAGGAATTCAGATATGATCTAAGTTACGTAGAGTTAAAAATGGGAATAAAAGTTAATAGCTCAAGTTTCTTTACCATTTTCCACTTGTTCTAGGTTCTAGAACTCATGATAAAATAGTTAAAATATATTTGTTTGTGAACAAAACCAGAAGCCAAAAACACTGATTAAAGTAAGCTGCGGAGCACAGGGAATATAGTCAGTAAAGCTGTAATAGCGACATATTGCTATGCGTGGTCCACACATATATAACTACGTGTAGTGTCCGACGGCTACGAGACTTATCGGGGTGATCACTTCGTAAGTTACATAAATGTTTAACCACTACACTGTACATCTGAAACTAATATAATATTGAATGTCAACTGTAATTGAAAGAAATCTTCTTTTATTTTTAAGAGTTAAATTAAAAAATTAGCTATGGAATGTGGGTTACGCTGTTGGCTTCCTGCAGGAGGCGATTCCCAGTCCTCTAAGCCACCATCACAATTGTGGGACTTCTCCAGACCCACTTCTAGAAACTCTGCCTCTGAGGGACAAAAGACTAAGACCTGATACTCTGGAGCTACTAACAAGGCCGCAGTGCAGAAATACAGGCAGTAATACTTCCACGAAAAATCAGGAGAGCCTCCTCTGCCCCTCCCACGCCCCTCCTACAACCTTTCCCCAGGGAAACAGTGGTAGTTCTGTCCTGGGCACTCAGTCTCCTTTAGTTTTAAGCCACTAGATTTATCAGTCAATAGCTGCATGTTTCATAAAAGGTTCTGAAATTGGAGAAGAAAAAATAAGAAACAAAAGTTACTTATATAGCTGAAAATGTGGGAAAACTGTGGCATTATTAAAAGTACAGTCTTGCCCTGGCTGGTGTGGCTCAGTGGATTGAGTGCTGACCTATGAACCAAAGGGTCGTCAGTTCAATTCCCAGTCAGAGCACATGCCTGGGTTGCGGGCCAGGTCCCAGTAGAAGGAACATGAACAGCAACCACACATCGTTGCTTCTCTCCCACCTCTCTTTCTCCTTCCTTTCCCCTCTCTCTAAAAATAAATGTTTTAAAAAATAAAAGTATAATCTTTGCACCAGATAAAACGTAGATTTGTATGTCAGCTCCATCAATGATTAGCTGTATGATGTTCAGAGAGATACTTAAACTTCCCGAAATCTCGGTTTCCTCATTTATAAAATGTATATAATAATATCTACCTCACAGTTCTTAGAATGCAGAGGGACAGTGGTATCAAATGAGATTTCCAGAACCTATTTCCAATTCATCCTCCTCACTGATAAGGGCTGGTTAATTCATTCATATGTATATGCCACCACTCTACACAACCCTAGAGAAGTTGTATAGAAGCCTTGTTAGACGGGAATGAGTTCCAGTCCTAAAATGTCAGAACAAAAGTTGACTGACTGAATAGAAGAAGGAATTTAACCTGGATCCAACTCCAAAGTCTTCTAGAAAACATGAAATTTTAAGCAGCTTCCTTTATCTCCCTCAAAATGTTCCTTGAAAATGCACTATGCAAACCCCCAGCTGTCTCCCTAGCCCACGCTGCCCCTGTGCCCACACATGCCTCCGCCGCGCACACCAAGGAGGGCCCAGAGCTGTCAACCCGACATGCTCGGATTCCACAGCACCTGGCACTGCTGCCACAAGGCCAGATGACTTAACTCTGGGGCACTTGCAAAGATAAACCGATTGTCCAGTGTGTACTGGCAACATGGCAATCAATCATGGCAACCAGGAGAAAAATATAAGAGATACCACTCTGAAGTTGAAAAAACTGACTCTGAGAGGCAATATTCTGAACACTTTTGAAAGCAGAGGATGGACAGACAAGAGGATGATATTAATTGGTAGTGATGAGTACAACACAAGAACAAGGTCATGGCTCAGGAAGCATAAGCAATATTAAAATTAACATATACGCCCTGGCTGGTGTGGCTCAGTGGATTGAGTGCCAGCCTGCAAACCAAAGGGTCACGGGTTCGATTCCCAGTCAGGGCACATGCCTGGGTTGTGAGCCAGGTCCCCAGTTTGGGGGCGTGTGAGAGGCAACCACACATAGATGTTTCTCTCCCTCTTTCATCCACCCTTCTCCTCTCTCTAAAAATAAATAAAATCTTTTTAAAAATTAACGTATAATTGCAGTGATACTACAATAAGGAACCAGTGAAAATAAAGAAACTATATGAATGTGGTGGATGAATTAAGACTGTAGTAAGTACCAGCACCAGTGAAATCTGGGCTTACACTGGACTCTCACTTTGATGTCTCTCTAGGGCTTATGACTCCATTTGTAAAATGGAAAGCACATAAGTAATATCCAATTTACATTCAAATTCTGGACAGCTTCTGCTGTCCAGTAACTTCTGGTGCTCTGCTGCAAATTTCTCTTGCTGCCAGAACTTCCCCCGCGACCAGAGCTGCTAGGCTTGGAAGGATTCTGGGCTTGAGAAGTCAGCAGAGACAAGAACTAGAGAGTTACAGATAGAGCTTAAGCTAGTATTATCATAATTACAGCTCGATGGCTTCTAACCTACGGAGTTCCAAACAAATAAATGTTGAGGGGAAAAATGGGATATTTTAAAAGTCAATGTCCATATGTAGACTTGCTGGCATCATGGAGCTGTTGAAAAACTCTTCAAAGGTCAAGGGTGGGAGGGAAAATCTCTTCCATCTTACATCCAAGCCCTGCTGAATCTACCTTGGAAACTTTCCCAAAATCCATCCATCTCTACCTACACCTCTCATCTCTCGCCTATAACCAGTCATTCTTTTAATATTATTTGAGAATCTACTATGTGCCAAGCACTCTGTGTGCTAGTTATTATAGATACATAGGCAGAGACAATAAAGATGAGACTCCCAATGCAAAGAGCTCACGGACTAACAACTAACTGTTCTCTAGACTCCCACCAGGATCTTCCTAAAACGGAAATCTGTACAGCTCAGGCCTCCAAATGCAAACCTTTCACATAGTCTCATGTATAAAGGTGAAAATGCAGACAGACCCAAATCTTCTAGGCATACCACAAACTGTGTCCTCTATCTCTTGCCACAAAACCTGCTCTTCCTCTGTTTTTCTCCATCTTAGTGAAGTCCTCCTCCAACCACTCAGATGCATCAGCCAGAAATGTGTAAATCATCTCTGATTCCTCTCTCCTTCGACCCTCATATCTACACCATCACCAAAGCCAAAACATCTCTCAAATCAGCCTCTCTTCTGTCCACGTGCAACACCACGTCCCTACCCCACAGTCACCAGATCTCCTGGACTGGAGCGATGATTTCCTGTCTCTCCACTTTTACTTTTACAGTTCCTTCTCCTCCAAACCGAAACCCAAACCATTCTCCACAAAACGACTTGAGCTCTTAAAGCAGCAAACATAACCTTGTCACTCAGTTGCTTAAAACACTTCTATAGAAGTCTTCCTTCTATCACTGTCGGACTAAAGTATAAAATCCTTAACATGGCCTCCACAGTCTTGTATGATCTGGCCCACCCCTACTTCCCCAGCCTCTCAGCTTAGACGGCACCAGCGTTCTTTCATTTCCTCAAAACACCAACATGTTTTTGACTTAGGGCCTTTTTGCACGCTGTTCCCACTGCCAAAAAAGCTCTCTCCCCAGCCACCAGCCACCACTTGCAGCCTGGTCAGCTCCTACATATCAATCACAAAGGTCTCAGCGGCAAAGTTTCCTTCCTTGGCCCCTCAGCGTAGATCAGATTATCACCTCTCTTCCATCTTTTCTTCTTGTTTTTACATTTTATTATGGAAAACTTCAAACACACAAAAGCAGAGTATAAGTAACCACCATCTTCAGCAATTGTCAATCCCTGGCCAATCTTGTTTCAGCTATACTCCCTCCCACTTTCCCTCGCCCCCAACTTTGCAATATTTTCCAGCAAATCCCAAATATCACACCATTTCATCTGTGTATACTTTGGTATATATGTATAAAAGATAAGGGCTTTTTAAAGATCATAAACCTTCATTTACCCTTCACTGGTTCGAAGTCATACCACACTTTATCCTATGTTTATTTGACTGCGTTCGCATGCCTTTGCCACTAAACCACAAGTGCCACAAGAGCAGAGAATAGAGCTGTGATATCACTGTCATATTCCCAGCACATAACACAGTTCCTCGCACATAGCAGTGAGGAAAAATTTGTGTAAAAATTAGTTAAAAGTAAGTAAAGCCTTTGACTCCCCCCCCACCCCCTGTAAGAATTCACCAGGTGGTGAAGTACATAAAGAAATATATGAAGAATGTTCTAATAAAAATCAGAAACATCAACATATTACACAAAGGAATTATGGTATCACCACACTATAGAGAAAAAAATTGTAGCTCTCTATTTCATTTAGAAATATCTCCATGTTATATTAATTTTAAAATCCAGTTTTAAACCAGTGTGCACAGACCAACACCATTTTTGTTTAAGAATGTGAATAAACGTACATGTAGGCACAGAAAAAGTATCTGGAAGGATATATGTAAAATATTAAAAGCTATTATTTCTGAGTAGTAGGGTTATGAAATATCTATTCTCCGTATTTTTATATACTCTCTGAATTGTTTGCAATGAGATTGTATTGCTTTTATAACAAGAAAAAAAACAGCACAGGTAAGTTAAAGACAAAAACCGCCACTGCCCATGGCTCCTTACTGGCTGCAGGACGAGTTGAAACTCCTTCGCATGACACAGAAGGCCCTTTAAGAGCCTGTGCTTTACACGTGCTGAGCGAGTCATCATTCTGAACACGCCGTGCGCTTAAACCTTGGCCTGCACCATTCTATCCGCCTGGAGTGCCTTTCTCCCCATTCCCTGCTTGACAAGCTTCAAAATGTGGTCCACTGTCAACTCTTTCGTGAGGCCCTCCAATGGAATAAATCTTGACCTTCTCTGTGGCTAATAGTCCACTGAATGCTTTGCTTTTCTAATACTTAATGTCTTTTATAATTAGTTGCTCACAGCTCTCTCTTGCCCTAAATAGACTGTGAGCTCTAGAAAGCAAGGAAAATGCCCCTTCACCACTGATCCGAAACACTTAACACAATGCTTGCAAATAGTACATACAAAACATATTTATTAAATGAATTCATCAATAAGAAAGATAAAAGTAAAATCTGCTTCCTGTTTTAGAAAATGAAGGGAGAAGTTTTCAAACCCCTCAAAGGCAGAGCTATCACACAGAAAAGGGATTAGTTTACTCAGGTGAGGCTCCCAGGGCAGAACCAGCATCAATGAGTGGAAGTCGATTTCAGCACACTCTGGGGAAGAATTTTCCAACGATTAAGGTTGTGTGAAAACAAAGGCAGCGTATCGGGAACTAGTAGAAGCCCAGTACGTACAGATGTTCAAGCAGAGGCTGTATGACCCGCTCTCGGGGATGGTCGGGAAGTGACCCCTGCACAGTGAGCCCCAGGGTCCTCCTACCACTGCAGCTCTACTAGCTGATTTGTAGGTAACTTTTAGGTCCCTTCCTGTTTGACCTTCAGTGAGTGATTCTGAAAATGCAATGCAAGATAATTTATTTATGAAAATGTTAGGACCGGATGAACCTAAAAAATTGAGTCAAATTCAGTTCCTGGAGTCTGTGACTAGTTTAAGCATGATAACAAAAAACTGGCTTGTTGTAAGGAAGAACCTATTGGGGTGGTGAACACACAATACAACACACAGATGATGTATTAGAGAATTATATACCTGAAACCTGTGTAATTTCATTAACCAATGTCACCCCAATAAATTCAATTAAAAAAAAAAGAAGGGAGGCCACGACTTCAGTGATTCCCAAAGCCTCCATTAGATTTATACTGTACGTGGGTTGCCGCTGAGCAAGTCACAGCCTGGACATGAGCAGTGGTGGCTGAAGGAGCAGCTACTGAAGGATGGTGGTGGCGGGGGTTGGGGGGAGGCTGATAACCTTCCATCTGCGGTTGAGGAAGGGGCTCTTAGTGATCTATTTTTCAAGGTATACAAACATGCTACAGGTCACATTTTTAAATAAAATAAAGAACTTGTGGTTTCTTATACATTCCTTCTAATTCATCATGTTCTTTCTACTGAACTCTAATTGTATAACATCAATTTGAAATAAAATTAAAGAGGAAGTGGATGATATTTTTAAATGAGGCTGTAAGACACAGGAACGCATAGTAAGTATCTCTACATTAAGTAGCTAAGTCATTTGTATTTGGGTGCTTTTAAGGACAGGTCAGCCCTGACCAGCATGGCTCAGTGGGCTGGGTGTCATCCCACAAACAAAGAGACCACTGGTTTGATTCCCAGTTGGGGCACATGCCTC
Organism: Trachops cirrhosus; assembly: GCA_028533065.1. Lineage (NCBI taxonomy): Eukaryota > Metazoa > Chordata > Mammalia > Chiroptera > Phyllostomidae > Trachops > Trachops cirrhosus. The sequence goes on along the minus strand of CM052542.1, from coordinate 24,382,851 downwards.
GGTTAGCGGCCAGGTCCCTGGTTGGAGGCGTGCGAAAGGCAACCGATTAATGCTTCTCTCTCACATCAGTGTTTCTCTCCCTCTCTTTCTCTCTTCCTTCCCCTCTCCCTAGAAATAAACAAAATCTTTTTTAAAAAAGGACAGGTTAACTTGTGGCTGGCATAACTATATAGTGAGAAATAACTTAGGCTTTTCTTTCTTCACAAAAGGAAGTAGGAAAAGCTATACGAGATAATTGATTGTCAAATTTTTGAGCCAGCTAAAGAGCAGATCACCTTGAGGTCTGTACAGTGTATCTTTAGTACTGAAAGTAAAGAATCTGTCTTAGTCAAGAAGTGTCTTAAAGCTAAATAAGGGGAAACATTGATGGCTGATAAAGGAAAGGAAATATTTAAAGTTATAAAAAATAAAGGAACAGTTTTATGTGCTGAGAAAACTGACAAAAAACAGAATCTGGGCTATCTTTTCCCCTTCTATTTTTACTCATGATTCATTTTTTTTTCAAGACATGGAGCTGTGTACCATACTTGACTCATAATCATAAGGGAGATAACCACGCTCTCTGCCTGTAATACGCGGCCATTGCACTATTTCAACCTGGACCTTTTCTCTACCACGTCAACAGTCAAGAATTCATTACAAGGACACAGGGCCTCATGTGCTGCACAGGATCCTGGGTCCCAAACTGCTGTTCAAGGACACGTTCGGCATGTTGAATCAACTAGGTGGTCTTAAAAAAATTTAAAAACTTAAATAAAAGGGAGAACGTAAATCAACAAACACTGATTTAAAAACAGGGCTTAATTCTCTTTGTCCTGGCCTGTCCTTAACTCTAACACAAAAATCAGGGGTCCAAGTGAAGAAGAAGCAGTATTTGTTTTAAGAACAATTCTAATGTCAGTTACCTCAGTTCCACTCTTTACATCCCCCCTCCCCCCGCCCCGTGATTCACTACAAAACACACAGAAACACCAGTGCCATCCTGGAGCAGTTAAGGAGGACTCAGAGGTATGTTTACCAGCCTACTTTCATCTACACAAAAAAGAATTCACCTTCCTCTATTCCAAAATAACAACAGTAACCGTGCCCTGGCTGGTGTAGCTTAGTGGATTGAGCGCGGGCCTGTGAACCAAGAGATCACGGTTCGATTCCCAGTCAGGGCACACGCCTGGGTTGCAGGCCAGTTCCCAGCAGGGAATGCACAGGAAGCAACCATACATTAATATTTCTCTCCCTCTCTCCTTCCCTTCCCCTCTGAAGATAAATAAATAAAATCTTTAAAAAAAAAAAAACAAAAACAACAGTAACCATGAACTTCCGTAAATACCAACATTTTAAGGAACCATGAGACCAAAATAAGGACTTACTCAACCTTTGTACTCAGAATGCTCTGCAAGAGAAGTCCCTTTCCATCTGGTCCATTCCGCAAGAATTTTGTTTCCTTTGGTCAAAAAGAGACACTGTCACCCTGGCCTGAGTGGCTCAGTGGGTTGAGCGCAGGCCTGCGAATGGAAAAGTCTCTAGTTCGATTCCTGGTCAAGTCACATCCTTGAATTGCAGGCCTGGTCCCCTGTCAGGGCGTGTGCAAGAGGCAACTGATTGATATTTCTCTCACACATCAATGTTTCTTTCCCTCTCTTTCTCCCTTCCTTCCCCCCTTAAAAAAAAGGGCAGGAGGACATTGTCCACAAATACTGACCGCACTATATCAAGAACATAAAACGAAACTTCGCAGAGAATTAATCAAGGAGGAAATTTACTGCTTAGAAATAAAAAAAGATGCCCTGGCTGATGTGGTTCAGTGGATTGAGTGCCAGCCTGCGAACCAAAAGATTGCTGGTTCGATTCCCAGTCAGGGCACATGCCTGGGTTGTCGGTGAGGTCCCCAGCTGGGGTGTGTGAGAAGCAACTGATCTATGTTTTTCTCGCACATCGATGTTTCTCTCCCTCTCTATCTTCCTCCCTTCCCCTTTCTCTGGAAATAAATAAAATCTTAAAAAAGAAGAAAAGAAGCTTTCCAAAGTGTATGAAAACATCAGAAGTGCAGCTCCTGTGGAAAGATAGCTAAAGACCTAGAAAGAGAATTGGAAACGCTTCCTTCTATCAGAGATGGATTATGTCCCATGAGGGGAAAAGCTCAACAAAGTTATTTGGCATCTCTGTCCACTGAGAGAAAGCTCAATGAGCTAAGGAAAAAAAAATGGTCACATGAGACAAATATTGGCTAAACAGAGTTTAAATTCCAAGCTTTCCTTCAGAGGCTCCTTCACCCCTGCTACTGAACAAGCAAAGGCCTGAGAGGGTTGGTGTGTCTCTCTCCCTCCAGGAAAGGAGGAGGGTTAAACTGAGGTCTGAGGGACCAGGGTCACGTTCAGTTGAGATTAAGCTTCCACAACAGCAGCTCCTGAACATCCACAAACACAGGAAAACATCTGCCTATGTTCTCTCTCTTTAAAAATAATTTTGATTAATCTGTTTTTAATTAATGGCTATTTATCTGATGCTACATTTGCTCTTATTATAATTTCTAAAGTTGTATTTAATATAATGCTTAGAAGCATATTATTTCTGTTTCACTGCACTCCAGAATTCGACAGTATAACTATTGTACTTTGAGTGAAATAAAAGATCCGCTATTACTTAAACCATTCATTGAAGTTTGACACACAACACTATAGGAACACAGTGAGCTGTTATTAAAAATCTATAAAAGTAACAATATTTATCTCAATAAAGTTTGGTTTTAAAAACAATACAGTCCTGGCTGCTGTGGTTCAGTGAACTGAGTGCCAGCCAGTGAACCTAAAGGTTGCTGGTTCGATTCTCAGTCAGGGCACATGCCTGGTTGTGGGCCAGGTCCCCAGTTGGGGGCGTGCGAGAGGTAATGATGGATGTTTCTCTCTCTCAAACATCAAGGTTTCTCTCCCTCTCTTTCTCCCTCGCTTCCCCTCTAAGAATAAATAAAATATTTTTTAAATAAAATAAAAACAATGTAAAATAGCAACAACAAAAAACTAAACACCACCAGCTAAACTTACTAATATTTTTATTAGTTTAGCCCTAAATTAATAGATTAATTTAGGAAAATTGGTGTTATGTAATTATTTGGGTTTTGTTAAATAAATGCTCCCACAAGAGACTAGTATAAAAGTGTGGTACATATTGCTGGATCTTCAAGTGGGAAGCCTCATTCTTTCTGGAGAATTTTGAGTTTCACCTGGAGGATACTATCTCTTTTGCCAGTGTCCTGAGGAAGGGGCCTGGGTGCCTATCTACTGAGAAATGCGTGAAAGAGCCCTAGTAAGCAGCAGCACAAGAAGGCTAGTTGGGCTTTTACCTCTAGGTCAAGTTCTCTAGAGAGTAAATTCCCCTGTGGTGGGTCCTTAGATAGCATCTTACACACAAAGGGGGACCTGGTGCCAAGAAAAAAGAAATCAAGCCAGGTGATTAAGAACCTGCACCTACAGCTGAGGCACCGAGGTCTCGGGAGTGTGAAGTGGAACAGGGACTGGGAACAAGCCAAGGCAAGGTCAGTAACTAAACCTTAAAAGGGTGACTATTTTTAATTTCTTATATTTCGTGGTAAATGCCTAAATTCCCCTTTTTGCTCCCTCTCTGTACTCAAGGTTCTAAACAGTCTTCACAGGGCTGAGGGGAAAGACCAAAGGAAGTGACTGGTGCCTATAAATGAAGCAGAGCTTTAGGGCAGAGGTGGCAACGTGACGACCGCTTCACTGATCCAGAAGAAGCTACCCCACGTGGGAGAGAAGCAGGGCACGCAGGGGCCACCGGGGCACCTTTTCGTCTCCTCCTGTGCATTCTCCTTCCTGGACTCATATTTCGGAGGTTCTCCGTTTTGACCCATAAGGAAAACTGGACTACTTACACTCCTCAGATCAACTTAAAGTCTCTCACAACAGCTTTACAGGGGCCGCTCCATTTGCGAAACATCATTTCATTAAACTCTTGCCCCATCCACTTCCTCCATCCCATTCCGACTCCCACAGCCCTCTGTGTTCTCGCCTATGGTTGTTCTGCTGTTGGGTTTCATTTTGGCTTTTATTTTTGTGAGCTCCCTTAGGTAACAACTGCCTAATTTAGTATACTTAAAAACCAAACCAAATCCTAGTGTGAGTATTTGTGTTATGTGAACTTGAGATTTGAATCGCTGATTACTCAGAAAATCATCCAAAGGTAATTCAAATATCTTGTACAGAAAGTTAGGGGAAAGAGTGTCCTTACTATTCCTTGTCTCAGGATAGCCCATGATATTTTGGCTCTAGCCAATTTCCTCTGCACAAAGACTCTGCTTAAAGCATGTATGAATAAGCTAGAAGAGTGGCGGCTAAGGCATGGCTTCTCTGAAAAGGGGAGAGAGGAAAGAAAAAATAGCTGCTTTCATTGGGAGCAGGAAGGAGATTATTTCATTAGGAGCTAAACAGGGAGACTATCTCAGTACAAACAATTGTTTGCCTTGAAGGCTCCATGTGGCCAATTACTCCAGCAAAGGCTCAGCTGGAATGGAACCTGGAGCTTGCCAGGACTGAAGGGTGGCGACTGACACAGGCTCAAGTGTCAGCTTCATCCCATCATGGCTTTGGGGTCCCAGAGCATCCAGCAAGATGCTCACAGAACTCACTCTAACCCAATCAGTAAACAGCATCATTCTGCACCCAACCAGCTAATTATGTAAATTTAAGAGATGAAGAAAAGGTGGCATTTGGCCAAATGCAAAGTTACTCAACCTAAAACTGACATTTTATAGCAAACCTAACAAGAATAAAAATTAGATCTCACAAGAGAGTTAATACACTTCAATCACTATCTCAATAGCTAACATCAGGCTCGGGGAGGAAGTGTGCATGCCGGGATTGCTGAGCTAACAGCCAGACAATCATTTCAAAGTCTGCAGGTAGACCTGATATTTCAAAGCTTGACATTATAATTAAACTAATTTCCCCATCAATCACGGCCTCACTTCAGGTAACAAGCACTAAATCTAACTAACTTGGTTCTCCAGAAATCACTTTCTTCACTCCCTAGGGACATTTAGTTCTTAACATTTTTAACATTACTTCAAGTTAAAGCCTTAACTTCCTCTTTGCAAAAACCAGTATCTACTCCTATTCTGAAAAACACCGAACATGCAAAGTGAGCCTGCCCACTTGGGGTATGCACATCTTTAAAAGTAGCCATATCAGATATGGCTACTCACCAATGAGAGTACTCTTCATTCCCCAACCCTAAATAGGTAATAAGCAAAGAGGAACAAAGTAAAGATGGGCATTAAAAATAGACCACATTCAAACAGTGCCACTCTCTTCCCTCTAGAACAGTGATATTCAACCAAAGCAATTTTCCCAGGGGGCGATCGTCAATGTCTGGAGACATTTTTAGTTGTCACAACAGGCAGGAGGTGGGCAGTGCTCTTGACATCTAGTGAGCAGAGGCCAGGGATGCTGCGAAATGTCCCACAACGTGCAGGCCAGCCCACAAGAAAGAAGTGTCCAAAACGTCGAGAGGATCCAGCAATTCCACTTCCAGGAATATGTCCAAAGAAACCAGAAACACCAATTTGGAAGAATATATGCATCCCTATGTTCATTGCAGCGTGATTTACAATAGCCGAGATTTGGAAGCAGTCCAAGTGTCCATCAGTGGATGAGTAGATAAAAAAGCTGTGGTACATTTACACAATGGAATACTACTTGGCCATAACAAAGAAAATCTTGCCCATTGTGACAGCAAGGGTGGACCTGGAGAGCCTTATGCTAAGTGAAATAAGCCAGTCAGAGAAAGACAAATACCATATGATCTCACTTATATGTGGAATCTAATGAACAAAATAAACTGACAAACAAAACAGAAACAGACTCATCCATACAGAGAACAGACTGGCAGCTGTCAGAGGGGAGGGGGGTTGGGGGGCTGGGTAGAAAAAATGAAAAGATTAAGAAAAGAAAATAAATCATAGACACAGACAACAGTATAGTGATTACCAGAGAGGAAGAGGCATTGGGGAGGTAGAAGAGGGTAAAGGGGGGTGAATGGTGATGGAAGGAGACTTGGGGTGGTGAACACAGTACAATATACAGCTGATGGATTATAGTACTGTGCACCTGAAACTTATATCATTTTACTAACCAATGACACCCCAATAAATTCAATAAAAATGTATTTAAATCTTTAAAAAATTAAAATGGATTTCTCTTTGGCCAGTGCCATTAATGTTATATTCTATGCAGCATAATAAAGATCTTCAAATGAGGAATAAAAAAAATGTCAGGAGTGCTGAGGTTAGAGGCCTGGCTCTAGAGGGACTATTTATAAGCCATTTAGTTTGGAGCATATAAGATATAATATATTAATTCTGTGGAAAAGCCTCTTGTTTTGTAACAATTTAGAGTATAGAATTCCAAAATTGTAAAGAACCTTAAGGATTATCTATTCCAAGCACAGTTGGAGAAACGAAGGCCCAGGGAGGTCAAGTCATTTACCCGAGTACACAGAAAAACTCATCAGCTGGGCTGGAGTTAGAACCAGCGTTGTTATACACCCCAAATGTGTGTCATACACCCCAAGTGTGTGTTATACCAAAGAGGTGATGACTAATGGTCACTAATTGATCTGCGTTCTTTCCTACTACAGTATGCAATTCCCTCTCGGCTGCCGGAAAGCCCAACATCTGAGATTGTGCATGAAGGCTTATCCACACCACTCCCCTTCCCATGCCTCTTCCTCAGAGGAAGCCTGGAAGCAGAGAAGGGTGTAAGACACTAGAGCTCAAGAACAGGCGGCCAGACAGAACATGTTTTTCAGTTGTTTGGAGGGAAGCTCATGCCTTTCACCCAGGCAGTGGCTTTACACAGAACCTTCTGAGCCAGCACACCAACCCTTATGCAAGACCATGAACGTGTGAACTTCTCTACACCAGGGCGTGCAGCAGCTTTCCTAACACATCGGAGGAGCCCCAGCCGGTGGCAAACACATAGGAAATCAGTACCAGGTTCACTGAATCACAAGGGTATCCAAACAAGCTAGAGAGCTTTCATTTCTAAACAAACAGCAGAACAGAAATGAATTCTGGGATCAAAGTACAGATGGTTAGTTCAGTGGCATGCTCGATGTTAGTCACCAAAACAGCCCTGGCTAAAGGGAGGAGACAAAGTAGAAATGTGCCCTTTCAAAAAGAAAACATTCACTACAGTGTTTCAAAACCTAGGTGTTTCAAAATCGGGTATAATGACATCCAGGTCAGAAAGTGTGGTGCAAGAGGGTGGGGCCAAGGTGCCAGTCGTGCAAATGGAAGGATCCTGTAAAGGGAACATTATATAGATAAACCCAAAGCAGGTCTCTAGGGAGAAAAAAATCACAGCTTCAAAAGAGCCACAGCAAGGTGTTTCAGATTAAACGAACCTGTTCCTGTGGGAACAAGGACAGTCTCCAGAGCTGCTGCAAGGTTATCATGCAAGTCTACGGCACCCACCCGAGAACAGTGTCTCAATATTTACTCCCATCCCACACAAGTCTGAGGGACTGCTGTTTCAGCCTCGTGTCTCACACCCCGTGCTGCATTTTCCCCAAGACGAGGTGTCACACTACAACTCCTAGAGAGAGGGCAGAGTGCTAGCTTCGCGACTGGCTCCAGTGTTCTGGGTGACACAGAGGCCAGAGCACGCAAGAGAAATGGCACGATGGAAGTGATTACCGCAAAGCGACCGTGAGAGCACCTGCTCAGCTTCCTGGAATGTCACGGACTTTCAAATACCTGAGTTAATAGTATGAAGGTGACTTTCAAAAGACAAAATAATGTATGTATACACATGATCTGTGTACACACACAATGTGTATGAACACACATTAACGGAACAGCAGTGTTTACGATGCAGACGTTAGACACTATGGGCCAGACACTGTGCATTCAGTCTGCAGACATAAATGAGACATCCAAGGTCTGTCCAGAGGTATCCGGCCATGTAATAAGAAAAATAGAGACATTTATTAAAGAAGACACATATACAAGAAACATTGTACACAGGACAATGATGCTTCAGTCTCCTTCAAAGTAGACACCTCAGGACCTCACACAGTTCTCCCAATCTCCATCAGTTGCCCTGTCTTATTTTCCTGAATCTCATCAATGGTATGAAATCTCTTCTCTTTCAAAGGTCATTTTAGTATTGGGAAAAGCCAGAAGTCTCAGGGTGCCAAACTGGGCTGTAATGGGGCTGAGTCACCTGGGTGATTTGATGTTTTGCCAAAAAAACTGCACGAGGCGTCATGCATGAGGGGGTGTGTTGTGGTGATGAAGCTGCCACTCCCAGTTGCCCACAGCTGCAGCCTTCTGCAGATTCATTGCTCAAGTCGCTCGCTCACTCATTTTCAATGCAATGGCCACACAGCACACATGCTCACTCAGCAGCATCTACCTCCTGCACTGACTAATACACTGAAGTCGTCATTGTTCACACATGCGCATTCCAGTCCACTCTCCTTGGCTGCCAGATTCCATCAATGTTGCGCAAACCGTTCTCAGTATATTAACAATGGCTGGACATTTCCCAGACAGACCTCGTAGTCCCTGTCTTCGTGGAATTTATAGCCTAAAGAAAAGCCTTTCAAAAATGCAGTCATGCCCAGCTGATGTGGCTTAGTGGTTGGAGCAATGTCCCTGTAACCCAAGGCTGTGGGGGTTTAATTCCCAGTGAGGACAAATGCCTAGGTTGGGGGTTCATCCCCATCCCATCCCAGCACGGATCCCCAGTCTGGGTTCATAGGAAGGTAACCGATCGATGCTTCTTTTGCATTGATATTTCTCTCTCCCTTCCTCTCTCTCTCTCTCTCTCAAAAATAAAATGAAAATGTCCTCGGGTGAGTATTAAAATTAAAAAAAATGCAGTCACTATTATCACCTTTCTACTAATGGAGGGCCTCTACACCTCCTTCCCAGGGAACTGAATGTAAGCGTAGGAGGCCCGTATGAACAAACTAAGATGGTAATCAATGGCACTACAATACGTCCAAATACCAAGTGTACAATGTGGAAGACTGTGCATGAGATATAAGAATATATCTTGGCCCATCCTGCTGTGATCGTGTCCCTTAAAGCTGTTCCTTAGGGTCAAGACAGGGCCCTCCCCAGCTCTCCACTCCGTGCCTCCACAGATGTCCACTGCTGTGAAGCAGTTCAGAATGACAGTCCCCCCCCAGCAAGGCCACCTCTGCATGGGCTCAACCCAGAGGACTCCCTGACAACATTTGACAATTAGAGGGCCCACCCGGCTATTCAACTCTGAACAACCATCAATCTAACAGCATCATGAAAGCTTACATTGTACCATTATTTACAATACTGGAAAACTAAAACCCAAATGTCCAACAACTGGGCAAGAGTTAAGTACTGACATATTCAAACGATACACAAACAGAATACAATAAAGGTATTTAGGTGTTTTTAATGCATGAAAAATGCTTATGATAAATACTAAGTAAAATAATTATTTTTAAGAGTTTATTTATTTATTTTTAGAGAGGAGGAAGGGAGGGAGAGAGGGAGAGAAAAATCGATGTGCGAGAGACACATCGATCAGTTGCCTCTCACATGCCCCCAACTGGGGACCTGGCCCACAACCCACGTATGGTCCCTGACTGAGAATCGAACCTGCAACCTTTTGGTTCACAGGCCAGCACTCAATCCACTGAGCCAAACCAGCCAGGGTCATTAAGCAAAATAATTATATAAAATTATTATGGTATAAGCTTAACTAAAAATGGATGAAATGCAGTATGGACAATAGCTTGTACATCATTATATTTCATTCTCCTCAATGATTGTTATCACAAATATGAGTAACTTTCATAATCAGAAAAATAAAGTTTGTGCTTTGTAAAGAAATTGCATTTAATGATGTTTAGCTAATAAGCATAAGGATTCTCCTACCTCTCGCCCACCCCCCCCCACCAAAAATCCCACAAGACAAAAAATAACTGCTCTGGGAGTCTGTTCCTATGGTGACAATTCTCTTCTCCCTACCCCTTGCAAATACATAAGACATCTAATGAAACTGAGCCCTATTTTTATTCTTCCCACAATATGGACCCTCGATTTGTTTTGAGTCACTTCTGTCATACTGCTTCTGTCATAGAGTAGGCTTAAAACCAAACCAGAACGCTCAGAGGAGCTGCTCTGGAGTCTTCCTGATTCCAGTGCTGCATTTATGACTCCTTCTCTCACTTATACGCTGGGCACGTTATTATAGTCCCTCTAAGAAAGACCTTTTCTCAAAATTCTCCTCAGTTGGAAACAGTCCCTCTAACCAAACTCCTCAGGCCTGCCTTCAGAGAGACCAAGTCCCCAGTGCCAAACAGCTATTCTTTCAGTAAAAATGCTTTCAACATAGCAGAACAGCCTGAATCTTTTCTTTCTTTTGCAAATCAGCTGTCATACTTATATTGGTTTCCATTAGCCCTGCTGTTTACAGCTATTTTAAACAAAAACATCATGATAAGAACAGGGAGTTTCCTTCCTATTTCTCATTGGAGGGCTTGCGTTAGTTATAACCCTAGTTGGTAAGGTGTCAACAAGAAGAAGACACCAGCACCCCTTCCTCCAGGAGCTTTATATTGCAGCAAAAGGTGTTCCCAGCTCACAGAGAAAACTCTGTAGGAAGTTATTTTTTGAAGGTACAGAACAAGAACAACCATCTAAATAATATTAAAACAATTTTTAATGCAGGGCTTGGAGCCCTGGAGAACTTATTTCTAAATCCACACACTGTGGATTTCCACTAAGACAAGAAAAGAGGAAGAAGGTAAACAACATGTACTTGGTGCACGCCTCAGGAAGCAACGTCATAGGGTTAACATGGAAACCCACAGCTGGGCATGTAAGCTCTCTGGTTGGGGAATGGTGGTCTTTCCATCACTAGCAACTGCTGCAAAAGACTTCATGGCTATTTGCAAAAAAGAAAAGAAAAGGTATTCTATTCTCTGAAATCCCTATGCTAGAAGAATAGGTTTATCAGCTACAGCTGAGAGTAGGTCTCTCTTCCTCCTATATTTGCTTTACTATTTTCAATACATCATAAAATGAGAATGTTGCACATTTGGTTAAGGAGAAATGACATAAAGCCCGAGGAATCCAGTCCTCACTGTTTTGGATTAAGAAATTTCTTTCTTGAGAGTCTTGATTTGAAGTTAAAAAGAAAATCAATATAGCATTCTTCAAGTGGGCTTCTGAAATCCAGTACTTGCTCAAAAACCATATTCTATATGCATTTAAAAGCAAACCAGAACACCCATAGGAAATACACAAATGGGGGTGGGGGAAAAGGGCTATGCTCAACAAAAATGGTCAGAAAACTACTTAACATTACTTGAAAATGAAAAAAAAATCAGCAGTAATAAAATCCTATTACAACCGGTGATATGTTATTTACAAAGGGGGGGTTCCAGGGCAAGTTTCAGCCACACACGAGGGAAGACGGGGGCCAGGGGAACACTGGACAAACTAAGACAACCGCAGGGCAACCTTACACTGATGGGTGGCCACAGCTGAAGGCAGATTTGACTCATCTCTGGGGCTTTCCACTGGGGAGGGAGCTGCGGTGCAGCCGTCAATGGACCAGCATCCACAAAGCCTGTGGGGAGATACAGGATCCAGGAGAGTGGGGTAGGGAAGGAGAAAGTTTGGAAAACCGAAGAGTCAAATACAGTAGCGAAATAGCGTACTCACTAAACCTCTTACGTTGAAACAAAGTGGCCGAAAAAAACTGCGATTCTGGAAAGCAGTCTGATACGCTTTTTATATTACACTTTAATTACAAGTGGAATTATAGTAATACCTCCTAAGAGGAAATTAATTTTTGGAGAAAAGAGAAAAACTAGGAAACCAATGCAATTTTTACTCAAACAATGAGGGCCCCTTATCTGCGGCCTCTGTGGAAAATGGCCTAAAAGCAAATGTACTCGCACTCCACTGGAAACCTTTGCCGGTGGCCTAGTTCCACCAATTCCATTAACGTAGCAGGGGCCCAAAGGCAGGTGACCTGGTTGACAAAAAAAGCACTTCTAGAAAGCGCTGGACTTTTTTCACGGAACTCATTAAACACTTTATAATCAAGAGAAAAAAAGAGTAAAAATAATTTGGGAAGTTTTGCCTTTAATTGGAACAGCAGAAACTTTCTTACGAGATAAAAGACTTTTCAGGTCCTGTAGAGAAGGAAGTATGGACAAATCCAGTGATCTCACCTCCTTCCACCAGTCCATCTGAAGACGCAGGTGGGCGGGGGGCAGGGACAGACAAACCAATAAGACCAGTTAAAATATGTGGCACAAGGAAATCAGCTCCGCCACAATTACCTTAATTATCAAAGAAAGACTAATCTGAACGTGGTACTGACTCAATATTTCAATTGTAGATGAGACAAACTCAATGTACATACATCCTGCTAAGGCTTCCCAGAACTGACACAGTGGGAACTTATTTTCTGAGTAACCAAATAATAAATCATGCCTGGCAGCAACCAACAGTCAGATAAGATTCAACAGAAGCCAATTTCTGTAGTCATGCACCCTAATTATATGGGCAATGACGGAGTCATTACATCACTTCCTGGGAGTAATTATCGATTTGGCAACAGCTCCGATCCTTTAGAAGCACACAAGGTTGTATCTGCCTTCTTACCTCTTGTCCAAAATAACTCAACTATTTACTACAAGGAGAAACAATACATCTTGGAGATTCTTTTTTTTTAAGAGTTTATTTATTTAGTTTTAGAGAGAGGGGAAGGGAAGGAGAGAGAGAGAGAGAAACATCAATGTGTGGTTGCCTCTCACATGCCCCCTGTTGGGGACCTGGCCTGCAACCCAGGCCGGTGCCCTGACTGGGAATCGAGTCTCGACCCTTTGGTTTACAGGCCCATGCTCAATCCACTGAGCTACACCAGCCAGGGCCTTGGAGATTCTTTTTTAACAGCTTTTGCTTGTTTCCATTCGGATCCTCCCCTTGCTCCACTCTATCACAGGGAACGCCACCTCCCTTGCCAACCAGTTTCTGGGTAAGTTCTATCAGTGGCTGGTACTGATAAGAATAAGAAACAGGAGGCCCAGGGAAGCCAGGGTAATGCCCTCCCTCTTACTTGATCTGAGTTCCAGCTGCCACCAGACAGCTCTTCTTTCCACGCTTCTAGCTCACACCACATGGCTCAGGCTTCTGTCCTTTGGTGACACCAGCACCTTCTCATTTCCTTGGGGTACAGTAGCTCCCAGGTGTTGCTAATCTCTGGGTGGCCTCACCAGCCCATTTACCTTCTCGGCTCTTATATCATCTGTGTAACTTACTCCATATATTAAATTCCCCTAGCTTGTACCCCCTATACAGGTTTCTGTTTCCCCGATGGGTCGCTGACTTTCAAAAATATTTTAAAACTTAGTTTTCCTGAAAATTAAACATTCATATAATCTATAAAAGATTTCTTCTAAGAAACCAAGGATTTATGGATGACAAAAATCAATCCATTCGTTCAAATACTCACTGAGAGCCTGGTCCGTGCCGAGCACGGTTCTAGTGCTGGGAACACTGCAGCGAACAGAACAGGCACCAAGCTCCCGCCCTCAGGGAGCTTCCATACTAGTGGCCATGTTAACTGTGGCAAATTACAATTTTAGAAAATGAACCTGTGTAAGAAAATGTCATTAACAATAGAGGGATTTGGCACAGGTGAATTCACTTTAAGTTGTTCTACTCTGCACAGACTTGGTCCTACCTTTTCAATGCGGTAGCTGAACTGTCACATTCCAGAGGCCAAACAGAACTTCTTCAAAGTTAGAATCTACTTAGACTGGCCACTTGTGCTCAAACAGAAGTGCAACTGTGATAAGGGTGTAAGCAGACACAATAACACAAGTCAGGCATTGAATATGCTTAGAATGTAAAACGTAAGTGTCTTTTATGCAGATTCCTGCTTGGCATCTTTTTCACGGGGGAGATCATATGGAGGAATTGAGTCTGAGGCTGTTTAATAAGTCATTTTATTCCTTGTCTATGGCACAGGTACGTTCCATCAACATAACATATTGGACAGACCAGCTGCAATTTACATAATGAGTAAAGTGTTGCAGCTACAAATTGCATGACATTATTTCCAAGATGGAATTTGCAGGCAGAGGAATAAAAACAGACAATGACTCATGTGGTGAACAGTTATATAGACAACTGTGCCCAAGAAAGCTGCCACCTACATACCACAATGACATCAGATGAAAAATGCAGAAAGTGGTTTTCTGATTTGTTTGAAAGCAATAGATTTGCTGAAAAGTGTACTGAGAGATCAGACTGCACTGCCTGTTCTATGTCCTAAGCACTGAGTAACCGCAAGCGCACATCTCATGTCCAGCACCCTTAGACTGCTTGAGTGGAAAAGCATGTTCAGCCTCAACAACCAACGTCACCAACTCCAGAAATGACATAACACGTATTGCTGTCACTTCACTAGACTTCTCTGAGATAATGTAATGTATTCGTGAAAGTGCACTTCCATGGAGATCTTGTGGGCACGGTACTCTGACCTCTCTTATTACCCGGCGATTAGAAAACACTCATGCTTCCATCTGAGTAGCACGTAGGCTTCCAGTAGTATGGGCATCTAAAGCATATTCATAATCTCAGTCCGCAGAGCAAGTCAGCTACAGAGCTAAGATTTTAACCTCATTGGCCCCAGCCTACCTTATCCCTTGCCACTCCCCAACGTGAAGTCAAAATACACTAAAGATTCCCTAACACACACGTACACGTGACACAGCACACCCGGCAGCCTTCGCACATTGTTTCCTCTGCCCAGAATGCGAAGCCCCCTAAAGCCACATGGCAAAGCCAGGCTCACGGTTCAAGACACAGCCTACATGTCTCTTTGAAGCCACGACTTCCTGAGGCCAACTTGTTTGCTTTCTGCAGTGCTTTCGTTTCTCCCTGCCCACAGTGCCGTAATGCTGATGACAACATTGCCTCATTTATGTGTTTACACCTCTGCTTCCCCATTAGACTGTAAAGGCCTCGAGACCCAAGACCCTACTTTTAATCTACATATCCTGGTCCAGTGTCTGACACAAGCAGGTGCTTAAGAAATAATTTCTGCCCTGGCTGGTGTAGCTCAGTGGATTGAGCACATGCTGCAAACCAAGGGGTTGCCAGTTTGATACCCAGTCAGGGCACATGCCTGGGTTGCGGGCTGGGTCCCCAGTGGGAGCGTGTGAGGGGTAACCATACATTGATGTTTTAAAAAAAAAAAAAGAAATAATTTCTGAATGAACATATGGAGTGTGGGACTGCAGGCTTGCAAAGAGTTCCCCCTAAAAGCCATGGCATTTTGTCATCTCTGTCCCACTGCCACGGGATATTTCAAGTACAAGGAGAACGAATAGGAAAGTATCTCCCAGGGAACAGGTTTAACAAGTTGATATTAAAAGACAATCTAATAGGGAATTGGACGAATTACTTTCAGTAAAACTGTGTCAAGCCGACCAAAACTGTCAGAATTCAGGGGTATTAGCTGTAAAACCCCAGAAAGCTATTTAGTGCTGGCTGGAGAAGACTGTTGGACTAAAGGTGGAAGCAAAACTCTTTCTGTTGTCTACATTTGATGGAATTTTTTTAACCTCTCAAAAGGTGCCATAGACACAGCTAAAACAATTAAAAATTGATAGGAATGTTTATGTTCTAAGGAATGATGTTTAACAAGGAATGATTTAGCTACCTACAGAAAACAAGTGTAAAGCAAAGCTAGATGAATTTAGCGCCGTTAACTAGGACTACTATTAGAAAATTAGGACTACTATTAGGAAATCTCAACACAAAGATTCCCTGGTCTAATCTTTCACGCAAGTTTGAAAGAGTCAGGAAGCACCCAGAGACCATCTCCAAGGGCTCATGAAGCACAACTGCACAAATACTGGCACCCCCACGTGCAGGAAATGGTTTTGGCTTAAAGACGGGGGAATTACTGGGTGAGTCATCATCACTGTGGCTTCCAGGAATTAGAGTGTTTAAGGGTATAAAGTCAGAAAGGGAAATGAACAAAATCAAGATAAAATAAATAAGATCAGCAATGTTAACAATAAAGAATGCTTACATCTGTGTAACACTTTTATTTACAAAGCACTTTTATTTTCAAAGGAGGAAACTTAAACTGCCACTGTTAGTTGGCGTGCTGAAGGTCACAAAGGTAAAATAAGCAAAGTAAAGGAGTTTAAATGGCTATTTCAACACCAAGTCTACAGCTCCTTCCATTCCTCCGCTTCTTTGCCTCTTGAAAGGTGGGCTTCTATGTGCTACGGATGGGCCTAGGACACATTCTAAGATGCCTTTAATGAGACCAGATGTCTCCAAATCACTTCAGCATGTCTTTCAACTTAAACAAGTAACCTAGGCATAGCCTTAGAAAATTCTTCAAGAGAAAGAATGAAGAAGCCCCTCGATGTTGCAAATCTTCAGGTTATCTGTGTTATACTATTGACTGAAAAATGCCAGGTGCCATGAAGGCTGGATTACACCTACTGTGCACAAAAGCACTGCATAGGACTATATAGGACTATATTTAAATGCAGTTGCTGGTCTATGCATATATTATCTCCTAAAAGACACATAAGAAATTACCTGGAGTAGTTACTTCCAGGAAGGGAAAAGGGTGGTGAAGGAATACGGGCAGGAGCACAACTTTCCACAGTACACCTTCCCTTTTAAACCTTTGGCATTTTGAGTCCTGGCTGGTGTAGCTCAGTGGATTGAGCATGGGCCTGTAAACCAAAGGGTCGAGATTCGATTCCCAGTCAGGGCACAGGCCTGGCTTGCAGGCCAGGTCCCCAGTGGGGGCTACATGAGAAGCAACCACACACTGATGTTTCTCTTTTCTCTCCCTCTCTGTCCCCCTTCCTTCCCCTCTCTCTAAAAATAAATAAGTAAAATATTTCTTAAAAAACCTTTGGAATTTTGAACCACGTGCAAGTGCTACCTTTTTCAAATGGTAAATTGAAATGTAAGAATATAGAATGGGAATTGAAACAGAGGCAATGTTTAGGTGATCCTAGGTGACACAATTCAGACATAGGAAGTAGCTGAAGAGAAAAGTAAAAAAGTATTACAAAGTTCCTGTCAGACTCCAGAATTCCATGTGGTATTTCAAAGTCTGAAGTAAACACTCCTCAAGACCATCGCATTTTTTTTGTTTTAATTCTTTCTTTTTCTCCCACTTTCTTCTTTTTAAAATCTTTCTAGTTTTTTTCTCTTTTACTTTCTTTTCTTTCATTTTAGTTCTTTGCTCATTACACAGCTCTCAATTTTTTACGAACCTTGATACCGAGAAAGGAGTGTCCCAATAGTGGACACAAGTATTCAGGTCATCAGAAAGGCAGATCCTCCCGTGGTAAATACGATAGTGTCTAGTTTAAACCTGTCACTAAGGAGGTTGATAAGGAGTTATTTCAAGGACACTGGTAAAATATGGAACTGCAGAGCTAAAGACTAAACCTCAGACCCGTAAGACACCACCAAGGGTATACCAAAAAATGGGACCCAGCATCAGCTAGGTAGAGTCACAATGGACAGACCTGGAATTTTCAGTATGTTTGTCCCATCACTTCTGCTACTTAAATCAGTCTAAAAATTTACCCTAAAGGCCACAATAACTTGAAGATTTGGGATGGTGAGGAAATCACATCTTTGGGCCTAGAGCGAGACATAGAATTTTTTTTTTGAAGGCAGTGCCAAATCAGCTTCCTTTCCCACATAGTGATCACTTCTGTGCCTTAGAGATCCCAGAAACTGGTGAGTCTTGTGTTCAAGGAAATTTTTAAAAATCCAGGCCCAACAAAACTTGTACTACATAAAGAGAACCCATTCTTGTTCTCTATTCTAAAGTTTAAATTATGTATTTGAGCCCTGGCTGGTGTGGCTCAGTGGATTGAGTGCTGGCCTACAAACTCAAGCGTCACTGGTTCAATTCCCAGTCAGGGCACATGCCTGGGTTGTGGACCAGGTCCCCAGTTGGGGCACGTGAAAGGCAACCACACATTGATGTTTCTCTCCCTCTCTTTCTTCCTCCCTTTCTCCCTCCCTCCTCCTCTGTCTAAAGATAAATAAATAAAATCTTTAAAAGTATAATAAATAAATAAATAAATAAATAATGTATTTAAAGATAATAACATTCTTCCCTGGCTGGTGTAGCTCAGGGGACTGAGCACAGGCCTGCAAAGCAAAGGGTCACCAGTTCAATTCCCAGTCAGGGCACATGCCTGGGTTTGGGGCCAGGTCCCCAGTAAGGGGAGCACGAGAGTCAATCTCTCCCTTTCTTTCTCCTTCCTCTCTCTCTAAAAATAAACAAATAAAATCTTAAAAAAAAAGAAAGAAAGACAAGTGACAGAATGGGAAGATATTTTTTAAAAAAGATAATAATATTCTGCCCTGGTCAGGTAGCTCAGTTGGCTAGAGCATCCTCCCTATACTCCAAGGTTGCAGGTCAGATCCCCAGTCAGGGCACGTAAAGGAATGAACCAATGAATGCATAAATAAGTGGAACAACAAATCGAGGTTTCTCTCTCCCTCTCCCTCCCCCTCTCTCTCTTCCTTCTTCTCTCTCTATACAATCAATAAAAAAAATAAAGATAATAACATCCTTAAGTAAGCATAAGGTTTTAAAAAGAAGAACCATTGCCAAAGAGTTATTTTCAGAACATTACCGAAATACCTGCTCATAGGTCTGCAGTCCAGGGCTAAATCGTCTAATTTAATATTAATGGATTAGCAATTACTCACCAGGTCCTGTACAATTAGCTCTCAATTTTCTGAGTAAGAAAGGACATGAGACATAGAGATAAATTAACTCAAATCCAAGTCTCATTCTAGCCAACAGTTTTTAAAATCCTCCTCCCACTACATACATTTTTTGCCACAGCTAATAGACAACTTAGTCTACTGATGTCTCTTCTCTCCGAGGTCGGACAGCTGTTCACATATTATGACAGCCAACGTCAGGGAAAAGGAGGGGGCACACAAGTGAGAGGAGCTGAAAGAGTGGCAAGGGTCAGACAATCCACAAACTGGGTAAACTGAGGCCTCAACAAAAGCCTTATTGCACTGAATTGAAAGATGAAGACTGACATACTGTCATCTCAATTTTAATACAGTGGCCAGGTCACTGAAGCCACGAAGCTAAAACGTAAAACTAACTTGTAAAAAGAAATTGTTTCAGGAACCAGGATTCTACCATTAACAGCAGTTAATAAGGTTTACAAGCCAGCAGTTACTGGTTCTCATTAAGAATTAACTAATGTGCCCTGGTTGGTGTAGCTCAGTGGATTGAGCTCGGGCCTTCAAACCAAATAGTCCCTGGTTCGATTCCCAGTCAGGGCACATGCCTGGGTTGTGGGCCAGGTCCCCAGTAAGGGGCACGCAAGAGGCAAACACACATTGATGTTTCTCTCCCCTCTCTCCTTCCCTTCCTCTCTCTCTAAAAGTAAATAAATAAAACATTTCCCAAAAAAAAGAATTAATTAATGTTTCATTACCTGACACCCAATAATGCTATTGATAAAAAACAATGGAAAATTTGGAGGAAGAAGTGATGAATCAGACTCTCTCTTCCATATGCTGTATTTTATTGGAATATGAGTAAGTATAAGAGAGGTATGACAAATGGGAATGTGGGGGTGGTATCAATCATCAAAATGGCATCTAACTCCCCAAATGGAGCATGCTCACTCCAGTGGGTTGCTTCACTGTGACTCAAGATCTGTCAACTGAGGACATAGGGAATTTGAGTAAAGCCAAGAGATACACTCCTAAATTTTAAAGAGAATCTTTCTGTAGATCTAGGACAAGATCTAGCAAGAGCCAACTTTAAGAAATTAACCTCCTCAACATAAACTGATTCTAAAGCACTTCGGAAAAGAAGTTCTTGCTAATGCAAAAATTCAGGAAAGAAGTCTGGGGTTCTGCTTTCCCAATGACACACTCCATCTGGCAGAGGGCACTAAAATAGACTGCTGGGTGTCCAGTAGCATCGATGTATCATCCCCCGTTCTCCTCACACAACCTTATTTTTCTAAAGTAAAAAGTAATTAGTGAAAGCATCAATACTTGTCAATATTGATAAATACGAATACATTTGAATCTCTCTTGTACACTCTATGCCTAATATGCTATATGGCAAATCCACTGCATTATGAACGGAAGTAAATTAACAACAGCTCCCAAATATAACTACCTCTTTCTCCCCAACCAAAGAAAAAAAGTCCCAGTTCCTACAACCATATTCTAAATAATTCAGGTAGAAAATAAGGAAACAAAATATTTATAGACGTTTGTATCTATACATTTCAAGTGCAAACATTTCACTAATAACCACGTTTCCTTATCATACTGATTTTCATTGGATCGAACCATGAATCTTTAAGGGAACAGAAAACAAAGACTAAATGACTCTGCCAATTTATAATGATCATATTTCACCTTTAGAAGGAATCATCATGGAAGCAACAAATTCAATGCATCCTTTGCTCCCTTCTCTCCAGTGATTAAACGGATCCTACACTACACTATGGCCACAATCTGCTAGTTTCTGCCACCACACACACATTAGGCCTCTAACGTACTCCACAAGCCAGGGCCAGGCTGTCTAGAAATCCGCACTGTGTCACTGCATAAGGCAGTTTCCCACCGCACAGATCCAGAAAGGAAGTCACCTAGTCACTCTGTCAGATCTCAGCAAGTCTGTAAAATGACAGAAGGAGCTGCTAACCAAATGGCAAGCAGCAAAAATCACCACCTTTAAAAATCATTTAAGCACTTTTCCTCCCCATCATCATCACCTTACTTTCCTTCTCTCTCTCCCTCCCTCCCTCTCTTTCCCTTTCTCCCTCTCCCTCTGACACATTCACACACTCACTGCAGTTCACCCCCAGCTTTGCAAGCGGAAGGCTGGGAGCTCTAGGATGCCTCTGGAATGACAGCTCAGAACACATTCAGAGCCCTGAAATACAGACACATTCACCTGCACACATCACGCCACTTCCACCCCCACCGTCACCCCCAACACACACACATACACACACACACACACTCGCCCTCGCAACCTCTCTCCACACCAATCCCGGCGCTGCAGAATACCTAGCAGGCTCAGCAGCAAGAGTAGCACGAGGTTACCATCTAGGATGATTTGGGCGGCCTAAGCTTCAAAAACACCGTACCCACACAGACCACCTCCCAGGCGCGGTCCTGAGGCTGGAGGACCTCCCGCCCGCCAGGGGTGGGGGTGGGGAGGATGCGCTACCTTTAGACTGGCAGTCCGCACAAAACTTGTTATCCTCCTCCAGCAGTAGGTTGGCCAGGACCGCCTGGTACCGATCCACGTCCTTCACCGACTTGCCCGTCATGGCCAGGGTGCCGGCGGGGGCAGAGGGCGACGCGCCCTCCTCGCCCCCAGAAACCTTGCCTCGGTCTGTAGGTGAAGACTCCCGCTTCCCCGCCCAGGGGTACCTCCTGAGCGGGGCAGAGCCCTCTCCTCCGGCCCCGCGCCCCTTCTCCGGACAGCCGCGCCCGCCCCCCACTCAGCAGCCCCTCAGCGCGGCGCCCCCTGGCGGGCTTAGGGAAAGACTCGAGTCCAGAGAAAGCTGCCGGACCGGGGACCCTCAGCCCATGCAAAGGGTGGTCTCGCGCCTGCTGGGTGCCGGGCACAGAGACGACCACCCGACCTCCCTGCCTGTCTGCGTGCGGTGCGTCCCGGGCCTCGGTTTCCCAGGCAGCTGCCGCTCGCTCCGCCACCACCCCTGCCGTCTACTTCCGGCAGCTCTTCCTCTCCACCTCCACCCAGCCTCAGCCCGCGCATGCGTCCCGCCCCCACCACTTCGTACTGGGCTCTTCCCTGGGCTCCGCCTCTCAGGAACCAATCCGGACAGAAGTGAGGGGCGGGGCTTGGGGTGGGGCGGAGGGAGGAGTGAGCACGCCCCCTGCATGCCCTTGGAAAAGAATGAATGGAGCCTGGTAGAAAGGGAGTGGAGGGAGGGGGAGAAAGTAAGAAAAACAGCAATGAACTTTTACTGAGGTCTCACTATGTGCCAGGCACTGTGCTAATCTCTTTAC
Source organism: Trachops cirrhosus (assembly GCA_028533065.1). Classification (NCBI taxonomy): domain Eukaryota; kingdom Metazoa; phylum Chordata; class Mammalia; order Chiroptera; family Phyllostomidae; genus Trachops; species Trachops cirrhosus. Next base: position 24,360,722 of record CM052542.1, on the reverse strand, counting down.
ATGAATTATTGTAATATAATCCTCAAATCATCTCTGTGAGTTAAATAATCATCCTTATGTAACCTGGAGATTATGGATAGCCCCAAGACCTCTGACTTATTCTTTCCTTCCACAGTCAAAAAAGACGGCCCAAGCTGCTAACCCACGATAAGGAAATGTCATATCCTCCTCAAATTTTGAAAGGATTCTGATCAGCTCTCACTTGGAATGCCTGCTTCCACTGAATTCTGGGTCGCCCTGTTCATTTGCCTTCCTCTTGTGATTTACTACCATCTTTGGTTTGTGTGTTTTTTGCCTGGTGCTTAGATGCTTTCTTTCTTCATTCCTTAAATCCTCCCCAAGTAGTCCAGTTTTGTGCAGCAGACTTTTACTGCAGGTCATTTGGAGGGAGTGATGTTAGAGAGAAGGGGTGATTACAGCATACCACAGATTAGGCAACTACGTAAAGACAATGATTAAACACAATTGTCCAAAGCCACCTTTGCTACAGAGAATTTCTCAATGACTGTTCTTTTCTTTAGGGAATCCACCTGCCATCTGGCAAATGTATTCATTCACTCATTCAGCAAGTTGTTACTGAGCAACTTCCAACTTAACTATCAGGCACTTGCTGGGGAAGAGAAAACAACATGATCCAATCCACAGTTTTAAAACCTCACTGGCTGTCAGGGGACGAATGGATGGGGATAAAAGCAGACCCTCAGTTATCTGACCTCTGGCGAAACCCTCTCCTCCATCTCTCCGCTTTCTCCCAAGACAAGGCTTCCCTCAAAACTTTAATCTCATCAGAGGAAAATGAAAATTTCCTATTACTATATTAATCAAAACAATTTACTCCTGTGTTGAAACCTCTTCTCTTTAACTTTGCCTAAGAGGCTTGACTTTAATAAGCACACAAGTCCTTTAAGGCATTTTTCCTAAAGAAAATCTCAGCTCTTTGTCTAGAAGGAATTCTGCCTTCCTTCTAAGCTAATTGTCTCAACCTGCCATCAGTTTGCGATCTATTTTCTTACTATATAACTTATTTAACTTTTCTTACTTTAACACCAATTTTATAAATGAGCAAACTGAGACTTAGAACAATGGACCCGATCCAGTGAATAGCAGAGCTGGGGTTTCTAACCTCGGCGTCTGTGATTCCAGCAATTTCAGCCTCACTCCTGTCAGAGTTCTGCTTATGTTATCCTTTCTAATTCTCAGGAAAACCCATCAAGATCTGAGCATAGCCATTTTTCAAGAAATGATGAGCATAATCTGAGCATAACCATTTTTCAAGAATTGATGAAACAAAAGCTAAAATTTACCCAGTTTATTCTAGTAATTGTGCCTTAGTTCAAATCCTCTACTTCCTCTTTTCACTAGGCAAATAGCCTCCCTGTCTTAGTCTAACCCTAATTAAACTGATCCTTCACCTCACTCTTTGGAGAGAGTTTCCTAAATGACAAATCTGACTGAATCACACCCTCCAGCTTTAAATCCTTTAACCACTCTCCATCATCTGTGACAGAGCTTCTCACGTTTTCAGATGTAATAAAGCCTGGTGGTTTAAGCACACAGGCTATGGGACCAGATGACTGTGCTTAAATCCTTGCCTTCACCACTGTGTGACTTTAATCAGCTTGCTTAACCTCTCTGTGTCCCAGTTATTTCATCTATGAAATGGGGATTGTGATCATGTTGATTGTATCTATTTATAAGATTGTTGTGAAGCTTAACTGATGATGCCTGCAATATATTTAGAACAGCTCTGGGTACATAGGGACTAATAGACGACAATTAATGCTCTTCACGAAATATTCCTGGCTTTCTGCCTTCTGGAAATTTGGTAGGATTTTATTTCCTGTCCATCTTACCATTAGCTGAGTGTGGCTGGTGAGTGTGAGCAGAAAGGATATGCATCACTTCATGCCTGCAGCATTTGTTCCCTGTCTTGAGACTCCTCTGATTCTTTTCCCCTCAGGCATGTCAATCATCACTGTTTAAGATGGTGACTGTCTTGCTCAGTTTGAAATACCACAGACTGGGTGGTTTAAAAACAGCAGAAACGTACTTCTCACAGTTCTGGAGACTGAGAACGCCAAGATGAAGCACTGACAGATTTCAGGACCTGGCGTGGAGAGGGAGAGGATATAGAAAAAGACATCTGAATTCTCATCTTCTATGGGAGGACGTGAATAAGCAAAGCTGAAATTTGTAAATTTCATGACCAATAAGTAGAAGTGTTGAAAACAATTGCCTCAGAGAAGTAGGTATCAGAGTAAATAGGGGTGGGGAGGGTGTTAGCACATGTCATTAGAAACCTTGTACAACTAGATTTTTTAAACTATGTGCATGTTTTACTTTGACTTTTAAAAAATTTTTAAATTAACCTAATATTTAAAGAACTCACAGTCACCCTGGCTGGTGTTGCTCAGTGGATTGAGCACTGGCCTGTGAACCAAAAGGTCGCCAGTTCCATTCCCAGTGAGGGCACATGCCTGGGTTGGGGGCCAGGTCCCTAGCTGGAGGCATTACATTGATGTTTCTCTCCATCTCTTTCTCCCTCCCTCCTCCTCTCTCTAAAAGTGAATGAATAAAATCTTTTAAAAACCCACAGTCCTCCTACATCAGCATCCATGAGACTCTAAGACATGTCGCAAAACATTTCCTATTGAAACAGTTTTTACTCCACGCTAAGTAGTCTCAGATGGACATCCCTCTAGATTTTTCTCCTCTTCTGTCCTCCCCATAAAGTCCACAAAGTTTGCCCTGGCTGGTGTAGCTTAGTGGATTAAGCGCGGGCCTGTGAACCAAGAGATCACGGTTTGATTCCCAGTCAGGGCACATGCCTGGGTTGCAGGCCAGTTCCCAGCAGGGAATGCAAAGGAAGCAACCATACATTGATATTTCTCTCCCTCTCTCCTTCCCTTCCTCTCTGAAGATAAATAAATAAAATCTTAAAGAAAAAAAATGTTAAAAAAAAAAAAAGTCCACAAAGTTTGCTTGAAAGATAAACAAATAGGACTGTATTTCTCTCACAGAACAAGAAATCCAGAGGCAGACCAGGTGTTTACATCAATTCAGCTGCCTGGCAAGGCCATCAGCACCTAGACTCCGTCATTCTGCTTTGCCATCATCAGCCTATTGCATTTTTATCCACACGTTCAGTGGTTCTCAAAAGGTGGTCCTCAACCTGGCACCATTACCCTCGCCTGGAAACTTGGTAGCACTGCAAATTCTCAGGCACACTCCTGACCCAGGAATCAGAAACTCTGGGGACAGGGCCCAACAGTCTGTGTTTGGAGGAGCCCTCTGGGTGACTCTGAGGCATACACAGGTTTGAGAAGCACTGCTCATGCTGTCACCTCATGGTCACAAAATGGTCACCACAGCTCTAAACACCACATCATCTTTTTTTTTAATTATTTATTTATTTTGAGAGAGAGGGGAAGGGAAGGAGAGGGAAGGAGAGAAACATCAATGTGTGGTTGCTTCTCATGTGTCCCCTGCTGCGGACCTGGCCTGCAACCCAGGCATGTGCTCTGCTTGGGAATTGAACCAGTGACCCTTTGGTTCACAGGCCCCTGCTCAATCCACTGAGCTATACCAGCCAGGGCCACATCATCTTTGAAGGCAGGAAGAGGGGGAAAAGAGTGCCCCCAATCTGACTGTTTTTTTTTATCAGGAAAGTGGAAGTTTTCCCAGAAGCTCCCAGCAGACTTTCCCCTAAGACTCATTGGCCAGAACCAGGCTGCTCAGCCTCCAACTACAAAGGTATTCGGGGATAACATGCATCCGCCCCTCAGAGTGAGAGGCGGCAACAGAGAAGGGGGCTGGGAATGGCTGCAGACAGCCGGAAGGCACTGTCCGCCACAGGGTCCACGATGGCCAGGGCCACAGGTGAATTATTCCTGTCTCCATCCTGTAAAAGTAGCAGATGATCTTGACATTCATCTGCAAAAGTAATCTTAGAATTTCCAAATTCTTCAGATGGCAGGATCTACAAGCTAGAAATCTCATTCTCAAAAGATAAAAAAAAACAAACCAAAAACAGAGAAATCTCATTCTTATTGATATTATCTGCCTATCATGGAATAGTAGTTCTGATCATAATTCATAAGCTAAAAGAATCCTTTCCTATTCAAAATGGGCGGGGCCCGGAACAAGGAAGAAGAGAAGACAAGAAATTTCAAACTGGCTCAAAGAAGCACCAGTTTTACATTTTGACATGGGGATTCGACATGGTGGCTGCTTTCATACCATTGACCAAACAGCCTATCAAACAAAATGCTGGCTTTTGGTACACATCACAGAACAAAAGAAGTGCTTAAGTCTGCCTTAATGAAGTCAGTTTCCAGGCAGTCGAGGAGGGGAACATTCCAGGCAGAGATTAGTATGCATAAAATGCAGAAGTGAGAAAGGAGAACTGAAAATTGTCACGAGCAAGGAGCATTAGGAGAAGGTGGAGAAGGAGCGAAGAGCCAGACCACAAAGAACCAGATCACACAGAGCTGTGTGTGCTGTGCCGAGCGGGCTGGACTCCACACTGTTCCCAGCGTCATTAACCTGGTCCGCAGATGGACTTTAGCACCTTGTCAACCCTCTGAAACTATCTGACAAAATTCATGGGTGTGTGGGTCTGTGTACTTTCCTGAGCAGTGGGCCTTGAATTTGCAAAGGTATGTGTAACCCAAACAAATTTAAGGCTCACTTCTTTGAGGAGTCAAGGAATTCATCATTAAATGTTTTATTCATCACCAGAATAAATTCAATAACATTCCAGATCCAGGTTAACTAGGAAAGGACAGAGCTCAGATGGAACCAGGTTTCATTTTCCTGCCTGGAGCCCTTTCCCGTGCCGTCTCTGCAGTGGGCAGTCTCCAGCCAGGCCCAAGGGAGAAGTGGTGATCCTGCCGTGTGTGAGAAACACTCGCCACACGAAAGAACTCCTCCTCTCTCCAAAAACCTCAGTCCCCGCTCTCTGTCACTACTCCCGAATGATGACAAAGGAGGGGATGGTGCCTCTGTGAAGAGAGGCCCACCAGGTTTCCATCACAGCTGGGCCGCTTCACAACGGCGCTCCTCCAGGAAGACACCGGAAAATGGGACAGGAGAGTGTCACCATTAAAAATCTAAATTTTAAGCAGATTCTTGGACTGGGGATTCATATCCCTCAGCTTGTTCAACTTCAGCACCTGTCTCATCCCCAGTTGCTTTTCCAGAACCGCTTCCTTCACCATGAAGCTCCATGAGTTTTCCCAATTCAAACATGGGCTTCTTCAGCATTTCGACTTTTCTAACAAAGACATCATGGAGAGAATAAGGAGACTGGCAAGTCTTTTCTATGTCTTTTCCAGTGCTATCTGGAATCAATTTACTGACCACTTCTTTCAAGTCATTTGTCTCTACACCTCTCGGGTTATGATTTCCATCACCTTCTGGATTTGGTGGGCCTGTGGATGCTGAGCATAAGAGGTTTTCCAGTTCTGATTGTCATTGTTATTGTTTTAGTAAAACCAATGCAGAATAGACGAAGCAAATAACCATCAGTATTCTTGACATCAACATGAGCTTCAGGCCCAGTCCGCCACTGTTTTTTAAGATTGTATTTATTTATTCTTTTTAGGAGGAAGAGAGGGAGGAAGAGAGGGAGAGAAACATCAATCAGTTGCCTCTCACACACCCCCAACTGGGGACCTGGCCCGCAACTCAGGCATGTGCCCTGACCGGGAGTCGAACCAGCAACCTTTCAGTTCATAAGCCTGTGCTCAGTCCACTGAGCCACACCAGCCAGACCATGGTCTGCCATTTTTTGACCACGGAGCACATTTTGTCATGGGTAAGATCCATGCCACGGAAATTAGTCAGGCAGTTTTTGCCCTGAACATCCTCACTAATTAGCTTGAATTTTCTAAATGCAATTTCATCATTCGGCAGATGAGCGAAGCTCATTTTAAAACATGACCCTTGAGACCATCAGATGCGATTTTGGTTCCTTGAGTTCTCATGACTAGTGTTTTTCCAATATTTCTTATATTGAACATAGCTGGTGCTTTCATATGGTACCCGTCTTTCTTAGAAAACAAGTCTGCCTTCTTCTTGGCTCCCTCTTAGCACCTTTTGCCCTGCAGGAGGCGCTGGTTTTCGCCACTGCTGCTGTTCTCAGTCCTGCTTAGAGAGTCACAAGGGCACAAAGGAACTTCTTGTCTCAACGTGTCCCTGTGATTCCTGGTTAAAAAAAAAAAAAAAAAAAGGATCATTTCAATCCGTTCCCAGTCCCGAGTCTTCAGAAGTCTCAACCCCGTAGGCTTGATTTCGATAATTTGTAATGAGTGAGCAAGCAAAGTGGAACAAAATATTATCACTTTTTTGTCTTAACTCGAAGAGAAATTACTTTACAAAAAATCACAAGAAACAACAAAATTTTTTAAATATTTGTTTTAGAAGAAGATACAGAAATGTTCTCTACATGACTAAACCCACTGACCAATGATGTTACATCGGTTCTTTCCAATTAATTCCTGAGCTGAAGAAGCCCTTGAGGCTCTTAGCCCCTAAGGTACCACACACTTGAAATATTCACCCAGGTTGACTCAACAGACCCTGGAGTAACTTTGTTGCACCCTCAATTAATCCAGAGTGGGGATTACCCTACTTACCCAAACATGTAACACAACGAGTGCCTGATGAGGAAGTGGCCCGTTTTCAAATGGCCACACAAATCAGTTTTGTACCAATACTGCAGTCTGCCTTTGGTTTTGTCTCTCACCAGAAAACATGTATGTTGTCCATACTTGCCAGCTCACTCACTTCTGGTTTTTTCTTTCCTTTTCCACCTATCGATTTTATTGACTCCACTTTCCCCTGTTCTTAAAGTCCTTGCTGATAAGTGGACCTCTTCTGGCCATTCTCTGATGGTCTCACAGACTAGGGACCTCCGGTTTGCACACGCCCTCTGCACCTTTGCTGATCTCCAACCTAGTGCGGTGGGTCTGGTCTGACGTGTATGCAGGTGGACCCTGACACACAGCGGTTCTGCTTGTGTACCCTATTCACTGCTGGTGTAGACAATGGCTGGAAAAAGCAGTGACTCCTCTGTGGGCTCACCTGGCCTGCTCTCCGGTACTAGAGATGTGTAGCTGTGGGCTTCATTAGGGAGCCCGTTCAGTCAGTTCAGAGCACCCAGCCGGGCAGCCACTCCATCCATGGCTTCTAGAGACTGGAATCCCAGGACCACACACCTGCTCCTCCTCACTGGCGGGGGTTTCACTCTCCACATCCTCTGAGAGACAATCCTTGCCTTCCATCTGACTCACCAGCCCTCTGCCATTTTCGACAGCTGCCTATGAGATCCCCCATTGGACAAGGTGCTTCTATAAGTGACCTATGGAACACTGGCACTTGGGTTGCAGAGAAAATAACACCATGCAGGTTGTCGTGAGGATTAGAAAGAGGAAAGAGCTCTCCACTTACTCTGCATGACCTCAGACAAGATACTTAACCTCTGTGTGCCTCAGCGTCCTCATCCACAACATGGGGCTGAAAGGGTGGTTATGAAAATGAGAAATGATACATAAGAGGTGTCTGGTATATCGTAGGTGTTTAACAGTGGTCCTTACCCTTATATTAGCTACCGCAGGTCTACTTCTGACCCCACTTTGGCACTCAAGTCACAAAACCTCAAAGATTAAGTAACATAGCAACACAACAAAAGGCAAAAATAGTAATCTCAGAAAAATTCACAGAAATGCAATTGTAGGGAAATTTAATGAGTTAAACATCCCAGTATAAAAATAGGGTAAATGATATGACTGGGCACTTTAATGAAAAAACAATAAAATGATCAGTAAACACATGAAAAAATTTTGTTCTCACAAAACAGATGAATGGAATAATAAAATCTGTTTTACCTATTGTGTTGGAAAAGATTTTAAAATCATGATACCAGCAGTATATTAAACACCTCTTTAACAATCAGACCTTGGGGGGAGAAGATTTAAGGAGACTAAATGGTCATGGGAAAAAATAGACTAAATCAAACCATAAAAGATAAATCAAAAAATAAAAGTAAAAACCAGAACTTGAACTCCCATCCTAGCAGTATACGAAGGAAGCAATCCAATCAATTCAGAGAGAAGTAAGTGCAGTAGTTTTCTTCACAGCACTGTCCACACCTGCGCAGACACAGAGACGGGTGGAGTTAGGCGCGGGTGTAGAGAGCGGGGTGCGAGGCAGACGACTGCACTGATCTCAGCACCCAGCTCCTCCATGCGTGCTCCGGTGGGCACCATAGATAGTTGTAAAAATGATTCGACATGTCGTGGAAATGCCGGGTCTGGAGACTATTTTTCTAATGCAATGTAGAAGAGAGGAAAACAAACGCTGACACCAGACTCTCCCCACTTCGCCTTCCAACCAGACGCCATCGTAGTTCTTCTAAGAGTCGAGACTCTCCCGCACTCTGGGCCTCCACTTGCTGCTCCTTCTTTCTGGAAGAGCACGGCTTACTCTCTACCCCTTACCCCGGCTTCATACCCCCTCTTCTCCTGCCTAGCACCACACGGATCAGACTGCAAGTCTAAGAGGAAACACTGGCAACAAAATACATGAAGCATAAATAAAACATAATGCATAAACATATATATATATATATATATATATAGAGAGAGAGAGAGAGAGAGAAAGAGGAGTAGACATACACATAACGCTCTCAAGAACACTGCGTGTGACTGCTGAGTGGGAGTGCGGGTTTGGGACTCCCCAGGGTTTGCCCTGGTAACTGCTGATGGTGGTGACACACTCACTTTCAAAGGGGATGAGTGAGTCCAGCTAACAGCAGAGCTTTTGTATTGCACGTGTGGGTCCAGCACTGAATCGCTTAGGATGAGGAAGGAGAAACAGACTCCTTCCCCAACAGGCCTCCCTCTCCAACCTTCTCTTATACAGTATTCATCCTCTGCAAAATAAATTTCCAATAAATATTTAAAGAACACTAGCTTACTGGGTTGCGGGCCAGGTCCCCAGCAGGGGGCGCGCGAGAGGCAACCACACACTGATGTTTCCCTCCTTCCCTTCCCTGCCTCTAAAAATAAAGAAATAAAATCTTTATTAAAAAAGAAGAAGAAGACTGGCTTACGTGGGCGCCAAATTAATGGCCTGCTCAAAACACTCGAGGGAACATCCAGCGTGTTTCCGCGCATCCACAGGTTGCGGCCCAAACATCACTTTCACTGCGGCAGTCTCTGTGCTGAGCGCCCACAAACAAACTTCTACAGAACAAACGAGCGGTGGGGCGGCGAAGTTGTGCCGTGTTTTCTCGGAGGGGATTGATAGGAGAGGCGGAACCTAAAAAAGAAGCCGGTGAAATCAGAGCGTGTTTGCAACCTGGGGCTTGTGTCCTCACCCAGCGGCTTCCTGCCGTGGGTGGGTAAGCTCGACCTCGTGGAGGTGGCGGGGCCTGGGATTCGGGAGAGCTGATTTCCAAACCTACTTCTGATTCCTGTGGTACAGCTTTGGGCGACTGACTGGGGGGAACACGAGAGGCGCTGAAGACACTGGGTCTGTAAAACCCTTGGTGTGATTCTGATGAAAACATGTGCACTCATAAACACAGAGTGAAGGTGTCGACTGGATCAGAACGCCTTGCACAACCTCCCTCACAGTGAAAGGAAAACAGATGTCTTGGCTGGTGCCCGTTTTTGCCCATCACAGTAGCAAACACATAAAAGACAGATAAGGTCTGATGTTGGTGAGGGGGCCGAACAGCAGCCAAACTCATAAACTGTAGTGGCAGTGTAAGTTGGTGACAAACTTTTTGGAAAGTGTCTGGAGGCATTGCGGGGCGGGGGCGGGGGGGCGGGGTATGTAAATGTGCATTCTGCTGGACCACGCAACTCCTCTTCCGGGGACGGGTCTGCACAGATGAGAGCAGAAATACCTGAAGGAGCATATGCAGTGAACTTCGGCCTGGATCTTTGTGTCACCCTAACATACCCTGAGGCTCCAGACAACCGGGTCTCTTCACGCGGTCCCTTTCAAGGGCGTCAGCGCGGGGAGACCGGAATTCCAATCTCGTCTCTCAGAGAGCGATAAGACTTTCCTGAGCTGCGCAGCACGTCTCCCCTGCTCTCCTGACCGCTGTCCCGACCTCTCCCCGCCTAACCTCCAAACACGAGGCTCTCAACCTTCCGTTCCCTTCCCCCTTTCCTCCCGCCTCTCCCGGCTGAATTCTCTGCCTGTTCTTAACTCTGAATCACAAAGCCAGGGAAACAACAGAACTTATCCAGAAGGCAAGATAGTGGTCGAGTGAGGGGACCAGCTGAGCAAAACAAACTTGAGTTTGGTGGGGAGGGATTGCTGCTCAGGTTCCGATCAGGGAACAGGCGTTGGGAACTGCAAAAAAAAAAAAAAAAAAAAAAAAAAAAAAGGAACGCTACTGCCCCTCATTGGTAAGATGTGGTTTTAACGCTTTGTTGTAATACACAATAGATACAGGTATTAAAATGAAAGAGGGGAATCTTTATGTACTGATTAGAAAAGAAATCCAGGATATTTTGACACGTTGAAGAAAAGCACATTGTGGGCATATGTATGAGAGAGAGATTTTAAAGAGGTGCGAGTTTGAATGCTATTTCTCTATTGTTTTTACAAATGACAATAAAAATTAAAAGCAAATATGTTACCTTCAGATCTGAGACGTCTCCTTTCCATCCACGGGACTAACCTGGGGTGTGACAGTTGTGGCCACCAGTGTGGCCTTCTAAAGTGGGAATCGGCCCAGACGACCACGGCCGAGAGCACGGCACCATCCGGCCCCCAGTGCGCTCACTTCCGCCATCGCCGTTCACCGTCCGCATCACTCCCACTAGTGTGATCGTCGTCACCTGGGGCACCTCTACCAAAATCCTCCAGCAAATCCTTCAATGAGAGTTCACAGAACAGCCCTGGCAGGGCGGCTCAGTTGATTGAAGCGGCAACCCATACACCCAAAAGGCTGTGGGTTTGATTCCACGTCAGGGCACATACCTAGGCTGCATGACCATCCCAGGTCCGGGTGTGTAGGGAGGCGGTCCATCAGTGTTTCTCATATCAGTGTTTCTCTCTCTTTCTCTCTCTCCCCGCTTCCTTTGTCTCAAATCAGTAAACATATCAATAAGCATATCCTCCATGAGGATTTTTTTAAAAAATTGCTCAACTCTGGCTGGTGTGGCTCAGTGGATGGTTTGATTCCCCCTCAGGGCACATGCCTGGGTTGCAGGCCAGGTCCCCAATAGGGGGCGTGTGAGAGGCAACCACACACTGACGTTTCTCTCCCTCTTTTCTCACTCTCTTACCCTGTGTCTAAAAAAATAAATAAATAAAAGAGGAAAACAAAAGACAGAAGCAGAGGGAGGTTTGACTGTGGAAGAATGGTCAGAGACGTAGCTTTTCTTGCTCTGAAGATGGAGAAAGCAGGTCATGAACCAAGAAAAGTGGGAATTCTCTAGAAGGTGGAAAAGACAAGGAAATGAGCTCTCCTCTAGAGCCTCAAGGAGGGAACACAAGAGCAAACAAGGAGTAAAACTGAGACAGAGTCCAAATCAGAGGCAATTATAACAATCCAAGCAAAAGAGGAATGTAGTCACAGCCGCGAGGGAGAGAGGTGGGTGGATTAGATAAACATATATGAGGCATCATGACTGGAACATGGTGATGATGCTTCCAGGGGAGGAGACAGGGAAGAGTCAAGGCTGACACCCATATTTTTGGCTTAAGCAATAGGGCAGAGGGTGGACCCACTGGCTATGTAATCAACACAGGAAGAACAGGTTTGGGGGCAAGCAGTAATTTCCTTTTGGACATATCAAGTGTGTGGTGGCCTTGGAATGTCCCAGAGGCAGTTGGATAAGTGGGCCTGAGGCTCTGGGGAAAACATCCAGATGATAGACAAGTCAGCGGAGCGGGTTAGATGGCCCAGGAAGAACATGGGTAGTGAAAAGGTAAGGACCAGACAGCCCCTTCGGAGTGGTAAATGTGTGCAGAGAAAAGAAACCCACAAAGGAGCATGAGAAGGAACAGCTAGAGATGGGGGTGGGGGAGGGAACAGGACAATGCAGCTTGTGGAAGCCAGCACATGGCAGTTTATCAGTGTTGCATCAGAAGTGAGGAAGAATCAGATGGGACAATAGGGATCCGATGGAACCCAGATCGGGACTGGGCAGTTCTGAGGAGTTTGGAGGAGCTTGGCTCTAGCTTGGCAGGAAAGCAGAGTGGTTGGCTTTCCTGCCCAGGCATGTGAGGGCAGAGCCCAGGGAGGTGAACCTGCTTAGGACTGGGGCTCAGCCTAGAACGGGCATCTGATTCCAAGAAGGGGTTCTGGCTCCTCTCACTGTGCTGTGATTAAGAAGAGATCTGTGCTCTCCCACCCCACCTCGCTCCAAGGGACTGAGCCCTCTTCTCAGCAGGGAAGAGGGAGTATGTCACCTACCCTGCATTCTGAACATTTTCCCTGCTCTCTGCCTTTGCTTACAATGTTCCTTCTACCTAAAACATTCCAAGCTTGCTGGGCACTTGAAGGGACTTGCCCAGGGTCGCAGAATTAGTATGTGGTAGAATCAGGATCCAAGTACAGCTGGATACAAATTCTAAGCTCTGATTCTCCAGGAGACACGATCTCTCCTTTGTTTAGTTCCCACAGAGCTTTTTGTCTTCTCTCCCCAGTTCATCTCTCGCCCCTAAAAGGGCTTTTCTTCCACTTGTCAGCATGATGTGCTGCAGAAGGGAACCACTAGGTGGCGCCAGAGTCCCAGAGAGCCCGATTTACTGCTGAGAGGGAGGTGGCATTTCCTAGGAACCGAGGACACCGTGGGAAACCGAGGAAACAGGCAGGATGCCTTCTCTACTTACCCTCTAAGCCCACGCCTCCTTCCTATCAGAGTTGAGGAGAAAGGGTCAGGAGATCGGAAGGTTAGAGAATAGAGGTCTGAGGATTGTGTGCCGGAGTGGCCCAGCCCTCAAGTCAAACAAAATTTTAAGCATTCTTCCCTAAAGGCTTAGGACCAGCAAAACAACAGCTGTGGCAAGCTGGCAGCGGCGACTGGATTTCAGCCGCACTCCTCCCCCGCCTTTGTGCAGAGCCTAAACTGCACAACCTTATGCTGTGGTCTTAGAGGAAAAGGGAAGAAGTGTGCATTGCTGGTACCTACCGCGAGCCAGAAACAGTGGAAACACAGCTGCGTATCCTTGGGGAAATCATTTCATCCCTCTAAGCCGCTGTCCTCTTGTCTATAAAATGGAGGTGATCACAGGCCCTGCATCACTGAGCGGTTGTGAGGCCTTGACAAAGTGCTTATAACACACGAGTACAATATCTGTCACATTGCAAGTGCTCAGTAAGTATTATTATAAATATAATTGTAATAGTACATAAATGATCAATGTTATTATTAATACATCAGTAGTCCATAGCTACTCTTTTTATGAGAATGCCCATTAATTATTTCCTCACACTACAAGCCTGACACATAAATGTAAGAGCGCTGGGTTCGTCACTCTGAACTAAACCCTGAGAACCTGCCCCTGAGAGAGAGGGCATGGTAGGGGGGGCCCCAAGGGCAGCCTCAGCCCACAGATCCAAGTACGCTGGGGGTCACTTCAATGACATGTGACGTGCTCACTCAGAAACCTGTGGACACCTGCCGTTTGGGAAGATAGCGATGAAATCATTCAGATTCAGTCTCTGCCTGAACATGAGATATCTCTATGATTAAGATTTAAAATTTTATGAAATAAAGAAGATAAATCTTGAGTTAATGTGGATGAAAGGGAAATAGAAGGGACATTTCTCTTCCCCCTATTTTTTGTCTGAACAGAAGGCGCTTCCAGGCTCTGTGAGTCCCTCCGGAGAGACAGGGCTGGTAGGGTGTGGCACCAGTCTCCTCCTACCATCCAGGACCTGGCTTCTCGGGCCCACATTTCAGGCTTGTTCTTGCAGAGGAAATTACTATGGTAGGTGTAAAGACAAGAGCAAACATTTGAGTTTTTGTTTATGTTTTTTGCATCTTGGAGATAATCTTAAACTTCTTTAATAATGAGTTACAGTAACATACTTTCTAATTTTAAAACTTCCTACTTTCTTGGTGTAAAACCAACTTGGTCATGATGTATATCTTTTAAAAGGTTGCTATATTCAATCTGCTAATATTTTTTTATCCTCACTTGAGAACATGCTTATCAATTTTAGAGAGAGGGGAAGGGAGGGAGACAGAGAGGGAGAGAAACATTGATGCGAGAGAAAAACATCAGTCAATCAATTATGTCTCATAGGAGCCCTGACAGGGGACCAAATCTACAGCCTAGGTGTGTGCCTTCACCGGGAACCAGACCCGTTACCTTTCAGACCTTTGGTTTATAGGACGATGCTCCAACTGACTGAGCCACACCGGTGAAGGCAGTCTGCTAATATTTCAAATAGAATTTTTCCATCTGTGTTCACAGGACAGATTGGCCTCTAAAATGTCTTTCTCTTACTGCACATCACTGGTTTGGATATCAAGGTTATATTAACCCCATAAAATGAGTTCTTTATGTTTTTATTTTCTAAAAACTTTATAGATGATTCAGACTTCCGGCCAAGATGGAGGCATAGGTAGACACACTGTGCCTCCTCGCACAATCAAAAGAAGGACAACAACAATTTAAAAACAAAAACAACCAGAGCTGCCAGAAAATTGAACTGTGTGGAAGTCCGACAACCAAGGAGTTAAAGAAGAAATATTCATCCAGACTGATAGAAGTGGCGGAGTCAGGCAGCCGGGTGGAGAGGACTCACAGCAAGGTGGTGGCTGGCAGACTAGGGCAGTCTCACATTTGTGTGCAGATAAACCGGGAGGAACAACTGTGGAGTGAGACAGACCCACAGCCCAGAGCTCCAGTGGGGAAATAAAGCTTCAAAACCTCTGACTAAAAACACCTGTGGGGGTTGAGGCAGCAGTAGGAGAAACTGCCAGCCTCACAGGAGAGTTCGTTGGAGAGATCCACAGGGTCCTAGAATGTACACAAACCCACCCACCTGGGAATCAGCACCAGAAAGGCCCAGTTTGCTTGTGGGTAGCGGGGGAAGTGACTGAAAGCCAGTGAGAGCTGAGCAAGTGGCACTGTTCCCTCTTGGACCCCTCCTCCACATACAGCGCAAATGCAGCCACGTGGGTTGCCCCACCCAGGTGAATGCCTAAGGCTCTGCCCCTTACTATGAGACAAAAAAAAAAAGTGGCCTAAATGAAAGAACAGATCAAAGCTCCAGAAAAAATACAACTAAGCGGCAAAGAGATAGCCAACCTATCAGATGCACAGTTCAAAACACTGGTAATCAGGATGCTCACAGAATTAGTTGAATATGGTCACAAATTAGAGGAAAAAATGAAGGCTATGCTAAGTGAAATAAGGGAAAATGTACAGGAAACCAACAGTGATGGGAAGGAAACTGGGACTCAAATCAACAGTGTGGACCAGAAGGAAGAAAGAAGCATTCAACCAGAACATAATGAAGAAATAAGAATTCAAAAAAAAATGAGTAAAGGCCTGGGAACCTCCAGGACATCTTTAAACATTCCAACATCCGGATCATAGGGGTACCAGAAGGAGAAGAGGGAGAGCAAACAATTGAAAATTTATTTGAAAACATAATGAAGGAGAACTTCCCCAATCTGGCAAAGGAAATAGAATTCCAGGAAGTCCAGGAAGCTCAGAGAGTCCCAAAGAAGTTGGATCCAAGGAGGAACACACCAAGGCACATCATAATTACATTA
>CM052542.1:24325212-24344458 GCA_028533065.1 Trachops cirrhosus | reverse complement strand
GCTGCTTTCCCCTAGCAAACTGGGCCCTTCTGGTGCCATTTCCTGTGTGGGTGGGCCTGTGCACCCCTTGGGACCTTCCTTTTCAGTCAGTGCCCCAAGGCTCTACTTCCCCCGCGCTTCCTACTGGTCTGGACGAACGTGTCTAATTTTAAGTGTTTGGGTGTCCGACTTCCATACAGTTCAATTTTCTGTCAGTTCTGGTTGTTATTTTGTTTCTATATTGTTGTGGTCTCTTTCTTGGTTGTGTGAGGAGGCACAGTGCATCTACCTATGCCTCCATCTTGGCCGGAAGCCCCACTCTTACTATTTATAGTGTTGGGAGTGAGAGTACAAATGGAGGCTCACATTCCATACGTCTAATTATTTAGAAGTTATAGCCAAGCTAACAACACACTCTTAGGTAAAACATGTCCTATCCTTCTACCTTGATAAATATACCTTTACAATATTAAAATTTAAAAAGATACATTATAGGGCTGTGGTTTTTATGACCAAATATTGACAAAATATCAAAGATAACTGAATTTAATTATTATTTTATACATCTGGGTATTTTGTTGATGAGCCAGAGATGTTTAGATAAATTATGAAATACACACATAATTGATAAATACTTACCTTCTTGACTCCCACCACCTATTCTGCATATAGCAGCAAGAGATATCACACCACCACTTAATGCTTTCCAGGGTTACTTGTCACATTGAAATCCCCACTGCTAACCTTGAGCTGTAAGGCCCTATGCAATCTGGCCCTTTTCTCCTTCTCCAACCTCATCTTTACCTTTCTCTCTCTCTTGCACCATACTCCAGACAAACTGCCTTTCTTCCTTTAAAACTTAATTATTTGTATTGCAAAAAAGATTTGTATTTTTTTATCCTCACCTGAAGACATTTTTTATTGCTATTTTAAAGAGAGAGGAAAAGAGAGTAGAAGAGAGGGAGGAAAACATGGACCAGTCACCTCTAGCATGGGCCCTGACTGGGGATTGAACCCAGGACCTAGGATGTGTCCTGACTGGGAATTGAACCAGCAACCCTTTGGTTGCTCTAAGACAACACTCTAACCAACTGAGCCACACCAGGCAGGGCAAAAATTATTTATATTTTTTAAAAGTACAGAGAATAATATTATACAATATGTGCCCACTACTCAAATCTAACATATTAATATGTAGCCACATTTGTCCATTAAAAATGCATGCTCCTCTGAATCTCTGTTACCTGGGAAAGTGCCCAGGACATATCGGTGGTTAATGCTCCTTGTGTGATTGATTGAATATTTGATTCCGATTAAAAAAAAATGAAACAATACAGGTGCAGTGAATGCTTCTTACACTTCCCTCCCTCCTTTGCCAGGGCACTGCCATTCTAAAAGTGATACAGTGGAACCTCAATTCTCAAACTTAATTCATTCTAGATGGCTGTTTGAGAAGCAATTTGTTCAAAAATTGAATGTCCTTTGTATGTTGCCCGAGAGACATGTGACTGATCGTGCAGGTATCAGCATGAAAGTGTTGTTGGTAGAGAATCGAGAGCCAAAGTTTTGTTAGATAACCAAGACATTTTTTTTTTCTGAACAACTTGGTGGAGAACTAAATTGTTCAACAACCACAATGTTCAAAGCCAAGGTTTGACTGTATATGCCATTCCTATGCATTCTCTTGTTTTAATATTTTTACTACTTGAGCATTTATTTGTATGGTATATTTTTAAAATTTATGGTATGAAATAATGCAAGGTGGGGCAAAGGTTTACAGCTGTATGTTACACAGAGTTTATTCTTGTATTGTTTATTAATTATTATATTATTTTCCATATGAACTGTAAACCTACTTCTGCCCTGTATATTATGTCATTTGCAGTTTTCTTATCAGGCTTTATGTTTTCCATGTTTACTATGTTGATGTATGCAGGTTTCATTTATTAATTTACAGGATGTATAATATTTCAGAGTATGAATATAACATAATTTATCTCTCTATTACTGAACATTTAGGTTATATCCAGTATTTTATTGTTATAAATAGTCATTCAAGGAATATCAGCAATGTAGTGGTTAAGAGGCCAGATTACAGAGCCGAGTAACTGGGGTTGAATTCCAGGCACTATCACTTGCTAGTTGTCACTTTGGGCAAATTACCTAAACTCTCTGTGCCTCTGTTTCCTGAATTGTAAAATGAGGGTGTTGTTGCCCTGGTCAGGTATCTTGGTTTGAGCCTCATCCCCATACACCAAGGTTGTGGGTTCAGTCCCTGATCAGGGCATATACAAGGATCAACCAATGAATGCATAAACAAATGGAACAAGAAATTGATATTTCTTCCTCACTTCTTATCTCTAAGATCAATCAATTAAAAATAAAATGAACGTGTTGTTAGTAGGATGAAATGAGTTAATATATGTTAAGAACTTAAAAAAGACTATTATTAGAAATTGCTGAGTCACAGGACATGTGCATTTTCAATTTTATTAAATATTACATATTCTTCTCCTAAGTGATGTACCAATTTATACTTCCACCTGTAATGAAGTTCCATTTTCATAAATTATAAAACATGGTACTAATTAAAAATTTTTGCCAGTCTGATGGGTGTGGGAGCATATCTCATTTTAATTTGTACTTTGTTAGTTATAGTGAATTTAAATATCTTTTCATGGGTTTATTAGCCATTCAGATTTCTTTTTTGGTGAACTTTGTATATCCTTTATCTACTTTTCTATTGGATTGCTTCCTCTTTTCTTCTGATATTGGGAACCTTTCTGAATCTTAATCCTCTGTGGGCTGTATATGGTGAAATATCATCTAGCGTTTGGTTTGTCTTTGCATGCCATCTTTTTAAGTTTCTGTTATTACTGAAGCAACACATTTAAATGCAGTCAAATGTAACATTTTTCTTTATCACTTGTGCTTTTTGGAACTTATCTAAGAAATCATTCTTTATTTTGATATCAAATAGTTTGAAAAATATTTTTTGGTCTTTATTTCACCTGGGATTTATTTGTGGATATGGCTTGAAGTAGAAATCTAATTTTATTTTTTTCCCTTTTGGGGAAAGAAGTCGCAGTGCCATTTATTTAAGAGTTCATCCTTTCCCTACTGACTTGTAGTGCCTTCTCTATTTTGAATCACGTTACCACAGAGCTAGTCTTCATTTTGGTCTCAGAATCTTTGCTTCTTAATTTCCCTCTATTGGGAATCCTTTCCTCTAGGCTTTTTCTCGTTCTTCAGATCGCAGCTGAAATGTCATACCTTTCATATTTAGATTATGTCTATAGGTATGTCAGCTGGGTGACCCCATGACTGTAAAGGATGTGGAAGGAAGGAGTTGAGTAGGAGACCTCTCCGGCCAGTTGTTGCCAGAATGTTAGCAGGACCACTGTAGCACAGGGTGCCAAGAGGAGGAGCGTGCAGAGTCCCAGTGACGGAATCCGGCCGGCGCCGGCGTCGCCAGAGAGTGCGTCACCACGCGCGGTCGACCGGGGGCGGAGCCAAGGTTGAGTCACGTGGCTTGGTTGCCTACGCGCTGCTGGGCCGTGGGAAGATGGCGGACGGAAAGGGAGACGCCGCCGCCGCTGCCGCCGGGGCTGGGGCTGAGGCTCCGACGGGGGCTGGAGCTGGAGACCGAACCGAGACGGAGTCCATGGCTCAGAGTCAGCGCCCCGCATCTCCGGCGCCAGGAGCCCCGGGACTTCGACCGTGTCTGTGGCAGCTGGAGACAGAGCTGAGGGAGCAAGAGGTGTCGGAGGTCTCATCTTTGAACTACTGTCGGAGCTTCTGCCAGGTGAGGGGCTGGCTGGCTGGCGGAGGGCGGCGGGGTGGGTAGGCCAGGGGAAGAGGCCCCGGATCCATTGCCGTACCCAGGGCCGGGCTGAAAGGCGCTGCCTCTGCATTTCGCCGCGCCCCCGGGCCAGGAAGGCCCAGCTCGGAAGCCCGACTGCTGGCCCCCCTCCGGCACTGCCCGACTTTAGCCACCATCAGGGCGGGTTGCCCTGGGAGAGACTCAGAGCTCGGAGGGCGCCCGCGGCTCCCTGAAAGGGCCTTGCCCTGTCGCCGTTGCCTGTGCCTCTGCCGGGTGTTTGGAGCGCCATTGCCCTCGGAGGGATTGATTGCTCATTTCTGCCAGAAGATCGTTTTCTGAGTAGAGTGCAGACCTCCAAACTGGAAAACCTGTTTTTGCCCCCTGAATAATCCGGAGATATATGTTGGGGCTAGAGACTTCTCTTTAGAGTCAGTGTGTACTGGGTCCCTAAAAGATATGACAGTTCTTTGAAAGGCGTCTAGGGTTTTCTGGTTAGGGATTGCGGAGCTGGTTTGTGGGTTGCTATTTGCACTTAAAAAAAACCCATTTAAGTCGTTCTTTCGACTCTTCTGTATTCCTTTGAGGCTTTTGCTACCGTGACTGAGGCTAGGGAGCTTTGTAGTGGTTATTAGGATATCTGAGTGGAAGAGAATCAAGAAAGATGTGGAGGGTGATCTCTTTTGGCAATCGTATGACCATTTCTGTGCCATACTGGTTGTAACCTATGATCACGTATTTACTGGATGTTTAGTCTCCACGATCATTCCGAGATTTTTCTCAATGTTTTCGAGTTAAGTGTAAACATATGCCATTATCATTTCCACTTATGTTATATCAAGTTTCAGAGCTACTCCTTTCCTTCTTATCTGATATACTTTAGAGAATGCAAAATAATCATAGTGTGTTGACATTTGGACTCTTAACGTGTAGTTCACTGTTGAATAACTTGCGGTGTTCCAAGCTTATAATTTTGGGGGACAATTGGCTGAGTCGGTCTGGAGAAGAATCAAAAATTGACTTGTTTGATTGCTTTTCTCCCCTCTCTCTTGTTGAGCCAGAAGCTGCCTGCCTCATCTCTGAATGGAATTTTGTCCTTGCTAATCTTTTCCATACATTATGTCACTCCAGTTTTTATGCCTACAACCTGTTGCGCTTCCCTGCACTATGAAATGTTAAGCTTTAATTGTTCTTTGCTTCTTCACTAGTAATGATCATTTGCACTTACAATCAAAATCTACAAACTTTTACTGACTCCATAGGATGGTGTCACGCACTTTACAAAGTGCTGAGAAAACATAAGTAAGGCAGCAGTTACCCTTGATGAGCTTACAGTTAGGGAGGAGGTGGTAGAAATAAAAATTTCCGATCTAGTTTTAGTAATGATGGGAGAGGAGGTGTTGTGGAGATAGTGGTGAGGGAAGAACCCTCATGGGACATACTAATGGGAACAACAATTAACTAGTAAAAATAAATAAAAAGATTAACTACAAATTACAATATGTGCTTAGAAGAAACTAACTGGGAGAGACCGCTTTAGATAGGGTAACGAGGGAGGGTCCTATGTTGAAAAGATGAAAATGAGTTATGTGAATGGGGTGTGTGTTTGTGTAGCATTCCAGGAATGGAATGCTTTGGGTGAAAGAGCTAATTGGAAAAGGAGTAGTGAGGAGGAGGGTAGGAAAATTGTGGGTTTGGGGTAAGACTTCTAAGCTTGATTTGTCTTCCTAGAAAGATAACAAGAATGGATGTAACCAATGAAATTGAAGCTTGTCAGAGGATATTGGATATTGGACATATGTATTCTTTATGCCAGTGCTTGCAGCTCTGATTTTATTTGAAATGAATCTTTTAATGTCTTGAGTCTTGGTTATAACCTAAAGATGTGAGGGCACAAAAGAATTTTAAAAAGCAAGTGCTGCCCTGGCCGGTATGACTCAGTTGGTTAGAATGGAATCTGGTAACTGAAAGGTCGCTGGTTGGATCCCTGGTCGGGGTCCGGGTGCAGGTGCCTGGGACCCCGGGTCCACAGACATAGAATCCCTGGTCTGGGCGTGTATGGGAGGCAACCAGTGTATGCTTCTTTCTTGGATCCTGTTTCCCTCTCTCCGTCTCTCGCTAAAAGCAATGAAGAAAATGTCCTCGGATGAGAATAAAATAATAATAATAAGAGAAAGAACCTTTGTAATTTGTGTCTTCTATGATTTTTTTGGCCTAAATTTTTTTTCCAAGTCATTTTTTTGAGTAATAGTGAAATAAAAGGTGTTCCTGTGATGGGATGTTGTAGTAGAAAGCACGTGGGATTGGGAATTAGTTGGATCTTAATTGTGACTCTGCAGCTGGTAACCTTGAGCAAACTATAATGATGGAATTATATTTTGCTTTCTGACCTTTATCTCCTGGTAATGCTTTCTACAAACAGTAAAAATAGAAAGGTTATGTTCAATTCTTTAAAATGTTTATCACAGTACTTTTGTCACTTTTTTTTCCCCAGGAGCCCCAGTAAAGTCAACTTAGATACAGAAACAGAAAAAAACTTAGATACCCCATACAGAAACAATTTTTTACTTTTATGGTGAAGCCGTGAAAATTTCACTATCCAAATTTGGTTTAATAGGGCTTGGTTTCACACTTGAAAGGCAAAATAAGACTTATCCATCCTCTTAAGAAACACTGATTGTGTGTATGCCTGACACTGCAGCCTGCCTGCTAGGAGCACATAATGTGCAGCCACTAGGGTACTGACACTACATCCCTGTGCTCTCTGGGATATGCTTAATTGCCAACAAGTGTATTTCCATCAGGTGTTTAGTTTAGAAATGTCCTGGAGACTTCGATTGTGCCAAGTAGATCCCTCCTGCAACAGAATGGGATCATATTCTCTCCATCTCTTGCAGCCTTTAAAAGAAATGGCTTTATTTTTGGAATTGCACCAAATGAAGAAATAAACTAACATATGAAAGGATAGAAGAGCTTGTCTCATTCTGGGCAGAAGTTTGCAAAGGTGGTAAAAACAAAATTTCGGAAGTAATAGTAACTAAGAAAAGGATAGTTAGATTAAGTTGTATTCAGTGTCTATAGGATGTGGTTTTGTTTTTTTGTTTTTTCTTCTTTTCTTCAGTTCCTTTTCTGAAAATATTTTCTGCCAGGCAGAGTGGATAAGGTAAACTCCAGAAAACAGTCTTTCCTTTGTTTTGCTGAAAAATTGATGATATCCTCTCAAGTTTTAGCTGTGTTTTGGGAACCAAGATCCCTAAAGACCAATTTTTTTGTAACATGAATTTTGAAGACTTTTTTTCCCCCATCCTCTGAATTTTGAAGACTTTTAAAGTAATCTTCATTAACGAACTTGAAGTTATTGGGTGGGTGATTATACGAGATTGTTGGGAATACCAGTCAAAGTCGTTTTGTAAGTAAACCCCGTTTATATGAGACAGTTTTAGGATCCACACCGACAGTGACTTTGTAAGTTTTTAATGCTTAACTACTGCAATGTGTGTTTCAGTTGTTCTAGGATAGGGATTTACTACAAAAGGTCTAAGTCAGGTAGGCATGGTGTCTTCACCATTTAAACTAGCTGTGTGACCTTAGGCGTGTTTTTTTTTTTCTTTTAAACTTTAGTTTTCTCATTTTCAAATGGAATAATATTAGTACTTCTTGTTCTCTATGAAAAGACATTGTTGTCTGGGCTAAATAAGACAATCTCTGTAAAAAAACAGTGCCCTCAGAATTGTCTGAGTTTCCCAGATTTTTTAGCCTTAGAATAAAAAACCTTCACAGCCTTGCCCACAGTTGACTTTTCAGCTCTTACCTAGCCAGTCTCATCACCCTAATCCTACTCTTAACTTATTCAAGGGCATTTGGAGTCCATGGACCAAAGAGTGATCTCTGTTACTCCTGTGATTAAAATTTTGCCTGTGAATTTCCAAGTGCATTAGTTTGGGAAAGACTATCCTAATTTTCATTGGATTCTTCAAGATTCAAGCCAAATTAGGCTTTCAGTAAGTATTTACTAACTGACTGAATGGTCTCCAAAAGGAAAGAATTTCTTCAACAAGATCTCAGGTCATCAAGCATTCTTACGTCTTTCCCTTTTGTTATGCTAGTCTATCTTTTCTCTCATTTTCTGCATGACAAATGTTCTTTTTAGGGACCAGTGCAAATGTCACTTCCTCTGTGGAATTTTCTGATTTCACTAAGTACATTTTCTCTTACTGGGTCTTTCTTTTCTTTCTCTTTCCTTCTCTCTTTCTTTCTTTCTTTCTTTCTTTCTTTCTTTCTTTCTTTCTTTCTTTCTTTCTTTCTTTCTTTCTCTCTTTCCTTCTCTCTTTCATACTTTGTACATACCTATGATTTTTAAGTCTTGTTTTTCTTATGGTCACTGTTTTGGTTCAGGCTTCATAATACCCTCTTCCCTAATCTCCTTGCCTTCTGACTGGACTTATCTACAAACTGTTTTGGTGTTCTTTCTAAATTTTAAATTTAACCTTGTTAGTCATTTTATTCCTTAAAATTCTTCAGTGGTTTCTTCCCCAAAGGCAAGATAAAATTCAGACTTACCAGCCTGGTATGTAAAGGCATTTAGAATCTGGACCTCACCTTCTCTGGCTCCCACCTTTGTAGCCTTTTTTTGTTTTTTGGTGCAGGTGTGGGGGGGTGGTGGTCCACTTTCACCTTATCTCTCAGTCTGCCTGGTTAACTTCAGGGTCTTCCTTTTCTTATCTGCCAATTTGTCCTTTCAGACCTGGCTGAAATATAAAGTTTTTCAGAACTGTGTTTTGATTTTAGCAGACTGATATAGGTGGTTCTTTCACTCAGTATATTCTCATACCATCTCATACCTGAGTGTTGTGCCTGAATATTTGTTTCCACGTTTGTGTCTTGTATTGATTGATTACTAAGTCAACGAAAATGTGGGTCTTGTTTAGTCTTTTTTGTATACTTGATACCTAGCAATTAATAAAATGCTGGGTACACAAAACTAATTTGTTGAATAAATTATATTGTAGGGACTTCATGAAAGACTCAAGATGAGTACTTCAAAAGGAACACCTAATGTAAAATCTAGTAAAAGCAATATTATAAGAAATTATTGTAAAAGAAGAGAATGGGAGATTTTGGTCATTTCTTGGAGACATTACTCATCAATTTAGCTAGCCTACATTCATATAATAATGTACATATATTTACATGTGTGGAATGAAGAGTAGTGTTGATAGAGGGAGACAATGGGAAGCATTATATAGTATTCAGGGAGAGTTAGCAGCCTGATAGAAAAGCAGCTTGAAAGTGTTGAGATGGGGGAGGATAAGTCTTCTTAATTCCTTCAGTTCAATGGCCATGAAGACTCTTACGGTTTACCTATTTCACTCATGTTAAAAGATTTTTAGCCCTGGCTGGTGTGGTTCAGTGGATTGAGTATCACCTACAGTCAAGGCACACGCCAGGGTTGCCGGCGAGGTCCCCAGTTAGGGGTGTATGAGAGGCGAGTGATTGATGTTTCTCTCACACATCAATGTTTCTCTCCCTCTCTTTCTCCATCCCTCCCCTTCTCTCTAAAAATAAATGAATAAAATCTTTTAAAAAATGCTTTTAATGCATTAATCTTTTCTTGTGCTGCCCTCCCTTGGGAGATGTATAAATAGAAACTAGGTG
Source organism: Trachops cirrhosus (assembly GCA_028533065.1). Classification (NCBI taxonomy): domain Eukaryota; kingdom Metazoa; phylum Chordata; class Mammalia; order Chiroptera; family Phyllostomidae; genus Trachops; species Trachops cirrhosus. Next base: position 24,335,004 of record CM052542.1, on the reverse strand, counting down.
ACAGGTAGTTATAATAGCAAAAATTAGCTTTGCAGTGCATATGACCAAAACATATAAATGTGACCTGCAAGACAGTGGGAACCTTGGGTGCTGTCATTTACTGTGGTATCACCCCATCTCTTGCTGTTTTCTGTGACCTTCTAGTGATTGCAGTGTCTGCCTGTTGATCATGATCTTTTGAACAATGTTAATTAAAAAAAACTAAATAGCACTACTTCAAGACTGCAAAGGCTTTGGTAAACTGACATGTACTTTGTTTTCATTCAGTTCTAGACATCTGTTAACTTGTCTTAGAGGTCTTCCTTGACTATTTTATCTAAAACAGCACTTCCCCATGTTTTTCCAACTCCTTAATACTGCTTTATACTTGTTCAAGTCACTGACTGCTATCTGGTATGTCTGCTTTTCTTCCTGCGTGGAATGTAAGCAAGTGAGACTGTTGACTGTTTGTTTACCCATTGCCTAGACTAGTCCCTGGCACTTAATGGGTACTCAGTATTTATTGATCTTTTATCTCTTCCCTTCTTTAAATTCCTGACTAGACTTCTTGAGGGTAATAAGCAAATCTTACCTCTCTTTATGAAGAAACAGGGACATTATTTTGTCAACCAGTTTATGCTGCTTCACAGTAGGGAGAGGTCTTAATTGTTCTTTGTATCTTGATTACTTCAATAGAACCTCTTTTTATGTTTTCTAAGAACTTTCCATGGTTGCTTATATTCCACAAATAAAGTAATGATTTTTTTCCACAAGATCTGCTTAGAAGATTTGAGCATTTATTTTGGATATAATTGTCACAATACTGGAAACCTGAACAAGATGGTATAAAAAAATAGATTTCCTTACAACTTTCATTGCTGACATAAAGCCAGTATACAAGCCATTAAATGAAAAATTAGAAGGCCTATTTAAGTTACTGAACATTTTTTTTTGTTCTGGGCACTCAGGCAGGTGGTGCTATTTTCATTTTACAGATAGAAAACTGAGACCCACAAAAATTAAGTAATTCCCAAGGGTTGCACAGCTAGTAAGCTGTGGCAGTCTTTAGATTCCAGAGCCCCTGCTATTTTTCCTCTATTTCCTAAACTGTAGGAGTGTGTGTGTGTCTGTGTGTGTGTATATATATATATATATATATATATATACACACACACACACACATATATATATATTGTATATATGTTCCATATTATATATAGTATACTATCTGTATATATATTGTAATTTTATAAACTGTAGGTGTGTGTTTGTATATACATACATATACATATATACAGACACACATATGTATTTCTTTTTAAAAAAAGATTTTATTTATTTATTTATTTTTAGAGAGGGGAATAGAGAGAGGGAGGAAGAAAGGGAAACATCAGTGTGTGGTTGCCTTTTGAGCGCCCCCTACTGGGGACCTGGCCTGAAACCCAGGCATGCAACCTGACTGGGAATCAAATTGGTGTGACCCTTTGTTTCGCAGTCTGGCAGTCAGTCCACTGAGCCACACCAGCCAGGGCATTTTTCTTTAACTATGGTAAAGCAAAGTACTATGGTGAAGAGCTGATTATTGTATGTTTCTGCACACCACTGAGTTTTGATTCTAGTTTTGGCCTAAAATATTACTGTGAGCTCCTATGAAAAAAATTTCCTTCAAAGTTTTTCAGGTTTTGTTATTTTATGAAATAAAATTTTAAATATGAAAATACATGAAAATATTTTAAATATTATAATTTTGGAAGTTGAGAATAAGTTATATTTCAGACATATCTTGACTTCAAGTTTATTCAGGTGTAACAGTATCTCTGCAACATAGCTAGCTTGGAACTACTGATGTATTTGTCTGTTTGTCATCACTTTTGTGTTAAGTCTGATTTCTTTAATGTGTTTTTCTGAGTACCTTTTTTGTGGGGGAGGGGCAGTTCTAGTAACTTGCTGTACTGACCTTTGAGTTCATAGTAATTTTACTCCTGAGGAAATAACCTGAGTTTGATACTGTTAGCCAGCACTGTAATACTTTATTAACATGGGCACATATAAGAATTATTACCAGACATAATAGAATGAATGGTCTAGCTTGGTAATTGCAATTTTATGGTATATGGTTGTATAACATAGGCATATGTTTATTTGTGATTTTATTCTTTAATTTGCTTTTTTCACATATTATTTTAAAGTATATAAGGTATCTTAAAGTTCCCTTAAAGTAATAAAACTATATATATTTCTTTGTGAGACTCCACTTAACACATTCTCATTTTGAAAGCTTAAGACAAGCTGTTTAAGTGCATAAAGCCGAAAGTGAAAGGACTGTGTAATCTCTTCTTAAGTATATTTTATTGATAATGCTATTGCAGTTGTCTCATTTTTCTCTCCCTTTTACTCCCCTCTGCCCTGCACCCCTCCCTTCAGCATTCCCCACCCCCCCCTTAGTTCATGTCCATGGGTTTTACATGTAAGTTCTTTGCCTTCTCTATTTCCTATACTATTCTTAACCTCCCCCTGTCTCCCTTGTACCTATCATTTATGCTTCATATTCTCTGTACCTTTTCCCCCATTCTCCCTCCTCCCCCTCCCCACTGATAACCCTCCAGGTGATCTCCATTTCTGTGATTCTTTTCCTATTCTGGTGGTTTGCTTAGTTTGTTTTTGTTTTTTTAGATTCAGTTGTTGATAGTTGTGAGTTTGTTGTCATTTTACTGTTCATAGTTTTTATCATCATCGTCTTCTTAGATAAGTCCCTTTAACATTTCGTACAATAAGGGCTTGGTGATGAAGAACTCCTTTAACTTGACTTTATCTGGGAAGCACTTTATCTGCCCTTCCATTCTAAATGATAGCTTTGCTTGGATATAGGTCCTTGCCTTTCATGACTTGGAATACTTCTTTCCAGCCCCTTCTTGCCTGCAAGGTTTCTTTTGAGAAATCAGCTGATAGTCTTATGGGTACTCCTTTGTAGGTAACTCTCCTTTTCTCTTGCTGCTTTTAAGATTCTCTCCTTATCCTTAATCTTGGGTGATTTAATTATGTGCCTTGGTGTGTTCCTCCTTGGGTCCAACTTCTTTGGGACTCTCTGAGCTTTCTGGACTTCCTGGAAGTCTATTTCCTTTGCCAGATTAGGGAAGCCAGCTGCTGGCTAAGTTGCTGCTCATCCTCTCCACCCCAGCTGCCTGTCTCTGCCCCTCCTACCAGTCTGAATGAATGTTTCTTTAACTCCTTGGTTGCCGGACTTCCATACAGTTTGATTTTCTGGCAGTTCTGGTTATTTTTTGTTTTTAAATTTGTTGTTGTCCTTTTGGTTGTGTGAGGAGGCAAAGTATATCTACCTGTGCTTCCATCTTTACTGGTAGTCCAGGACCATGTAATCTCATTGTTAATAGCTTGGTGTAGTTATCTGATTTTTGGAAAAATACATATATTATGTGTGTGTATAAACTATTAAAAATTTCAATTGCCCAAGAAATTCAGGAATGCATTCTAATTGTAAAAAATAAGAATTAAAGTGAAAAACTGTCACATAACCCTTTATACTGATTACTACATCTTCCTAGGTTAACAGTTTGGGATGTATACTTAAAGAATTTTTATATATGGTACATGCATATATCTACAATTTTAGAAAAATAATGTCAAGCTTATATACTAAAACTTGCTTATTTCACTCAGCATATTATACTTGTTTTCCCATGTGGAATACATATGTACTATGTTAAAAAAATAAGTGCACAGTATTTCGTTGGCAACTGCATTGATTTAAAATTCTATAGGTAGTAAAAACTTCAATACTCTTAATCTTAAAAAACATTTAAAATAGAAAAATAATGTTCAAGGCAAAACATCTAACGCCACAGAAAGGTTTAAGGGAATAGTAAAAGCCGCCTTCTGCCCTCAATCCCTCCAGTGACTCCCCAGAGGAGTTAACAGTCTTTTGTATATTCTTAAAAGCTCAAATACATTCTCTTCTGCAGTTTACTTTTTAATATAATATATCAAGCACAATTTGCTACATCAGTACATGTTGAGTATGTATCATACTTAAACTGTTTTTGTTCCTTTTTGTTACCACAAATAATGTTGCAGTGAACATCCTTAAACATTAAGCATTGGTTATTTATATTGGTAATATAAATTTCTGAAATGAAACTTACTAGAAAAAGAGAATGTTTATTTTAAATTTTGATGGATGCTGGCTTATAAAAGTTGAATGTGTACTTCTACCAATAGTGTTTGGGAGTCCATGTTTCACTATATCCTTGCTAACTCTGGTGTTACTAAACCTTTTTTTTAGTACAAGATGGGGCATATATTATAAAATATTATAGGGATTCAAAAGAGAAACACACCATATCTAGACAATCAGAAGAGGCTGCTCACTTCTCAGTTGATAGCACAGAAATAGGCACATGCTCAATAATTAAACTATATCACTTGATGGCTTTTTCTCTCAACAAATCTAGTGGATTGTTGAAAAGTTCTGTTTATTCCAAGATCCCAGGAAACTTCAACCTCATTCATGAGCTGTTTATTAAAATAACACATGTAGGGGAGGAAATCAATACAATGTATGCATCATTACCGAGAACCATATACTGTCATACAAAAAAGTATTTCATTTTGGGAAGGCAATTCCTAATTTATGGTGAGTTTTACTGTCAGAAATAAGACCACAAAACAACACAATCTAATTCAATCTTAAAAGCTGGCATGCTGAACAAGGAGTCTTCTTACCTTTGTAGAAGCTTTTCCTTTGCATTGTCAGGTACCAGGGTTCTGCCTTTTCATGTGATTTTTGCCATCAAGTCATCAACAGTAGCATGTTCTAGTCCTTTTAATTTTTCTCCTGGTCCTTTTTCTTTAATTACTTCTGTACAGTGTGCCTTCAATTGATCCTGCCAGGCCCATTCAATTGATTTAGCTCTCAGCGACTCTTTGAGGCATTCTCTTTCTCCAGTTTCTGTCAACTTGTGGTTGATCACTGCTCTCATCCGCCCCCCTTAGTTCATCTTGCTAACCCCCATCACTGTGGGCAAGAGCCATCCCTTCCCAGCAACAAAATGACCCTTGTGCTGATGACCATTATCTACCACACTCTGGCTGCCTGGACTTAGACTTCTATTAAACTTTTTAATATTTGCCAATCTGATAGTTAAAAAGTGCTATATCACATTATTATATTAATTTGTAATTTAACAGCATTTGCATGTTTTTTCATGTGTATTATATATTTACATTTTTCCTGTGAGGTTTATTTTTACATTTTTTAAAAAAAAATTTATTGGTTAAAGGTCATTGAAATTTGATTGTGTATATTACAGAGGATAACTATGTAATATTGAGATTTTATACTGCTTTGAGGTGGTCAAGAAGCAGAACATATCAGAGAGTTAGTTGCATCCTAACCTGGAGCCATTGGAATGTATGATACAGTTTAGTAATTGATTGTTGTTAGAGATTTGTCAGCATACTGATTTCCAACAAATATTTATTGCGCTCACGTGTGTGCTCTGGGTGTGTGTGTGTGTGTATCTTTTATCACTGCCATTAGATAGATCATAGCTAAATAACTGGAAATAGTGCTTTCCATGAGCTAACTTTTTAAAATATTGTTATCTTTATATGTTTTTATATAAAGTGCCACTGATTGGATGTACGGCCTTGGGCCAATCAGTTTGTTATTTGGGACCTCAAATTGCTGCTTAAATTAGATAACCTTTAAGGGTCCATTCTCTTCCAGTGTTGCATAATTCTGTTGAAAAACACTAAGGATTGTTTTCTAAGACATCAGTCCCCAAACATTGTCTTATGCATTCAGTTGAAATAAATGAATACTTAATGTTTTATTTATATAGTATCAATGTATGAATTATAAGCAAACAGAAAAATATAAAAAGGATGAGTTTTGAAAATGAATTTAAATAAAAATATTAATGTTTTTATATTAATATTATAAAATGGATAGGGCAAATGCCCATCCCAGTGGAAACCACTCTACTAATATGAACTGTGGTTATTTGTTTACATTAGTTGTTCGCTCTCCTTACTTGGCTTTTTTCTTCATAGTAAAATCTTGATTTTGGTGTTTAAAGAACTTGGCAAATGAAAATGTTAAATCTAGAGCAAATTATCCCATAAAGTTTAACAGTGAATGTGGATAAAACATTATATTTAGTTGATCTCATGTTTTATTGTCTTATGAAATGGAGAACATATGCAGTAGAGAGTAGATTTGAAGTTAGAAGATTTCATTTTAAATGTTCCTTCCAATACTCTTGACCTTAAACCTTGCCTTGTTGGATTGAAATTTCTTGTCAATGAAATTTGGGGTAATAGAAAGTTACTCCAAATAATGGTCAAATGAGACAGTGTAACACTGCCCTTAGCGTAGATTTGGTAGCAGATAGGACAACAATGTGCCAGTTTTTTAATTTCCTTTCTATCTTGAATATTGTTTTAAAGGAGTATTTCATGTAGAACAGTTTTCCTCCATTTTTCTGTGAATGTACAGCCCATTAAAGGAAAAAAGAAGTTTTCTAGAGGTTTACAGAGCATTTTCTAAGATAGTTTTAGATTCAGCCTATGATGAGCTTTGTAGACTGGAAATATAATTTATGGTGAATTTTTATTGTATTGAGGCAATATGGATGTCCTTTTGGGATTTATAGTGTGTGTAATGGATTTGGCCTGTTGCAACCAACAGATCATTCTGTGTAAAATATTTTGTATTCATTTTGCTGTTGATTTTAAGTTGGCTTATTGTTTGGGATTTAAATTATGTACTTTATTGTAATATGCATATATCAAAAGTGATTTGAATTTGTAACACATTGGATTTGAGTCCCTGGAAAAAAGATGGCTGGCCATGTTTTTATAAAATCATAGAATCTTATGTTTGGGGAAAGATTATAGAGGTTTTCTAGCTGTTTGTTTTTCCAGCTTAAAACTTTAAAAGGGGAACCTCCCTCTTAGTCTAGGATGTTAACTGAGGATCAGAATAGGTTATAATTTCAATAAAGTTCTGACCTTTGACATACCTATTTACCATCAAACAGTTCAGGACTAGTGTGTATCATTGTGATTTGATATGAACACCCTTCTACAATGTATGATCTAAGCATTTCCTTTTTGAAGTTTCTACAAATGCAGTTTGGTCAACATGCTGCTCTCCTTTTATAGGGTTTTAATGAAGCACTGAGAATTTGGAATCAAACCTACTTAGTTGAATTTGCTTTAGTACTATACAGGCATATTTCTCTCAATAAAGATGTGTATCTGAATAATTGTCTTAATCAAACTTATAAGTTAGCAGATCCTTTAATAATAGTGCAAGGTGTCAAAAGCAAATAATTTCTGAATACCTGCTATGTGGTACTCACTATGCTGGGTGTTCTGGTCTACAGGGATGGAAAAAACATGTGGTTCTTGCCCTCTGACTATATTGTCTAGTGGAGAAGATAAACATTAAACAGTTTTTCATATTACATTTGCTTATGATACAATAGAACAGTAGTCAGTGTCTGATCATGTATATTTTTCACCTGCCAACTAATAGGATGCCAACTAATAGGAGCATAAGTAGAACAATTCCCAGTGCCTAACTACTGCACAATTTTGAAGTCTAATATAAATGGTTTTGAATGGGCAACATTATTACTCTATGCTGCTTGGTATAGATTATAAAGACATCATTTTCTGTGCCACTTTTCTACAACCACTTCATTGGTATTGGTTGCCAAACTAAAAGTTTGAAGCAAGCGTGTGATTAAGAGGAGGAAGACCCTACTAATGTAAGGGAGAGCAGGAATGCCAGGAATCCATTTTGGGCTGGATGAGGCTTTTGTAAGATATTTTAGGTTTGGAAATGCCAAAAAATAAGTATCCTTTGAACATCCTACAGTCATAAAATATTTGGGCCCAAGAGATTATTGCCAAGAAATAGAAAGCTTTTGTTTATCTATATAAGGATATATGTACTAAATTGCTTAGAAGGGTCATTTGGGAGTGGGAGTGGAATTAGATGAAACCGTATGTGTGACCTTTCAGCTTATTTATTGCATAAAAATATTTTAAGTGGTGGAATTATGTGTGAATTTCAGCATTTTTCAAATAAAATTTTAAAAGGCAAAAAAACACACTTCCGGCCAAGATGGAGGCATAGGTAGACACACTGTGCCCTCTCGCACAACCAAGATAGGGACAACAACAATTTAGAAATAGAATAACAACCAGAACTGACAGAAAATTGAACTGTATGGAAGTCAGACACCCAAGGAGTTAAAATAGACACATTCATCCAGACCAGTAGGAGGGGCGGAGTCGGGCAGCCGGGCGCAGGTCAAGGAGCAGAGAGCATTGGGACTGGATGCATAAGGCAACCAGGGCACGCAAGACAACCGTGGGCTCGCAAGACCACAGCAGGCAGACCGTGGGCGCACAAGTGGCAGCTGGCAGACCCCAGCCGAGGGGTGGCAACCAGCAGACCCAGCAAGACAGCAATTGTGAAGCAAGGCACTGTGCCCAGCCCAGGATCCCAGCGCTGGGAAATAGAGCTTTGGGGCACTGATTGAAAACACCTGTGGGGGTTGAGGCTCAGGGAGAGACTCCCAGCCTCAAAGGAGTGGTCAGTGAAAAGTCCCACGGGGTTCATAAGCCCACCCACACGGGAATTGGCACCAGAGGGGCCCAGTTTGCTCAGGGAAAGCAGCTGAAGGGACTGAGATCCCATGGAGAGCAGAGCAAGAGCCATTGTTTCTTGTCCAACCCTGCCCCCACATACAACGTCACAACCCAGCAATGGGCTGCCCCGCCCTGGTGCACACCCAAGGCCCCGCCCCTCATATGTAACAGGTGCAACCAGACCCCCCCAAAAAAGAGGTGGCTCAAACAGAAGAACAGTTGAAAGCCCCAGAACCCATTATTTTAAGTGACTGAGAGATAGCCAACCTATCAGATACACAGTTTCAAAGTACTGGTGATTAGGATGCTCAGAATTGGTTGATTTTGGTCACAAACTAGATGAAAAAATGAAGGCTACAATAAGTGAAATGAAAATTGCACAGGGAACCAATAGTGATGGAATGAAAGCTGGGTTTCACAGCCATGGAGTGGACCAGAAGGAAGGAAAAAATACACAACCAGAAAAGAATGAAGAAATAAGAATTCAAAAAAATGAGGAGAGGCTTAGGATCCTCCAGGACATCTTGAAACGTTCCAACATCTGAATTATAGGGGTACCAGAAGGAGAAGAGGAAGAACAACAAGTGGAAAAGATATTTGAACAAATAATAAAGGAGAACTTCCCCAATCTGGCAAAGGAAATAGACTTCCAGGAAGTCCAGGAAGCTCAGAGAGTCCCAAAGAAGTTGGACCCAAGGAGGAACACACCAAGGCACATCAGAATTACATTACCCAAGGTAAAAATGAAGGAGAGAATCCTGGAAGCAGCAAGAGACAAGGGGACAGTCACCTACAAGGGAGTTCCCATCAGACTGTCAGCTGATTTCTCAAGAGAATCCTTGCAGGCAAGAAGGGGCTGGAAAGAAGTATTCCAAGTCATGAAAGGCAAGGACCTACATCCAAGATTGCTCTATCCAGCAAAGCTTTCATTTAGAATGGAAGGGCAGATCAAGTGCTTCTTAGATAAGGTCAAGTTGAAGGAGTTCATCATCACCAAGCCCTTATTGTATGAAATGTTAAAGGGACTTATCTAAGAAAAAGAAGATAAAAAACATGTGTAGTAAAATGACAGCAAACTCACAATTATTAACAACCACACCTGAAACAAAAACAAGAAGAAACTAAGCA